>OZ025249.1:18280513-18732425 GCA_964019135.1 Arenicola marina
GTAGCACGCATTATGAGACGCCATGTAGCACGTCTTGCACACCTTGTGACACGCCCTGTAGCACGTCTTGTACAACTTATGACACGCAATGTAGCACGCCTTGTAGCACGCCTTTTGACACGCCCTAGCACGTCTTGTACACCTTATGAGACGCCCTGTAGCACGTCTTGTACACCTGATGAGACGCCCTGCAGCACGTCTTGTAACACGCCTTATGACACGCCCTGTAGCACGCATTATGACACGCCTTGAGGCATCCTTTTCAGCGCTGCTAATACAGTAATATCTGATCTATATCTAGATCGAAGTTCAACGGGTTCTTTTCGAGATTTATAATTCACACACCAGCTAATTGTGTTATCATGTTGTGTTTGCAATTAAACAGAAGTAAGCTTTCCTTCGAATTAAATGGATTCAAAGTAGCAATTCCTGTATTTTGATGACATTTGATCGACGAACTCCACCCCGCATATATATAGAGCCTACCACCACAGCCAATGCAATACTTAACATCCTCCATATTATATCTGCATATGTAGATTTTGCTTTCCGCATATTTATTTAGTCTTTATTTAGGCAATAAGGAAATCAATATTTTATCGCAACCTCAACTATCTAAATAGCTCTAGCGCTGCATTTTTTCCTGGCCCATTTCGCAATGATAGCTATTGTAATGGTGACTGTTTTTTAGCGCACGCGCGTTGAATTACAAAAGTCACGGCGAGTACGTGGCTTCGTGGAATGGTTCGCGGAATGCACCCAGACAGACCACCCCGGCTAAGCCCCGGTTGGTGCACGACGTGCCATTATTACACAATAGAACATGTATACGATTAATCATGGTAAATAGAACCATAATGGATTATGCGGAGAAAAACCACGCATACGTCATGTTATAGGCAGGGCCCTATATACACGGCGTCCGTACTCTGGCCGACAGGACAAAAAGGCTCCGTTATGTGGCAGATCATGGTACAGCGCGAGATAAATATACATATATATATTTATGTATATATATATATTTATATATATATATATATAGAGATAGATAACGCGGGATGTTAATTAATAGTCTAAGTGGAAGGCGGGCGACCCTGGATGAATGGCGGGGAGACAGCTGGTCAGCGTTAGCCCCAGTCCACATGACGGTTGTAAGTGCGCGACTCCGATGCGCGTAATGTTCTTCTCCACTTTATCCCCGCTGCATGCATAGATTCGGTCCCTACTTGATGGGACTACAACACACCAAGCGGACGTTCCTCATATGACCTGATGACTGGTAGGATGCGGTTTGGTTGCATATTCCGAATAGGCAGTAAAACATGAACATATAAAATGCGGGCATGGTGTGGAAGGGCGCTCGTAGAAAAAGCAAAAACAATTGCTACCTGTATGTCCCAAATGAAATAATATTGCCAGTTATGGTCGGAAGAAAGGTATCGGAAATGTTTTACCCGGGAACTAGCCAGCCGGTCGAATTCTAGTGCACACCCTATTGTGGGTTCACTAGGTCACACCTGCCATCGGGCAGAACCACAGGCACAGTAAATCAGTGGAGGGGGGAGGCCGGGGGGGGGGGGTAGGGGGCCCCACAACGCATACTAAACACACAAGGTGTCCAACTCCCGCTCGAACTGAGCGACAGGCACCCGCTTCAACCCCCAATATCGCACCTTAATCGCGCTTGACGGGCCCCGTAAATGCCTAAGTCCGATTTCTAAGTAATTTATTTATTTCATCAAAAAGTAAATGAGACGTGTATTGCCGTCTAGCCGCGACAAATAAAGAATTATGCAACGACAACAACCAACTCCGGAACAGATTGAGCAAAAATGGCTGACATCGCGAGAATTCGCCTGCGAGATCTCAGGCACAGTGCATGATATGACGATTGGTCAGCTTTCACATGACGCTCATGTGGGGAGGTACTCCTAAAATGTGTCATTTTGATTAATCACATCATAGGGAGATGCTATGCTAATGTTCGTCCCGATTCAACAAATTTTGAAGTTGCATCCCTTGTGTCACGTGACACATTTTTCGACTGCCAACCAATCAGATTCATCTCGCTGACTGATGTCAGCCATTTTTGCTCAATCTGTTCCGGAGTTGGTTGTTGTCGTTGCATAATTCTTTATTTGTCGCGACTACACGGCAGTACAGGTCTCGTTTACTTACTGATAAAATAAATAATTGACTTAGATCTCGGACTTAGGCATCTATGGGGCCCGTCAAGCGCGGTAAAGGTACGATATTGGGATTTGAAGCGGGCGCCTGTCGCTCAGTTCGAGCGGGAGTTGGACACCTTGTGTGTTTAGTATGCGTTGAGGGGCCCCCTACCCCTCCCCCCCCCCCCCGGCCTCCCACCTCCACTGATTTACTGTGCCTGTGGGCAGAACATACGAGACAGAGACGGAGTAGACCACACGATGGGAGGAGATCTCAATCCAATTCCAATTTAGTTTCTTTTAGCCACCTTTGTGCACATGAAAGCGTTAAAAGGTTGGCATCCGTCCGTCTGCGAAAGACGATGGATTTGCAGCTGTGTTGTGGTTTAAGTAATATAGTGTGCTCCGCGCCATTTGCGCTTATGATTCTGACTGAATAAGCCTATCTGTGACCGACAGAGCTTACCGCAGTCGTCGCATCGATGACCTGTCGTTAGGTCTTGGTTAGTAGGCCTACTCACTGGACGCATTAGACAAATCCAGTTTCTCACACCAGAGCCCGTCGTGGTGTGCCATTCCCTCTCCCACGAAACGAACCCATCCCCTCTTTCGAGATGCTAGATCCTCCCAAGAACTCGAATGAAAGCCGAAAGCCTTCCTGCCACGCTTGCAAACATCCTTAAACCTGAACTTTGGGCGTCCAGTTGCCAGCCTTTTGCCGGCGGCAAGCTCGCCAAAGAGCACATCCGTTGGAATGCGTTCATCTTGCACACGATGAACGTTCCCAAGCCAACGAAGACGTCCTTGTTTAACAATAGCAAGAATGCATGGTAGGATTGCCCTGGCTAACATTTCAGCATTTGTTGCTTTGTTTTGGCAAGATATGCCTAAAATATTATATAGGCAACGAAATGTTAAATAGACCAGGATATAATCAAAATCAGTAAATGACTGTGCTGGGTATGAGGCTGAGGGTACATGCAGAAGAAGTAACAACATGTGGGAAGTGAGACACCAGGTCACCCTTCCATTCTTGGGGTCGTCGTCTGGCATGACATGCTGAACGATATAGGCCAGATGTCTACAGATACGGACGACAGATGAAAATCTTCTTGCAACAGACCGTGTGTAATTGTCCCAGATAATAAGAATTAAGGCCCTGGGTAATGTCGCATTATAACGGAAAATAACTTGAAGAGATTTAACAACTTTCGGGTAGCTACTGCATGGTCCTGCCTTCTAAATAATATTATCTTTCCATAGCAGTCTATATGAAGTCGATTCTGTAGTAAATTCTGGTTGTGAGAAACACGTGAGCTATTAAGAGACAATGGTTTACACGAGTCTGGATGAACGAGCAAATCTCATAACTTGCAATAACATGGGTGTCCAGATTCACATTCTAAAATTGCTGCAGACAACATCTGGTCCAAAAGATCAGCCTTTTTAATAACATCATATTATAATCGATGCCTATATTACCTCCATGTTGAACGGTAATCGTATCATCAACAAAACCTCTATAACGACATATTGTCAGCAGGAGCCATTGCGAACAGTTCAGCATGAACGTCCCGGGACACGACGGGGAAGCTTCTCCCACAGCCCGTCGTCACTCCCCCCCCCCCGCCCCCCCGTTCATCTGTCTCAGTCTATAATCTCTGTTTATCACTCCGCAGTGTTTTCTGCGCCTTGATAGGTCTTTAGCGCCTTTATCTATCAGCCGTTATCGTCGTCTTCACTTCTCCTTTATCTGTTCTGTCTTCGCCTAACCAAGAGATTTATTACAGAGAAACCACCGAGGTGGTAAACATGGGAGAAGGAATAACCCATGTGGCAGACGCACAGATACAAAGCATAATGGTGCACCCATGTGGGACGCTATTATACACTCAGTAGACAGAGAGGAGAAACCATTACACTTGGCATGATAAAACAACCATAGGCTGCAAAAACAGTCACAGTCAAGTATTGGCCAAGTGTTCAACAGTTTTATCCACATTAGCTACAGTTGAAGCGTGTCGTATGCAGCCAAGATTCACAAGTAACGTCATTGTACACACGCGCTATTGTGATTTAGAAGCCGTAATCAAATCTGGTGCATTGTGGGGCCAATCATGACTGCATAACGAGGATTAATCAAAAAATCAGCTTCATGCGTGCAAACGGATATACACAAACAAACGCCAGCCTCACCAGTGTCAATAGACCATGTACACAACGACACGCCAGCCTCACCGGTGTCAATAGACCATGTACACGCCGACACGCCAGCCTCACCAGTGTCAATAGACCATGTACATAGCGACACGCCTGCCTCACCAGTGTCAATAGACCATGTACACACCGACACGCCAGCCTCACCGGTGTCAATAGACCATGTACACACCAACACGCCAGCCTCACCAGTGCCAATAGACCATGTACATAGCGACACGTCTGCCTCACCAGAGTCAATAGACCATGTACATAGCGACACGCCTGCCTCACCAGTGTCAATAGACCATGTACATAGCGACACGCCTGCCTCACCAGAGTCAATAGACCATGTACATAGCGACACGCCTGCCTCAGCAGTGTCAATAGACCATGTACACACCGACACGCCAGCCTCACCAGTGTCAATAGACCATGTACACACCGAGACGCCAACCTCACCAGTGTCAATAGACCATGTACACACCGACACGCCAGCCTCACCAGTGTCAATAGACCATGTACATAGCGACACGCCTGCCTCACCAGTGTCAATAGACCATGTACACACCGACACGCCAGCCTCACCGGTGTCAATAGACCATGTACACACCAACACGCCAGCCTCACCAGTGCCAATAGACCATGTACATAGCGACACGCCTGCCTCACCAGTGTCAATAGACCATGTACATAGCGACACGCCTGCCTCACCAGAGTCAATAGACCATGTACATAGCGACACGCCTGCCTCAGCAGTGTCAATAGACCATGTACACACCGACACGCCAGCCTCACCAGTGTCAATAGACCATGTACACACCGAGACGCTTGCCTCACCAGTGTCAATAGACCATGTACACACCGACACGCCTGCCTCACCAGTGTCAATAGACCATGTACATAGCGACACGCCTGCCTCACCAGAGTCAATAGACCATGTACATAGCGACACGCCTGCCTCACCAGTGTCAATAGACCATGTACACACCGACACGCCAGCCTCACCAGTGTCAATAGACCATGTACACACCAACACGCCAGCCTCACCAGTGTCAACACACCATGTACACACCGACACGCCTGCCTCACCAGTGTCAATAGACCATGTACACACCGACACGCCAACCTCACCAGTGTCAACACACCATGTACACACCGACACGCCTGCCTCACCAGTGTCAATAGACCATGTACACACCGACACGCCTGCTTCACCAGTGTCAACACACCATGTACACACCGACACGCCAGCCTCACCAGTGTTAATAGACCATGTACACACCGACACGCCTGCCTCACCAGTGTCAATAGACCATGTACACACCGACACGCCAGCCTCACCAGTGTCAACACATCATGTACACACCGACACGCCAGCCTCACCAGTGTCAATAGATCATGTGCACACCGACACGCCTGCCTCACCAGTGTCAACACACCATGTACACACCGACACGCCAGCCTCACCAGTGTCAACACACCATGTACACACCGACACGCCAGCCTCACCAGTGTCAATAGACCATGTACACACCGACACGCCTGCCTCACCAGTGTCAATAGACCATGTACACACCGACACGCCTGCCTCACCAGTGTCAACACACCATGTACACACCGACACGCCAGCCTCACCAGTGTCAATAGACCCTGTACACACCGACACGCCTGCCTCACCAGTGTCAATAGACCATGTACACACCGACACGCCAGCCTCACCAGTGTCAATAGACCATGTACACACCGACACGCCAACCTCACCAGTGTCAACACACCATGTACACACCGACACGCCAGCCTCACCAGTGTCAACACACCATGTACACACCGACACGCCAGCCTCACCAGTGTCAATAGACCATGTACACACCGACACGTCAGCCTCACCAGTGTCAATAGACCATGTACACACCGACACGCCTGCCTCACCAGTGTCAACACACCATGTACACACCGACACGCCAGCCTCACCAGTGTCAATAGACCATGTACATAGCGACACGCCAGCCTCACCAGTGTCAATAGACCATGTACACACCGACACGCCTGCCTCACCAGTGTCAACACACCATGTACACACCGACACGCCAGCCTCACCAGTGTCAATAGACCATGTACACACCGACACGCCTGCCTCACCAGTGTCAATAGACCATGTACACACCGACACGCCAGCCTCACCAGTGTCAATAGACCATGTACACACCGACACGCCAACCTCACCAGTGTCAACACACCATGTACACACCGACACGCCAGCCTCACCAGTGTCAACACACCATCTACACACCGACACGCCAGCCTCACCAGTGTCAACACACCATGTACACACCGACACGCCAGCCTCACCAGTGTCAATAGACCATGTACACACCGACACGCCTGCCTCACCAGTGTCAATAGACCATGTACACACCGACACGCCTGCCTCACCAGTGTCAACACACCATGTACACACCGAAACGCCAGCCTCACCAGTGTCAATAGACCATGTACACACCGACACGCCTGCCTCACCAGTGTCAATAGACCATGTACACACTGACATGCCAGCCTCACCAGTGTCAATAGACCATGTACACACCGACACGCCAGCCTCACCAATGTCAATAGACCATGTACACACCGACACGCCAGCCTCACCAGTGTCAATAGACCATGTACACACCGAAACGCCTGCCTCACCAGTGTCAACACACCATGTACACACCGACACGCCAGCCTCACCAGTGTCAATAGACCATGTACACACCGAGACGCCAACCTTACCAGTGTCAATAGACCATGTACACACCGACACGCCAGCCTCACCAGTGTCAACACACCGTGTACACACCGACACGCCAGCCTCACCAGTGTCAATAGACCATGTACACACTGAGACGCCAACCTCACCAGTGTCAATAGACCATGTACACACCGACACGCCAGCCTCACCAGTTTCAATAGACCATGTACACACCGAGGCGCCAACCTCACCAGTGTCAATAGACCATGTACACACCGACACGCCAGCCTCACCAGTGTCAATAGACCATGTACACACCGACACGCCAGCCTCACCAGTGTCAATAGACCATGTACACACCGACACGCCAGCCTCACCAGTGTCAATAGACCATGTACACACCGACACGCCAGCCTCACCAGTGTCAATAGACCATGTACACACCGACACGCCAGCCTCACCAGTGTCAATAGACCATGTACACACCGACACGCCAGCCTCACCAGTGTCAATAGACCATCTACACACCGACACGCCAGCCTCACCAGTGTCAATAGACCATGTACACACCGACACGCCAACCTCACCAGTGTCAATAGACCATGTACACACCGACACGCCAGCCTCACCAGTGTCAATAGACCATGTACACACCGACACGCCAACCTCACCAGTGTCAACACACCATGTACACACCGACACGCCAACCTCACCAGTGTCAACACACCATGTACACACCGACACGCCAGCCTCACCAGTGTCAACAGACCATGTACACACCGACAAGCCAGCCTCACCAGTGTCAATAGACCATGTACACACCGACACGCCAGCATCACCAGTGTCAATAGACCATGTACACACCGACACGCCTGCCTCACCAGTGTCAATAGACCATGTACACACCGACACGCCAGCCTCACCAGTGTCAACACACCATGTACACACCGACACGCCAACCTTACCAGTGTCAATAGACCATGTACACACCGACACGCCAACCTCACCAGTGTCAACACACCATGTACACACCGACACGCCAGCCTCACCAGTGTCAATAGACCATGTACACACCGACACGCCTGCCTCACCAGTGTCAATAGACCATGTACACACCGACACGCCAGCCTCACCAGTGTCAACACACCATGTACACACCGACACGCCAGCCTCACCAGTGTCAATAGACCATGTACACACCGACACGCCAACCTCACCAGTGTCAATAGACCATGTACACACCGACACGCCAGCCTCACCAGTGTCAATAGACCATGTACACACCGACACGCCAACCTCACCAGTGTCAACACACCATGTACACACCGACACGCCAGCCTCACCAGTGTCAACACACCATGTACACACCGACACGCCAGCCTCACCAGTGTCAATAGACCATGTACACACCGAGACGCCAACCTCACCAGTGTCAGACCATGTACACACCGACACGCCAGCCTCACCAGTGTCAATAGACCATGTACACACCGACACGCCTGCCTCACCAGTGTCAATAGATCCTGTACACACGGACACGCCAGCCTCACCAGTGTCAACACACCATGTACACACCGACACGCCAGCCTCACCAGTGTCAATAGACCATGTACACACCGAAACGCCTGCCTCACCAGTGTCAACACACCATCTACACACCGACACGCCAGCCTAACCAGTGTCAACACACCATGTACACACCGACACGCCAGCCTCACCAGTGTCAATAGACCATGTACACACCGAAACGCTTGCCTCACCAGTGTCAACACACCATGTACACACCGACACGCCAGCCTCACCGGTGTCAATAGACCATGTACACACCGACACGCCAGCCTCACCAGTGTCAATAGACCATGTACACACCGACAGGCCTGCCTCACCAGTGTCAATAGACCATGTACACACCGACACGCCAGCCTCACCAGTGTCAATAGACCATGTACACACCGACACGCCAGCCTCACCAGTGTCAATAGACCATGTACACACCAACACGCCAGCCTCACCAATGTCAATAGACCATGTACACACCGACAGGCCTGCCTCACCAGTGTCAATAGGCCATGTACACACCGAGACGCCAGCCTCACCAGTGTCAATAGACCATGTACACACCGACACGCCAGCCTCACCAGTGTCAATAGACCATGTACACACCGACACGCCAGCATCACCAGTGTCAATAGACCATGTACACACCGACACGCCAGCCTCACCAGTGTCAATAGACCATGTACACACCGACACGCCAGCCTCACCAGTGTCAATAGACCATGTACACACCGACACGCCTGCCTCACCAGTGTCAATAGACCATGTACACACCGACACGCCTGCCTCACCAGTGTCAATAGACCATGTACACACCGACACGCCAGCCTCACCAGTGTCAATAGACCATGTACACACCGACACGCCAGCCTCACCAGTGTCAATAGACCATGTACACACCGACACGCCAGCCTCACCAGTGTCAATATACCATGTACACACCGATACACCAGCCTCACCAGTGTCAATAGACCATGTACACACCGATACACCAGCCTCACCAGTGTCAGTAGACCATGTACACACCGACACGCCAGCCTCACCTGTGTCAATAGACCATGTACACACCGATACACCAGCCTCACCAGTGTCAATAGACCATGTACACGCCGGCACACCTGCCTACAATAGTGCACCATGATGTCATTTCATTGCCTTATGCGATTGCCAGGGCACAGTGATGGGAGTTTTAGGCGATTTGTGTTCACATAAAGGATCGAGGTCGGTCGGGGTCTGCAGGTCTAAAAGCTCAGTGACTAGCTGGGGTGCGCAGCCGCCAGCAAGGCAGCAGATACGGCGATGGCAAGACGTGACGGCCTGGCCCCGGGCCTGGCCAGACGACCAGTCTGCGAATGATGACGGACATGGCCAAACGAAAGGTTAACAGACGGAGGGGGAAGGGAGTGAGAAAGAGAAAGAGAGATGGGATAGGGATAGACAGGAAGGAGATATAGGAGGGAGAGAGAGGAAGAGAGAGAGAGAGAGGGGGGGGGGGGAGACAGACTAAGATAACTCTCGAAAACGAGGGAGGGAGAGGGGGATATCGGGTGGGGGTTGAGGAGATGAGGGGGACGGGGTAATGGGAGAGAGAGGAGGAGGTAAGAGGGACGCGGTAAAGGGAGAGAGAGGAGGAGGTGAGAGGGACGGGGTAAAGGGAGAGAGGAGGAGGTGAGAGGGACGGGAGAGAGGGAGAGGGAGGAGGAGGTGAGAGGGACGGGGTAAAGGGAGAGAGAGGAGGAGGTGAGAGGGACAGGGTAAAGGGAGAGAGAGAAGGTGAGAGGGACGGGGTAAAGGGAGAGAGGAGGAGGTGAGAGGGACGGGGTAAAGGGAGAGGGAGGAGGAGGTGAGAGGGACGGGGTAAAGGGAGAGGGAGGAGGAGGTGAGAGGGACGGGGTAAAGGGAGAGAGAGGAGGAGGTGAGAGGGACGGGGTAAAGGGAGAGGAAGGAGGAGGTGAGAGGGACGGGGCAAAGAGAAAGAGAGGAGGAGGTAAGAGGGACAGGGTAAAGGGAGAGAGGAGGAGGTGAGAGGGACGGGGCAAAGGGAGAGAGAGGAGGAGGTGAGAGGGACGGGGTAAAGGGAGAGGGAGGAGGAGGTGAGAGGGATGGGGTAAAGGGAGAGGGAGGAGGAGGTGAGAGGGACGGGGTAAAGGGGGAGAGGAGGAGGTGAGAGGGACGGGGCAAAGGGAGAGGGAGGAGGAGGTGAGAGGGATGGGATAAAGGGAGAGGGAGGAGGAGGTGAGAGGGACGGGGTAAAGGGAGAGAGGAGGAGGTGAGAGGGACGGGGCAAAGGGAGAGGGAGGAGGAGGTGAGAGGGACAGGGTAAAGGGAGAGAGGAGGAGGTGAGAGGGACGGGGTAAAGGGAGAGGGAGGAGGAGGTGAGAGGGACGGGGTAAAGGGAGAGGGAGGAGGAGGTGAGAGGGACGGGGCAAAGGGAGAGGGAGGAAGAGGTGAGAGGGACGGGGTAAAGGGAGAGGGAGGAGGAGGTGAGAGGGACGGGGTAAAGGGAGAGGGAGGAGGAGGTGAGAGGGACGGGGTAAAGGGAGAGAGAGGAGGAGGTGAGAGGGACGGGGTAAAGGGAGAGGGAGGAGGAGGTGAGAGGGACGGGGCAAAGAGAGAGAGGAGGAGGTAAGAGGGACAGGGTAAAGGGAGAGAGGAGGAGGTGAGAGGGACGGGGCAAAGGGAGAGAGAGGAGGAGGTGAGAGGGACGGGGTAAAGGGAGAGGGAGGAGGAGGTGAGAGGGACGGGGTAAAGGGAGAGAGGAGGAGGTGAGAGGGACGGGGCAAATGGAGAGGGAGGAGGAGGTGAGAGGGACGGGGTAAAGGGAGAGGGAGGAGGAGGTGAGAGGGACGGGGTAAATGGAGAGGGAGGAGGAGGTGAGAGGGACGGGGCAAAGGGAGAGGGAGGAGGAGGTGAGAGGGACGGGGTAAAGGGAGAGAGAGAAGGAGGTGAGAGGGACAGGGTAAAGGGAGAGGGAGGAGGAGGTGAGGGGGACGGGGTAAAGGGAGAGAGAGGAGGAGGTAAGAGGGACGGGGTAAAGGGAGAGAGGAGGTGAGAGGGACGGGGTAAAGGGAGAGAGGAGGAGGTGAGAGGGACGGGGCAAAGGGAGAGGGCGGAGGAGGTGAAAGGGACGGCGTAAAGGGAGAGGGAGGAGGAGGTGAGAGGGACGGGGTAAAGGGAGAGAGAGGAGGAGGTAAGAGGGGCAGGGTAAAGGGAGAGAGAGGAGGTGAGAGGGACGGGGTAAAGGGAGAGGGAGGAGGAGGTGAGAGGGACGTGGTAAAGGGAGAGAGAGGAGGAGGTAAGAGGGACAGGATAAAGGGAGAGGGAGGAGGAGGTGAGAGGGACGGGGCAAAGAGAGAGAGAGGAGGAGGTGAGAGGGACGGGGTAAAGGGAGAGAGGAGGAGGTGAGAGGGACGGGGTAAAGGGAGAGAGAGGAGGAGGTGAGAGAGACGGGGTAAAGGGAGAGAGGAGGAGGTGAGAGGGACGGGGTAAAGGGAGAGAGAGGAGGAGGTAAGAGGGGCAGGGTAAAGGGAGAGAGAGGAGGTGAGAGGGACGGGGTAAAGGGAGAGGGAGGAGGAGGTGAGAGGGACGGGGTAAAGGGAGAGAGAGGAGGAGGTAAGAGGGACAGGATAAAGGGAGCGAGAGGAGGTGAGAGGGACGGGGTAAAAGGAGAGAGGAGGAGGTGAGAGGGACGGGATAAAGGGAGAGGGAGGAGAAGGTGAGAGGGACGGGGCAAAGAGAGAGAGAGGAGGAGGTGAGAGGGACGGGGTAAAGGGAGAGAGGAGGAGGTGAGAGGGACGGGGTAAAGGGAGAGAGAGGAGGAGGTGAGAGAGACGGGGTAAAGGGAGAGAGGAGGAGGTGAGAGCGACAGGGTAAAGGGAGAGAGAGGAGGAGGTGAGAGGGACGGGGCAAAGGGAGAGAGAGAAGGTGAGAGGGACGGGGCAAAGAGAGAGAGAGGAGGAGGTAAGAGGGACGGGGTAAAGGGAGAGGGTGGAGGAGGTGAGAGGGACGGGGTAAAGGGAGAGAGGAGGAAGTGAGAGGGACGGGGTAAAGGGAGAGAGAGAAGGTGAGAGGGACGGGGCAAAGGGAGAGGGAGAAGGAGGTGAGAGGGACGGGGTAAAGGGAGAGAGAGAAGGTGAGAGGGACGGGGCAAAGAGAGAGAGAGGAGGAGGTAAGAGGGACGGGGTAAAGGGAGAGAGGAGGAGGTGAGAGGGACGGGGTAAAGGGAGAGAGAGAAGGTGAGAGGGACGGGGCAAAGGGAGAGGGAGAAGGAGGTGAGAGGGGCGGGGTAAAGGGAGAGAGAGAAGGTGAGAGGGACGGGGCAAAGAGAGAGAGAGGAGGAGGTAAGAGGGACGGGGTAAAGGGAGAGGGAGGAGGAGGTGAGAGGGACGGGGTAAAGGGAGAGAGAGAAGGTGAGAGGGACGGGGCAAAGGGAGAGGGAGAAGGAGGTGAGAGGGACGGGGTAAAGGGAGAGGGAGGAGGAGGTGAGAGGGACGGGGTAAAGGGAGAGAGAGAAGGTGAGAGGGACGGGGCAAAGGGAGAGGGAGAAGGAGGTGAGAGGGACGGGGTAAAGGGAGAGAGAGAAGGTGAGAGGGACGGGGCAAAGGGAGAGGGAGAAGGAGGTGAGAGGGACGGGGTAAAGGGAGAGAGAGGAGGAGGTGAGAGGGACAAGGAAAAGGGAGAGAGAGGAGGAGGTGAGAGGGACGGGGCAAAGGGAGAGGGAGAAGGAGGTGAGAGGGACGGGGTAAAGGGAGAGAGAGGAGGAGGTGAGAGGGACAAGGAGAAGGGAGAGAGAGGAGGAGGTGAGAGGGACGGGGCAAAGGGAGAGGGAGAAGGAGGTGAGAGGGACGGGGTAAAGGGAGAGAGAGGAGGAGGTGAGAGGGACAAGGAGAAGGGAGAGAGAGGAGGAGGTGAGAGGGACGGGGCAAAGGGAGAGGGAGAAGGAGGTGAGAGGGACGGGGTAAAGGGAGAGAGAGGAGGAGGTGAGAGGGACAAGGAAAAGGGAGAGAGAGGAGGAGGTGAGAGGGACGGGGCAAAGGGAGAGGGAGGAGGAGGTGAGAGGGATGACGTACATACGAAGGGAGCGAGCAGCATCTCCCACAGATTGCACGGGTCAACAACCGGTCGATGGGCCAATCTGCTCCACACATCTTCATGCTAAGGGGTTTCTTAAAAAGCCCCGGCGCGGACACTATCCCATGGAAGCAACCAGCCATCGTGCCAGCCTTCCACCGCTTCGACGCCCCTCCGCAGAGGCCAATATGGTTGTTCAGAGAGGCGGGACACAGTATTTATTATTGGTTCTCCCACCAACCCCCAAAGCTTCTCCGGGGAATACGCATAAAAATGACCCATCCGCTAGTTTATTGCATTTGACTTACCATCTGAGGACGTTACGAGCCATCCGTGGCAGCAGCAGCAGCAGCAGCAGCAGAGTCATCACCATAGGGGTACGTCCAACAGGATCATAGCTCCAATGGAAGAATCCGCAACGCAAGTCTGGTCATGATGTCGGCGGTAGACCTTTTAATATTGCTGCCACATGCACAGCTCCGCTTCCTCCTCCCGCCCGCCCGTCCGTCCTCTCTCGCCATGCAGTGCAGGACAGTGCCAGCCAGCCAGCCAGCCACCCAGCCAGCCAGCCGCCCCAGCCCTCCCCAGTCCATTCAGCCCAGCAGGCCAGTCGACCCAACCACCCCAGCCCTGCCCTGCCTAGCCCTGCCTGCCAGCCTGGCGGCCTAGCGTCGTCACAGCAGCAGCAGCAGCAGCAGCGGCAGCGGCAGCAACCCACCCCGCTAGCAGACAGTAGGAAGCTGGCACGCCAGGAGAGTGGGAGGGTGGGGGAGGGGGAGGAACGGGGGGAGAGGGGGGTGGCGTGGCATTGGGCGGTGATTGAGAGGGAGAGGAGGGCGCCGGGGGGTGAGGGGAGGGGGTTGGGCAGTGGGGTTGGCGCGGGACCCGGTACGGCCGCAGTGTGTGAGTGTGGTGTGTGCTGGGGAAGTGTCAGTTCAGTGTGAACAGTTTGGGGACGCATGGGGTTCAAGCGCGAGAGAGAGGAGGTGGGGGGAGGAAGAGGGTGGGGGTGGGGGGGTGAGAACGGGTCTAGGAGGAGGGTGGGGGTGGGGGGGTGAGAACGGGTCTATTTTGTGCGTAATAGTGATTTTAAACGGGGTGACTGGGAGTGTGGTGGTGGCGGTCGGCATTACGGGCGGCCGGACAACTGATCAGGCCGCACACTGCGGACCTCAAAGGTTACTCGCCGACGCAGCGAGGAGACGACCAAGTGCCCCCCACCCCCCGCCCGCCCGCCCGCCCGCCTACCTACCTACCGTCCGTCTGTCCTACCTACCGATCTGCCACCTTCGCCCCCAAGATGGAGTTTCTATCCGTGCCATGGTGTGGCACCGCCATCCTTCTTTCTGATCACCGGCCCGCGGCAAGCCAAACAACACTCCGTCTCCTTCATCCCAATCTCACCCATCTCCTCACCATCCCTCCCCTCTCATCACCATCCCAATCCTCTCATCACCACCCAACCCTTCAATCGCCATCCCTTCCCTCCCATCACCACCCAACCCTCTCATCACCATCCCAACCCTATCATCAGCATCGCAACCCTCTCATCACCTTCCATCCCCTCTCATCACCATCCCAACCCTTTCATCACCACCCCTCCCTTTCATCACCACCCCTCCCCTCTCATCACCATCCCAACCCTCTCATCACCATCCCACCCCTCTCATCACCATCCCAACCCTCTCATCACCATCCCAACCCTCTCATCACCATCCCAACCCTCTCATCACCTTCCCTCCCCTCTCATCACCATCCCAACCCTTTCATCACCACCCCTCCCCTTTCATCACCACCCCTCCCCTCTCATCACCATCCCAACCCTCTCATCACCATCCCAACCCTCTCATCACCATCCCAACACTCATCATCATCCCTTCCCTCTCATCACCATCCCTCCCCTCTCATTACCACACATCCCCTCTTATCCCCATCACTTTCCTCACTTCAACTTCCCTCCCCTCTCATCACCACCCCCGCCCCTCCTCACGTCACCAGCCCTCCCCTCACATCACCTTCCCTCCCCTCTCATCAGCATCCCTCCCCTCTCATCACCACCCCCCCTCTCGTCACCAGCCCTCCCCTCACATCACCATCCCTCCCCTCTCATCAGCATCCCTCCCCTCTCATCACCACCCCCCCTCTCGTCACCAGCCCTCCCCTTACATCACCTTCTTTCCCCTCATCCCCATCCCACCCCTCTCATCACCATCCCTGCTCACTCATAACCATGCCCCCTCTCATCACCCTCCCTCCCAGCTAATCATCATCACCCCCCTCTCATCGCCATCCCTCCCCTCTCATCACCATCCCTCCCCTCTCATCACCATCTCTCCCCTCTCATCACCATCTCTCCCCTCTCATCACCATCCCTCCCCTCTCATCACCATCCCTCCCCTCTCATCACCATCCCTCCCCTCTCATCACCATCCCTCCCCTCTCATCACCATCTCTCCCCTCTCATCACCATCCCTCCCCTCTCATCACCATCCCTCCCCTCTCATCACCATCCCTCCCCTCTCATCACCATCCCTCTCCTCTCATCACCATCCCTCCCCTCTCATCACCATCCCTCCCCTCTCATCACCATCCCTCCCCTCTCATCACCATCCCTCTCCTCTCATCACCATCCCTCCCCTCTCATCACCATCCCTCCCCTCTCATCCCCATCCCTACCCTCTCATCCCCATCTCTCCCCTCTCATCACCACCCCCCCTCTCATCACCATCCCTCCCCTCTCATCACCATCCCTACCCTCTCATCCCCATCTCTCCCCTCTCATCACCATCCCTCCCCTCTCATCACCATCCCTCCCCTCTCATCACCATCCCTCCCCTCTCATCACCATCCCTCTCCTCTCATCACCATCCCTCCCCTCTCATCCCCATCCCTGCCCTCTCATCCCCATCCCTCCCCTCTCATCCCCATCCCTCCCCTCTCGTCCCCATCCCTCCCCTCTCATCCCCATCCCTCCCCTCTCATCACCTTCCCTCTCCTCTCATCACCATCCCTGCCCTCTCATCCCCATCCCTCCCCTCTCATCACCTTCCATCCCCTCTCATCACCTTCCCTCTCCTCTCATCACCATCCCTCCCCTCTCATCACCTCCCCTCTCCTCTCATCGCCATCCCTTCCCTCTCATGACCATCCCACCCCTCTCATGACCATCCCACCCCTCTCATGACCATCCCTCCCCTCTCATCACCATCCCAACCCTCTCATCACCATCCCAACCCTCCCATCACCATCACAACCCTCTCATCACCTTCCATCCCCTCTCATCACCATCGCGCCCCTCTCACCACCATCCCAACCCTCTCATCACCATCTCTCCCCTCTCATCACCATCCCTCCCCTCTCATCACCATCCCTCCCCTCTCATCACCATCCCTGCTCTCTCATCACCATCCCTGCCCTCTCATCCCCATCCCTCCCCTCTCATCCCTATCCCTCTCCTCTCATCCCCATCCCTCCCCTCTCATCACCATCCCTCCCCTCTCATCACCATCCCTCCCCTCTCATCACCATCCCTCCCCTCTCACCACCATCCCAACCCTCTCATCCCCATCCCTTTCCTCTCATCACCATCCCTCCCCTCTCATCACCATCCCTGCCCTCTCATCACCATCCCTCCCCTCTCATCCCCATCCCTCTTCTCTCATGACCATCCCACCCCTCTCATGACCATCCCTCCCCTCTCATCACCATCCCAACCCTCTCATCACCATCCCAACCCTCCCATCACCATCACAACCCTCTCATCACCTTCCATCCCCTCTCATCACCATCGCGCCCCTCTCACCACCATCCCAACCCTCTCATCACCATCCCTCCCCTCTCATCCCCATCCCTCTCCTCTCATCCCCATCCCTGCCCTCTCATCCCCATCCCTCCCCTCTCATCACCATCCCTCCCCTCTCATCCCCATCCCTCCCCTCTCATCACCATCTCTCCCCTCTCATCACCATCCCTGCTCTCTCATCACCATCCCTGCCCTCTCATCCCCATCCCTCCCCTCTCATCCCCATCCCTCTCCTCTCATCCCCATCCCTCCCCTCTCATCACCATCCCTCTCCTCTCATCCCCATCCCTCTCCTCTCATCCCCATCCCTCCCCTCTCATCCCCATCCCTCTCCTCTCATCACCATCCCTCCCCTCTCATCACCATCCCTGCCCTCTCATCCCCATCCCTCCCCTCTCATCCCCATCCCTCTCCTCTCATCCCCATCCCTCCCCTCTCATCCCCATCCCTCTCCTCTCATCCCCATCCCTCCCCTCTCATCCCCATCCCTCTCCTCTCATCACCATCCCTCCCCTCTCATCACCATCCCTGCCCTCTCATCCCCATCCCTCCCCTCTCATCACCATCCCTCCCCCTCATCACCATCCCTCCCCTCTCATCCCCATCCCTCCCCTCTCATCACCATCCCTTCCCTCCCATCACCACCCAACCCTCTCATCCCCATCCCTCTCCTCTCATCACCATCCCTTCCCTCTCATCCCCATCCCTGCCCTCTCATGCCCATCCCTCCCCTCTCATCACCATCCCTGCCCTCTCATCCCCATCCCTGCCCTCTCATCCCCATCCCTCCCCCTCATCACCATCCCTCCCCTCTCATCCCCATCCCTCCCCTCTCATCACCATCCCTTCCCTCCCATCGCCACCCAACCCTCTCATCACCATCCCAACCCTATCATCACCTTCCCTTCCCTCCCATCACCACCCAACCCTCTCATCACCATCCCAACCCTATCATCACCTTCCATCCCCTCTCATCACCATCCCTCTCCTCTCATCCCCATCCCTCTCCTCTCATCACCATCCCTTCCCTCTCATCCCCATCCCTGCCCTCTCATCCCCATCCCTCCCCTCTCATCACCATCCCTCCCCTCTCATCACCATCCCTCCCCTCTCATCACCATCCCTCCCCTCTCATCCCCATCCCTCCCCTCTCATCACCATCCCTCCCCTCTCATCCCCATCCCTCTCCTCTCATCACCATCCCTGCCTTCTCATCCCCATCCCTCCCCTCTCATCACCATCCCTGCCCTCTCATCCCCATCCCTGCCCTCTCATCCCCATCCCTCCCCTCTCGTCACCATCCCTCCCCTGTCATCACCTTCCCTCTCCTCTCATCACCATCCCTCCCCTCTCATCACCTCCCCTCTCCTCTCATCACCATCCCTTCCCACTCATTATCATCCCTTCCCACTCATCACCATCACTACTCCTCCCTCTAATCACCATCCCAACCCTCTAATCACCATCCTAACCTTCTCATCACCACCCCTCTCCTCTCATCGCCATCCCTCCCCTCTCATGACCATCCCTCCCCTCTCATCACCATCCCAACCCTCTCATCACCATCCCAACCCTCCCATCACCATCACAACCCTCTCATCACCTTCCATCCCCTCTCATCACCATCGCTCCCCTCTCATCACCATCCCAACCCTCTCATCACCATCCCTCCCCTCTCATCATCATCCCTCTTCTCTCATCACCATCCCTCCCCTCTCATCACCATCACTACGCCTCCCTCTAATCACCATCCCAACCCTCTAATCACCATCCTAACCTTCTCATCACCACCCCTCTCCTCTCATCGCCATCCCTTCCCTCTCATGACAATCCCACCCCTCTCATGACCATCCCTCCCCTCTCATCACCATCCCAACCCTCTCATCACCATCCCAACCCTCCCATCACCATCACAACCCTCTCATCACCTTCCATCCCCTCTCATCACCATCGCTCCCCTCTCATCACCATCCCAACCCTCTCATCACCATCCCTCCCCTCTCATCATCATCCCTCTTCTCTCATCACCATCCCTCCCCTCTCATCACCATCCCTCCCCTCTCATCCCCATCCCTCCCCTCTCATCCCCATCCCTCCCCTCTCATCACCATCCCTCCCCTCACATCCCCATCCCTCTCCTCTCATCACCATCCCTCCCCTCTCATCACCATCCCTCCCCTCTCATCCCCATCCCTCTCCTCTCATCACCATCCCTCCCCTCTCATCCCCATCCCACCCCTCTCATGACCATCCCTCCCCTCTCATCACCATCCCAACCCTCTCATCACCATCCCAACCCTCCCATCACCATCACAACCCTCTCATCACCTTCCATCCCCTCTCATCACCATCCCTCCCCTCTCATCACCATCCCTCCCCTCTCATCACCTTCCATCCCCTCTCATCACCTTCCCTCCCCCCTCATCACCATCCCTCCCCTCTCATCACCATCCCTCCCCTCTCATCCCCATCCCTCCCCTCTCATCCCCATCCCTCCCCTCTCATCCCCATCCCAACCCTCTCATCACCATCCCAACCCTCCCATCACCATCACAACCCCCTCATCACCTTCCATCCCCTCTCATCACCATCTTTCCCCTCTCATCACCATCCCAACCCTCTCATCACCATCCCTCCCCTCTCATCCCCATCCCTCTCCTCTCATCCCCATCCCTCTCCTCTCATCCCCATCCCTCTCCTCTCATCACCATCCCTCCCCCCTCATCACCATCCCTCCCCTCTCATCACCATCCCTCCCCTCTCATCCCCATCCCTCCCCTCTCATCCCCATCCCTCCCCTCTCATCATCATCCCTCCCCTCTCATCCCCATCCCTCTCCTCTCATCACCATCCCTCCCCTCTCATCACCATCCCTCCCCTCTCATCACCATCCCTCCCCTCTCATCCCCATCCCCCCCCCCTCTCATCACCATCCCTCCCCTCTCATCCCCATCCCTCCCCTCTCATCACCATCCCTCCCCTCTCATCCCCATCCCTCTCCTCTCATCACCATCCCTCCCCTCTCATCACCATCGCTCCCCTCTCATCACCATCCCTCCCCTCTCATCACCATCCCTCCCCTCTCATCACCTCCCCTCTCCTCTCATCACCATCCCTTCCCACTCATTATCATCCCTTCCCACTCATCACCATCACTACTCCTCCCTCTAATCACCATCCCAACCCTCTAATCACCATCCTAACCTTCTCATCACCACCCCTCTCCTCTCATCGCCATCCCTTCCCTCTCATGACCATCCCACCCCTCTCATGACCATCCCTCCCCTCTCATCACCTTCCATCCCCTCTCATCACCATCCCTCCCCTCTCATCACCATCCCTCCCCTCTCATCACCATCCCTCCCCTCTCATCACCATCCCTCCCCTCTCACCACCATCCCAACCCTCTCATCCCCATCCCTTTCCTCTCATCACCATCCCTCCCCTCTCATCACCATCCCTGCCCTCTCATCACCATCCCTCCCCTCTCATCCCCATCCCTCTCCTCTCATGACCATCCCACCCCTCTCATGACCATCCCTCCCCTCTCATCACCATCCCAACCCTCTCATCACCATCCCAACCCTCCCATCACCATCACAACCCTCTCATCACCTTCCATCCCCTCTCATCACCATCGCGCCCCTCTCACCACCATCCCAACCCTCTCATCACCATCCCTCCCCTCTCATCCCCATCCCTCTCCTCTCATCCCCATCCCTGCCCTCTCATCCCCATCCCTCCCCTCTCATCACCATCCCTCCCCTCTCATCACCATCCCTCCCCTCTCATCACCATCCCTGCTCTCTCATCACCATCCCTGCCCTCTCATCCCCATCCCTCCCCTCTCATCCCCATCCCTCTCCTCTCATCCCCATCCCTCCCCTCTCATCACCATCCCTCCCCTCTCATCACCATCCCTCCCCTCTCATCCCCATCCCAACCCTCTCATCACCATCCCTCCCCTCTCATCCCCATCCCTCTCCTCTCATCACCATCCCTCCCCTCTCATCACCATCCCTGCCCTCTCATCCCCATCCCTCCCCTCTCATCACCATCCCTCCCCCTCATCACCATCCCTCCCCTCTCATCCCCATCCCTCCCCTCTCATCACCATCCCTTCCCTCCCATCACCACCCAACCCTCTCATCCCCATCCCTCTCCTCTCATCACCATCCCTTCCCTCTCATCCCCATCCCTGCCCTCTCATCCCCATCCCTCCCCTCTCATCACCATCCCTGCCCTCTCATCCCCATCCCTGCCCTCTCATCCCCATCCCTCCCCCTCATCACCATCCCTCCCCTCTCATCCGCATCCCTCCCCTCTCATCACCATCCCTTCCCTCCCATCGCCACCCAACCCTCTCATCACCATCCCAACCCTATCATCACCTTTCCTTCCCTCCCATCACCACCCAACCCTCTCATCACCATCCCAACCCTATCATCACCTTCCATCCCCTCTCATCACCATCCCTCTCCTCTCATCCCCATCCCTCTCCTCTCATCACCATCCCTTCCCTCTCATCCCCATCCCTGCCCTCTCATCCCCATCCCTCCCCTCTCATCACCATCCCTCCCCTCTCATCACCATCCCTCCCCTCTCATCACCATCCCTCCCCTCTCATCACCATCCCTCTCCTCTCATCACCATCCCTCCACTCTCATCCCCATCCCTCTCCTCTCATCACCATCCCTGCCTTCTCATCCCCATCCCTCCCCTCTCATCACCATCCCTGCCCTCTCATCCCCATCCCTGCCCTCTCATCCCCATCCCTCCCCTCTCGTCACCATCCCTCCCCTCTCATCACCTTCCCTCTCCTCTCATCACCATCCCTCCCCTCTCATCACCTCCCCTCTCCTCTCATCACCATCCCTTCCCACTCATTATCATCCCTTCCCACTCATCACCATCACTACTCCTCCCTCTAATCACCATCCCAACCCTCTAATCACCATCCTAACCTTCTCATCACCACCCCTCTCCTCTCATCGCCATCCCTCCCCTCTCATGACCATCCCTCCCCTCTCATCACCATCCCAACCCTCTCATCACCATCCCAACCCTCCCATCACCATCACAACCCTCTCATCACCTTCCATCCCCTCTCATCACCATCGCTCCCCTCTCATCACCATCCCAACCCTCTCATCACCATCCCTCCCCTCTCATCATCATCCCTCTTCTCTCATCACCATCCCTCCCCTCTCATCACCATCACTACTCCTCCCTCTAATCACCATCCCAACCCTCTAATCACCATCCTAACCTTCTCATCACCACCCCTCTCCTCTCATCGCCATCCCTTCCCTCTCATGACAATCCCACCCCTCTCATGACCATCCCTCCCCTCTCATCACCATCCCAACCCTCTCATCACCATCCCAACCCTCCCATCACCATCACAACCCTCTCATCACCTTCCATCCCCTCTCATCACCATCGCTCCCCTCTCATCACCATCCCAACCCTCTCATCACCATCCCTCCCCTCTCATCATCATCCCTCTTCTCTCATCACCATCCCTCCCCTCTCATCACCATCCCTCCCCTCTCATCCCCATCCCTCCCCTCTCATCCCCATCCCTCCCCTCTCATCACCATCCCTCCCCTCACATCCCCATCCCTCTCCTCTCATCACCATCCCTCCCCTCTCATCACCATCCCCCCCCCCTCTCATCACCATCCCTCTCCTCTCATCACCATCCCTCCCCTCTCATCCCCATCCCACCCCTCTCATGACCATCCCTCCCCTCTCATCACCATCCCAACCCTCTCATCACCATCCCAACCCTCCCATCACCATCACAACCCTCTCATCACCTTCCATCCCCTCTCATCACCATCCCTCCCCTCTCATCACCATCCCTCCCCTCTCATCACCTTCCATCCCCTCTCATCACCTTCCCTCTCCTCTCATCACCATCCCTCCCCTCTCATCACCTCCCCTCTCCTCTCATCGCCATCCCTTCCCTCTCATGACCATCCCTCCCCTCTCATCACCATCCCAACCCTCTCATCACCATCCCAACCCTCCCATCACCATCACAACCCTCTCATCACCTTCCATCCCCTCTCATCACCATCGCTCCCCTCTCATCACCATCCCAACCCTCTCATCACCATCCCTCCCCTCTCATCACCATCCCTCCCCTCTCATCCCCATCCCTCCCCTCTCATCACCATCCCTCCCCTCTCATCCCCATCCCTCTCCTCTCATCACCATCCCTCCCCTCTCATCACCATCCTTCCCCTCTCATCACCATCCCTCTCCTCTCATCCCCATCCCTCCCCTCTCATCACCATCCCTCCCCTCTCATCCCCATCCCTTTCCTCTCATCACCATCCCTCCCCTCTCATCCCCATCCCACCCCTCTCATGACCATCCCTCCCCTCTCATGACCATCCCAACCCTCTCATCACCATCCCAACCCTCCCATCACCATCACAACCCTCTCATCACCTTCCATCCCCTCTCATCACCATCCCTCCCCTCTCACCACCATCCCAACCCTCTCATCACCATCCCTCCCCTCTCATCCCCATCCCTCTCCTCTCATCACCATCCCAACCCTCTCATCACCATCCCTCTCCTCTCATCACCATCCCTCCCCCCTCATCACCATCCCTCCCCTCTCATCACCATCCCTCCCCTCTCATCCCCATCCCTCCCCTCTCATCCCCATCCCTCCCCTCTCATCCCCATCCCAACCCTCTCATCACCATCCCAACCCTCCCATCACCATCCCAACCCTCTCATCACCATCCCTCCCCTCTCATCACCATCCCTCCCCTCTCATCACCATCCCTCCCCTCTCATCACCATCCCTCCCCTCTCATCCCCATCCCTCTCCTCTCATCACCATCCCTCCCCCCTCATCACCATCCCTCCCCTCTCATCACCATCCCTCCCCTCTCATCCCCATCCCTCCCCTCTCATCACCATCCCTCCCCTCTCATCACCATCCCTCTCCTCTCATCACCATCCCTCCCCCCTCATCACCATCCCTCCCCTCTCATCACCATCCCTCCCCTCTCATCCCCATCCCTCCCCTCTCATCCCCATCCCTCCCCCCTCATCACCATCCCTCCCCTCTCATCACCATCCCTCTCCTCTCATCACCATCCCTCCCCCCTCATCACCATCCCTCCCCTCTCATCACCATCCCTCCCCTCTCATCACCATCCCTCCCCCCTCATCACCATCCCTCCCCTCTCATCACCATCCCTCTCCTCTCATCCCCATCCCTCCCCCCTCATCACCTTCCATCCCCTCTCATCACCATCCCTCCCCTCTCATCACCATCCCTCCCCTCTCATCACCATCCCTCCCCCCTCATCACCATCCCTCCCCTCTCATCACCATCCCTCTCCTCTCATCCCCATCCCTCCCCCCTCATCACCATCCCTGCCCTCTCATCACCATCCCTCCCCTCTCATCACCATCCTTCCCCTCTCATCACCATCCCTCCCCCCTCATCACCTTCCATCCCCTCTCATCACCATCTTTCCCCTCTCATCACCATCCCAACCCTCTCATCACCATCCCTCCCCTCTCATCCCCATCCCTCTCCTCTCATCCCCATCCCTCTCCTCTCATCCCCATCCCTCTCCTCTCATCACCATCCCTCCCCCCTCATCACCATCCCTCCCCTCTCATCACCATCCCTCCCCTCTCATCCCCATCCCTCCCCTCTCATCCCCATCCCTCCCCTCTCATCCCCATCCCTCCCCTCTCATCATCATCCCTCCCCTCTCATCCCCATCCCTCTCCTCTCATCACCATCCCTCCCCTCTCATCACCATCCCTCCCCTCTCATCACCATCCCTCCCCTCTCATCCCCATCCCCCCCCCTCTCATCACCATTCCTCCCCTCTCATCCCCATCCCTCCCCTCTCATCACCATCCCTCCCCTCTCATCCCCATCCCTCTCCTCTCATCACCATCCCTCTCCTCTCATGACCATCCCTCCCCTCTCACCACCATCCCAACCCTCTCATCCCCATCCCTCCCCTCTCATCCCCATCCCTCTCCTCTCATCACCATCCCTCCCCTCTCATCACCATCCCTCCCCTCTCATCACCATCCCTTCCCACTCATTATCATCCCTTCCCACTCATCCCCATCCCTCCCCTCTCATCCCCATCACTACTCCTCCCTCTAATCACCATCCCAACCCTCTAATCACCATCCTAACCTTCTCATCACCACCCCTCTCCTCTCATCGCCATCCCTTCCCTCTCATGACCATCCCACCCCTCTCATGACCATCCCTCCCCTCTCATCACCTTCCATCCCCTCTCATCACCATCCCTCCCCTCTCATCACCATCCCTCCCCTCTCATCACCATCCCAACCCTCTCATCACCATCCCAACCCTCCCATCACCATCACAACCCTCTCATCACCTTCCATCCCCTCTCATCACCATCCCTCCCCTCTCATCACCATCCCTCCCCTCTCATCACCTTCCATCCCCTCTCATCACCTTCCCTCTCCTCTCATCACCATCCCTCCCCTCTCATCCCCATCCCTCCCCTCTCATCACCATCCCTCCCCTCTCATCACCATCCCTCCCCTCTCATCACCATCCCTCTCCTCTCATCACCATCTCTCCCCTCTCATCACCATCACAACCCTCTCATCACCTTCCATCCCCTCTCATCACCATCCCTCCCCTCTCATCACCATCCCTCCCCTCTCATCACCATCCCTCCCCTCTCATCACCTTCCCTCTCCTCTCATCACCATCCCAACCCTCTCATCACCATCCCAACCCTCCCATCACCATCACAACCCTCTCATCACCTTCCATCCCCTCTCATCACCATCCCTCCTCTCTCATCCCCATCCCTCCCCTCTCATCACCATCCCTCTCCTCTCATCACCATCCCTCCCCTCTCATCCCCATCCCTCTCCTCTCATCACCATCCCTCCCCTCTCATCACCATCCCTGCCCTCTCATCCCCATCCCTCCCCTCTCATCCCCATCCCTCTCCTCTCATCACCATCCCTCCCCTCTCATCACCATCCCTCCCCTCTCGTCACCATCCCTCCCATCTCATCACCATCCCTCCCCTCTCATCCCCATCCCTCCCCTCTCATCACCATCCCTCCCCTCTCATCACCATCCCTCCCCTCTCATCACCATCCCTCCCCTCTCATCACCATCTCTCCCCTCTCATCACCATCTCTCCCCTCTCATCACCATCCCTCCCCTCTCATCACCATCCCTCCCCTCTCATCACCATCCCTCTCCTCTCATCACCATCTCTCCCCTCTCATCACCATCCCTCTCCTCTCATCACCATCTCTCCCCTCTCATCACCATCCCTCCCCTCGCATCACCATCCCTCCCCTCTCATCACCATCCCTCCCCTCTCATCACCATCCCTCCCCTCTCATCACCATCCCTCCCCTCTCATCCCCATCCCTCCCCTCTCGTCCCCATCCCTCCCCTCTCATCACCATCCCTCCCCTCTCATCCTCATCCCTCCCCTCTCATCCCCATCCCTCCCCTCTCATCACCATCCCTCCCCTCTCATCACCATCCCTCCTCTCTCATTCCCATCCCTCCCCTCTCATCCCCATCCCTCCCCTCTCATCACCATCCCTCCCCTCTCATCCCCATCCCTCTCCTCTCATCACCATCCCTCCCCTCTCATCACCATCCCTCCCCTCTCATCCCCATCCCTCCCCTCTCATCACCATCCCTCCCCTCTCATCCCCATCCCTGCCCTCTCATCCCCATCCCTCCCCTCTCATCACCATCCCAACCCTCTCATCACCCTCCCTCCCCCCTCATCACCACCCCTCCCCCCTCATCACCACCCCTCCCTCCTCATCACCATCCCTCCCCTCTAACCACCATTCCTCCCCTCTCATCACCATCCCTCCCCTCTCATCCCCATCCCTCCCCTCTCATCACCATCCCTCCCCTCTCATCCCCATCCCTCCCCTCTCATCCCCATCCCTGCCCTCTCATCCCCATCCCTCCCCTCTCGTCCCCATCCCTCCCCTCTCATCACCACCCCTCCCTCCTCATCACCACCCCTCCCCTCTAACCACCATTCCTCCCCTCTCATCACCATCCCTCCCCTCTCATCCCCATCCTTCCCCTCTCATCACCATCCCTCCCCTCTCATGACCATCCCACCCCTCTCATGACCATCCCTCCCCTCTCATCACCATCTTAACCCTCTCATCACCATCCCAACCCTCTCATCACCATCCCAACCCTGCCATCACCAGCCCTCCCCTCTCATCTCAATCCCTCCCCTCTCATCACCATCCCTCCCCTCTCATCATCATCTCTCCTTTCGCATCACCCTGCCATCCCCCTCATCACCACCCCACCCCGCTAATCACCATTCTTCCCTCCCATCACCATTCCTCCCCTTTCATCACCCTCCCTCTCGTCCCCTCACCATCCCTCCCCTTTCATCACCATCCCTCCCCTTTCATCACCCCCCCCCTCATCACTACTCCACCCCTCTAATCACCATCCCTCCCCTCTCATCACCTCCCCTCTCCTCTCATCACCTCCCCTCTCCTCTCATCACCATCCCTTCCCACTCATCACCATCACTCCTCCCCCTCTCATCACCATCCCTCCCCTTTCATCACTCTCCCTCCCCGCTCATCACCACCCCACCCCTCTAATCACCATCCCTCCCCTCTCATCACCATCCCTCCCCTCTCATCACCATCCCTCCCCTCTCAGCACCATCGCTCCCCTCTTCTCTCATCACCATCCCAACCCTCTCATCACCATCCCTCCCCCCTCATCACCACCCCTCCCTCCTCAGCACCACCCCTCCCCTCTAACCACCATTCCTCCCCTCTCATCACCCTCCCTCCCCCTCATCACCACCCCCCCCTTCCTCATCACCACCCCTCCCCTCTCATCATCATCCCTCCCCTTTCATCACCATTTTAATTTAACATTCTATGTTTATTAATCATTGGGGTGGAGCGCCTTAACCCGGCCATCGATTACCTCAGTATCAGGCCCGTGCACAGATTAGCAGTTCGATTTTCCCGACGTCATGGTTCAGCGGGAACAATGCCAGGGTGACCCTTTTGGCTCTGGTAGTGAATGCGCCCATCATGCTTCCTTCCGGTTCGCGGCCCCGGCAACGCTGCAGCGGTGGCGGTGGCATCAGCACCCGCTGCCAGCACTGGCGGTGGCATCAGCAACCACTGTCAGCAGTGGCATCAGCAACCACTGTCAGCAGTGGCATCAGCAACCACTGTCAGCAGTGGCATCAGCAACCACTGTCAGCAGTGGCATCAGCAACCGCTGCCAGCAGTGGCATCAGCAACCACTGTCAGCAGTGGCATCAGCAACCACTGTCAGCAGTGGCATCAGCAACCACTGTCAGCAGTGGCATCAGCAACCGCTGCCATCACTGGCGGTGGCGGTGGTGGTGGCGGTGGCATCAGTAACCGGTGCCATCACTGGCGGTGGCGGTGGTGGTGGCAGTGGTGGTGGCGGTGGCATCAGCAAACGCTGCCATCACTGGTGGTGGCGGTGGTGGTGGCGGTGGCATCAGCAACCGCTGCCATCACTGGCGGTGGCGGTGGTGGTGGCAGTGGTGGTGGCGGTGGCATCAGCAAACGCTGCCATCACTGGCGGTGGCGGTGGTGGTGGCAGTGGTGGTGGCGGTGGCATCAGCAAACGCTGCCATCACTGGTGGTGGCGGTGGTGGTGGCGGTGGCATCAGTAACCGGTGCCATCACTGGCGGTGGCGGTGGTGGTGGCAGTGGTGGTGGCGGTGGCATCAGCAAACGCTGCCATCACTGGTGGGGGCAGTGGTGGTGGCGGTGGCATCAGCAACCACTGCCATCATTGGCGGTGGCATCAGCAACCGCTGCCATCACTGGTGGTGGCAGTGGTGGTGGCGGTGGCATCAGCAACCACTGCCATCATTGGTGGTGGCGGTGGTGGTGGCGGTGGCATCAGCAACCGCTGCCATCACTGGTGGTGGTAGTGGTGGTGGCGGTGGCATCAGCAACCACTGCCATCATTGGTGGTGGCAGTGGTGGTGGCGGTGGCATCAGCAACCACTGCCATCATTGGCGGTGGCATCAGCAACCGCTGCCATCACTGGTGGTGGTAGTGGTGGTGGCGGTGGCATCAGCAACCACTGCCATCATTGGTGGTGGTAGTGGTGGTGGCGGTGGCATCAGCAACCGCTGCCATCACTGGTGGTGGCAGTGGTGGTGGCGGTGGCATCAGCAACCGCTGCCATCACTGGTGGTGGCGGTGGTGGTGGGGGTGGTGGTGGCGGTGGCATCAGCAAACGCTGCCATCACTGGTGGTGGCAGTGGTGGTGGCGGTGGCATCAGCACCGCTGCCATCACTGGTGGTGGCAGTGGTGGTGGCGGTGGCATCAGCAACCACGGCCATCATTGGCGGTGGCATCAGCAAGCGCTGCCATCACTGGTGGTGGCAGTAACATCAGCAACCGCTGCCATCAGTGGCGGTGGCATCAGCAACCGCTGCCATCACTGGTGGTGGCAGTGGTGGTGGCAGTAACATCAGCAACCACGGCCATCATTGGCGGTGGCATCAGCAACCGCTGCCATCACTGGTGGTGGCAGTAACATCTGCAACCGCTGCCATCAGTGGCGGTGGCAGTAACATCAGCAACCGCTGCCATCAGTGGCGGTGGCATCAGCAACCGCTGCCATCACTGGTGGTGGCAGTGGTGGTGGCAGTAACATCAGCAACCACTGCCATCATTGGCGGTGGCATCAGCAACCGCTGCCATCACTGGTGGTGGCAGTAACATCAGCAACCGCTGCCATCAGTGGCGGTGGCAGTAACATCAGCAACCGCTGCCATCAGTGGCGGTGGCATCAGCAACCGCTGCCATCACTGGTGGTGGCAGTAACATCAGCAACCGCTGCCATCAGTGGCGGTGGCGGTGGTAGGAGTCATCGCGTCAGTCTTTGTTGCTCAGCTGTTTGTGAAAGAATCAAAGTTACCTGCCATTTATTCGCGAAGAGCGGCGATAGGCTAGTAATAACGAGACATGGCTCCTCTCAAGCATGATCGAAATCAAATCAACCAATCAACTACAGGGTGATGAGAGCAACCAGCGCTCCGCTAGCTGTGCGAGTGAAAGGTACGCAGACAGACAATGTGCAACGTTAGACTCTGCAACGTGTCGTAATTCATAGAAATGCCATTATAATACGTTACAGATATATAATATATATATATACATGTAACGATAGAAGGCTGATAGTTAGGCTAATGCTAGTTCTCAGAAACTGCTCGTCACCGGTGGCGGAGCGCGGCGGTGGCCTTGGTGGGGCGGTTAGGCCTATCGATCTGTGCACAGACACAACTAACAACTGGTGGCCACGTGGTCAACAAACCGAAAGCCTTGTGCATCGCAAGAAAACAAATCTTAAACCGTGTCTATTGCACATTGTCGTCATTGATCGCACCTTTGCGTGACCCCCACCCCAACTCGCCGGTCGTCAGTTTGTGTGACCCCCCACCACCCCAGCTCATATGTCGTCAGTTTGTGTGACCCCCACCCCAACTCACCGGTCGTCAGTTTGTGTGACCCCCCACCACCCCAGCTCATATGTCGTCAGTTTGTGTGACCCCCACCCCAACTCACCGGTCGTCAGTTTGTGTGACCCCCCACCACCCCAGCTCACGGACGTCAGTTTGTGTGACCCACACCCCGGCTCATATGTCGTCAGTTTGTGTGACCCACACCCCAACTCACCTGTCGTCAGTTTGTGTGACCCCCCACCACCCCAGCTCACGGACGTCAGTTTGTGTGACCCACACCCCAGCTCATATGTCGCCAGTTTGTGTGACCCACACCCCAACTCACCTGTCGTCAGTTTGTGTGACCCCCCACCACCCCAGCTCATATGTCGTCAGTTTGTGTGACCCCCACCCCAACTCACCGGTCGTCAGTTTGTGTGACCCCCCGCCACCCCAGCTCACGGACGTCAGTTTGTGTGACCCACACCCCGGCTCATATGTCGTCAGTTTGTGTGACCCACACCCCAACTCACCTGTCGTCAGTTTGTGTGACCCCCCGCCACCCCAGCTCACGGACGTCAGTTTGTGTGACCCACACCCCGGCTCATATGTCGTCAGTTTGTGTGACCCACACCCCAACTCACCTGTCGTCAGTTTGTGTGACCCACACCCCAGCTCACATGTCGTCAGTTTGTGTGACCTCCACCCCAGCTCACCGGTCGTCAGTTTGTGTGACCTCCACCCCAGCTCACCGGTTGCAAGTCTGTGACCCCCCCCCCCTCACCCTAGTTCACAGGTAGTCACTTTATATATAACGCTATATAAAAATTGACGTTGCAGTGCCTCGCGAGAAAAAGTCAGATAACCAATATAGCTTGTAGCAAGGTTTTGAAGAGTCACTGACACGGCGCATCACTCATATTATCCACACTGCAGCATGCAGTGGTCTTCTAAATGCAAATACGAACCAGTTATACCGCAGGAATGTGGATTGTTTTAAAGCGGGTGTCCAACCTAATTTAATCGCGATCTGCACCGAAAGTTTACATCTTAAAATTAAATTGGCGAGTGTTAACGCTTCGTTTCGGCTGACTGGTAAGGAGAAAAAAATTAAGACAACCCGCCCCCAGCAATGTCAAGCAGAGCGCCATTTTGCCGGGAGCAGTGACGAGTCTTGTGACTATTCATGTGGCACCGCCTTATGTTATCATTCGCAGAGAGAGAGATCACGGCCGCGATTTACAGATGAATAGCGGCAGTTCCAAGCCGCGCAGTAGACCATGATCCTAGTGTTTCATGGAAAAGTACCGTCCAAACAAATTGATATAAGTCTTGCGACGATTGACTCCGCAACAATGCTATGATTGGAGTTAGAATCGCAGCTATTTATATTAGCGATGATCACGCGCTCTTGTTCTGCTCACACAATAGGCGCAATTTCCGGTTTGAATAAATTATAGTCCTTCTGATTGGGCAATCGCGGACACAACTCCAAAAAGGGCTGCCGCCCGGGTAGGCGGCGAAATCGTGCCCGGCGTCACTTCTAAATTTTATTGTGAGCTATAGACAGGACGAAAAGTTCTGTAATTTGGAGGATAGACGATTGGGTATTATATGAATCGGTAAAGCAGCGTTAGAGGCCAGGCTAGCGGTTCCCTTTAAATAATATTTCGGGGCAAAAACGCGAAAGTCAATTCGCGTGTGACACTCATCGTATTATGACTAAGACAATATGGGTAGATCAAAGCCTTTTATTTCTTGTTAATATTATAAGATGGGAGCATGGAAACACGTGTTCATGAGTCGCCTAGACACCGCAAAACGACCAGTTTCTTGCCCGGTAAAAGGCTCCGCCAATTTACTATATTAAACTCAAAATAATGTTCTCTATACAAAAATAGCAAACAACAAACAAAAATATATTCTGCAAGAGCCATAAGCAGATCGTTTAAGCCAACTAATCCGGTCATGAAATACGCCAGCGGTGTAACAGTCAACATGGACAAGTGTTCAGCAATTGCCCGGTTCCTGCTAGGCCATCGACAAGTCCATGACGCGCAGCTATAAGGAGTCCGTTATGATTAACCGCCACAATCGTAGGACGTGCAGGAGTCCGTTATGATTAACCGCCACTACCGTAGGACGTGCAGGAGTCCGTTATGATTAACCGCCACTACCGTAGGACGTGTAAGAATCCGTTATGATTAACCGCCACTGCCATAGGACGTGCAGCAATCCGTTATGATTAACCGCCACTACCGTAGGACGTGCAGGAGTCCGTTATGATTAACCGCAAATACCGTAGGACGTGCAGCAATCCGTTATGATTAACCGCCACTACCGTAGGACGTGCAGCAATCCGTTATGATTAACCGCCACTACCGTAGGACGTGCAGCAATCCGTTATGATTAACCGCCACTACCGTAGGACGTGCAGCAATCCGTTATGATTAACCGCCACTACCGTAGGACGTGCAGCAATCCGTTATGATTAACCGCCACACTTCTGTTTGCGGGAGAGCCATGGTCCGGGTTTCATGGTCCGGGTTTCATGGTCCGGGTTTCATGGTCCGGGTTTCATGGTAGCGAGAACCTTTATTCATAACTCACATGTGTCATTTATTACAATGATGCAATCAGATAATACTAACATGGAAGGTGGCCAGGAATAAATGGCTTTCACACATATACGTAGATTAACTGCACAATAATAAAGCCATAAACGGCAGTACTTTACTCAGCTGCAACAGGTGAGAATATGACAAACGTTAACTATAACAGCTGTATAACAAAACTTCTGAGGAAATAGAGTCGATGTTTTGGGGATCTCTGACTGATTGAAAAGCGACATATTATAGGTGGGCTCTTCAACTCGCTTTATTCTATCTATTTGCATATAACCTGATAGCAGACGCGCAAATACAGAAAACATATTTCGTTAATATATGATATGGGGTTAAATGCTGGCAAGATACACCCAATACAAAAATGTACATATATCCTTTTAGGACAATATCTTTATAGTGATATACTGTGCTCTGGTAAGAGTACTAAGAAAATGCTGATAACACGAATACATCCTGTACCCGTATGTACCACACTGACATCATTTGTTAGTATTAGACCCACGCGGGTCCAAAGAGAGCTGGTAAAAGAAAGGCCTTCTACGTCATACCTTGGCACCACAATGGCGTCATACGATACACCATAATGGCGTCATACCATGGCACCAAACTGACGTCCCATACCGTGGCACCACACTGACACCCCATACCATGGCACCACACTGACGCCCCATACCGTGGTACCAGGCTGAAGCCCCATACCGTGGCACCACGCTGACGCCCCATACCGTGGCACCACGCTGACGCCCCATACCGTGGCACCACGTTGACGCCCCATACCGTGGCACCACGCTGACGCCCCATACCGTGGCACCACGCTGACGCCCCATACCATGGCACCACGCTGACGCCCCATACCATGGCACCACGCTGACGCCCCATACCGTGGCACCACGCTGACGCCCCATACCATGGCACCACGCTGACGCCCCATACCATGGCACCACGCTGACGCCCCATACCGTGGCACCACGCTGACGCCCCATACCATGGCACCACGCTGACGCCCCATACCATGGCACCACGCTGACGCCCCATACCGTGGCACCACGCTGACGCCCCATACCATGGCACCACGCTGACGCCCCATACCATGGCACCACGCTGACGCCCCATACCGTGGCACCACGCTGACGCCCCATACCATGGCACCACGCTGACGCCCCGTACCGTGGCACCACACGGACGCCCTATGCCGTGGCACCACACGGACGCCCCATACCGTGGCACCACGCTGACGCCCCATACCGTGGCACCACGCTGACGCCCCATACCATGGCACCACGCTGACGCCCCATACCATGGCACCACGCTGACGCCCCGTACCGTGGCACCACACGGACGCCCTATGCGGTGGTCAGCCCGGTCTCGATGTCCTTCATGAGTCGGAGGACCCGCTCCTCTTGCCAGGGCAGACAGGCCACCTGCACATTGACTGGCAGCCCCTGCGACCCCTTGATGCCCTGCAAATAACCAGCGTACCGCGCGTCCATTACATCGCTACACCACAGAGCCCTACCACGTCACGCACTGTGATCACTATGGGGTCCCCATCATAGCCATTACATCGCTACACCAGAGCCCTACCACGTCACGCACTGTGATCACTATTGGGTCCCCATCATAGCCATTACATCGCTACACCACAGAGCCCTACCACGTCACGCACTGTGATCACTATGGGGTCCCCATCATAGCCATTACATCGCTACACCACAGAGCTCTAACACGTCACGCACTGTGATCACTATGGGGTCCCCATCATAGCCATTACATCGCTACACCACAGAGCCCTACCACGTCACGCACTGTGATCACTATGGGGTCCCCATCATAGCCATTACATCGCTACACCACTGAGCCCTACCACGTCACGCACTGTGCTCACTATGGGGTCCCCATAATAGCCATTACATCGCTACACCACAGAGCCCTACCACGTCACGCACTGTGATCACTATGGGGTCCCCATCATAGCCATTACATCGCTACACCACAGAGCCCTACCACGTCACGCACTGTGCTCACTATGGAGTCCCCATCATAGCCATTACATCGCTACACCACAGAGCCCTACCACGTCACGCACTGTGATCACTATGGGGTCCCCATCATAGCCATTACATCGCTACACCACAGAGCCCTACCATGTCACGCACTGTGATCACTATGGGGTACCTATCATAGCCATTACATCGCTACACCACAGAGCCCTACCACGTCACGCACTGTGATCACTATGGGGTATCTATCATAGCCATTACATCGCTACACCACAGAGCTCTAACACGTCACGCACTGTGATCACTATGGGGTACCTATCATAGCCAATACATCGCTACACCACAGAGCCCTACCACGTCACGCACTGTGATCACTATGGGGTACCTATCATAGCCAATACATCGCTACACCACTGAGCCCTACCACGTCACGCACTGTGCTCACTATGGGGTCCCCATCATAGCCATTACATCGCTACACCACAGAGCCCTACCACGTCACGCACTGTGATCACTATGGGGTCCCCATAATAGCCATTACATCGCTACACCACAGAGCCCTACCACGTCACGCACTGTGATCACTATGGGGTCCCCATCATAGCCAATACATCGCTAAACCACAGAGCCCTACCACGTCACGCACTGTGATCACTATGGGGTCCCCATCATAGTCATTACATCGCTACACCACAGAGCCCTACCACGTCACGCACTGTGATCACTATGGGGTACCTATCATAGTCATTACATCGCTACACCACAGAGCTCTAACACGTTACGCACTGTGATCACTATGGGGTACCTATCATAGTCATTACATCGCTACACCACAGAGCTCTAACACGTTACGCACTGTGATCACTATGGGGTCCCCATCATAGCCAATACATCGCTACACCACAGAGCCCTACCACGTCACGCACTGTGATCACTATGGGGTCCCCATCATAGCCATTACATCGCTACACCACAGAGCCCTACCACGTCACGCACTGTGCTCGCTATGGGGTCCCCATCATAGCCATTACATCGCTACACCACAGAGCCCTACCACGTCACGCACTGTGATCACTATGGGGTCCCCATCATAGCCATTACATCGCTACACCACAGAGCCCTACCACGTCACGCACTGTGATCACTATGGGGTACCTATCATAGCCAATACATCGCTACACCACAGAGCTCTAACACGTCACGCACTGTGCTCACTATGGGGTCCCCATCATAGCCATTACATCGCTACACCACAGAGCTCTAACACGTCACGCACTGTGCTCACTATGGGGTCCCCATCATAGCCATTACATCGCTACACCACAGAGCTCTAACACGTCACGCACTGTGCTCACTATGGGGTACCTATCATAGCCAATACATCGCTACACCACAGAGCCCTACCACGTCACGCACTGTGATCACTATGGGGTACCTATCATAGCCAATACATCGCTACACCACTGAGCCCTACCACGTCACGCACTGTGCTCACTATGGGGTCCCCATCATAGCCATTACATCGCTACACCACAGAGCCCTACCACGTCACGCACTGTGCTCACTATGGGGTCCCCATCATAGCCATTACATCGCTACACCACAGAGCCCTACCACGTCACGCACTGTGCTCACTATGGGGTACCTATCATAGCCAATACATCGCTAAACCACAGAGCCCTACAACGTCACGCACTGTGATCACTATGGGGTCCCCATCATAGCCATTACATCGCTACACCACAGAGCCCTACCACGTCACGCACTGTGATCACTATGGGGTCCCCATCATAGCCATTACATCGCTACACCACAGAGCCCTACCACGTCACGCACTGTGATCACTATGGGGTCCCCATTATAGCCATTACATCGCTACACCACAGAGCCCTACCACGTCACGCACTGTGATCACTATGGGGTCCCCATCATAGCCATTACATCGCTACACTACAGAGCCTTACCACGTCACGCACTGTGATCACTATGGGGTCCCCATCATAGCCATTACATCGCTACACCACAGAGCCCTACCACGTCACGCACTGTGATCACTATGGGGTCCCCATCATAGCCATTACATCGCTACACCACAGAGCCCTACCACGTCACGCACTGTGATCACTATGGGGTCCCCATCATAGCCATTACATCGCTACACCACAGAGCCCTACCACGTCACGCACTGTGATCACTATGGGGTCCCCATCATAGCCATTACATCGCTACACCACAGAGCCCTACCACGTCACGCACTGTGATCACTATGGGGTCCCCATCATAGCCATTACATCGCTACACATTCGTGCTGAATTTCGAACTTTCGGCCTGAGAAAGTGTAAAATTCAATGTTTGAGGAGGGGGCGCGGGGTGGCAGGGGGGTAGTAGCGTATTCCTTACCTTCTTCACAGTCTTATGCCACAGGTCGGGGGTAGCGTACTCGTTTCCGTTCTCCACGTCCTCACTCGACACTTTGGTGACCGGCAGACTACCGGCCGGGATGTCGAGAACATTGTGCAACATGGTGTAGGATACCGCTCCTGTCAAGAAGGAAACAACACCGCTCCTAAATGTTAGTCCTCGCGTATCGTATGCCGTCGCTATACCAGTTACAGCAGTCCTGGGGCCGTATCATAATCGCCACTTAGGCTACGCCACTAAACTTAGCGCTAAGTGGAAGATTTGTCCAGCGATTATCGGAGTCAAAATACATAAGTAGTCACCCACAAAGTGGATTTTCGGAATTAAGAAAGTACTAAAATTATACTGAAGATGATTTATTAATCATGTGCACCACCACATGATTAAGCTGGTCATGCTAAGACGAAAATGCACTTTTACCTTACGAGGGGATTATGAAAACGGCCCCTGATCTCGTTGCTACAGGACGTTTCTGACGTTTAGCATGACGATGGTGCCCCAATGGCTTACGGACATCGCACAATCGTTAAGTACGGTACACATGTTACACTTACCAGTGGCTCGGTACGGTACACATGTCACACTTACCAGTGATTTGGTACAGTACACATGTTACACTTACCAGAGGCTCGGTACGGTACACATGTTACACTTACCAGTGGCTCGGTACGGTACACATGTCACACTTACCAGTGGCTCGGTACGGTACACATGTCACACTTACCAGTGGCTCGGTACGGTCCACATGTTACACTTACCACTGGCTCGGTACGGTACACATGTTACACTTACCAGAGGCTCGGTACGGTCCACATGTCACACTTACCAGTGGCTCGGTACGGTCCACATGTTACACTTACCAGTGTCTCGGTACGGTCCACATGTTACACTTACCAGAGGCTCGGTACGGTCCACATGTTACACTTACCAGTGGCTCGGTACGGTACACATGTCACACTTACCAGAGGCTCGGTACGGTCCACATGTCACACTTACCAGTGGCTCGGTACAGTACACATGTCACACTTACCAGTGGCTCGGTACGGTACACATGTTACACTTACCAGTGGCTCGGTACGGTCCACATGTTACACTTACCAGTGGCTCGGTACGGTCCACATGTTACACTTACCAGTGGCTCGGTACGGTACACATGTTACACTTACCAGTGGCTCGGTACGGTCCACATGTTACACTTACCAGTGGCTCGGTACGGTACACATGTCACACTTACCAGTGGCTCGGTACGGTACACATGTTACACTTACCAGTGGCTCGGTACGGTCCACATGTTACACTTACCAGTGGCTCGGTACGGTCCACATGTTACACTTACCAGTGGCTCGGTACGGTCCACATGTTACACTTACCAGAGGCTCGGTACGGTACACATGTTACACTTACCAGTGGCTCGGTACGGTCCACATGTTACACTTACCAGTGGCTCGGTACGGTACACATGTCACACTTACCAGTGGCTCGGTACGGTACACATGTTACACTTACCAGTGGCTCGGTACGGTACGCATGTCACACTTACCAGTGGCTCGGTACGGTACACATGTTACACTTACCAATGGCTCGGTACGGTCCACATGTTACACTTACCAGTGACTCGGTACGGTCCACATGTTACACTTACCAGTGACTCGGTACGGTCCACATGTTACACTTACCAGTGGCTCGGTACGGTACACATGTTACACTTACCACTGGCTCGGTACGGTACACATGTCACACTTACCAGTGGCTCGGTACGGTACACATGTTACACTTACCAGTGGCTCGGTACGGTACACATGTTACACTTACCAGTGGCTCGGTACGGTCCACATGTTACACTTACCAGTGGCTCGGTACGGTACACATGTTACACTTACCAGTGGCTCGGTACGGTACACATGTTACACTTACCAGTGGCTCGGTACGGTCCACATGTTACACTTACCAGTGGCTCGGTACGGTACACATGTCACACTTACCAGTGGCTCGGTACGGTACACATGTTACACTTACCAGTGGCTCGGTACGGTCCACATGTCACACTTACCAGTGGCTCGGTACGGTACACATGTTACACTTACCAGTGGCTCGGTACGGTCCACATGTTACACTTACCAGTGGCTCGGTACGGTCCACATGTTACACTTACCAGAGGCTCGGTACGGTACACATGTTACACTTACCAGTGGCTCGGTACGGTCCACATGTTACACTTACCAGTGGCTCGGTACGGTACACATGTCACACTTACCAGTGGCTCGGTACGGTACACATGTTACACTTACCAGTGGCTCGGTACGGTACACATGTTACACTTACCAGTGACTCGGTACGGTCCACATGTCACACTTACCAGTGGCTCGGTACGGTACACATGTCACACTTACCAGTGGCTCGGTACGGTACACATGTTACACTTACCAGAGGCTCGGTACGGTACACATGTCACACTTACCAGTGGCTCGGTACGGTACACATGTTACACTTACCAGTGGCTCGGTACGGTCCACATGTTACACTTACCAGAGGCTCGGTACGGTACACATGTTACACTTACCAGTGGCTCGGTACGGTCCACATGTTACACTTACCAGTGGCTCGGTACGGTACACATGTCACACTTACCAGTGGCTCGGTACGGTACACATGTTACACTTACCAGTGGCTCGGTACGGTCCACATGTCACACTTACCAGTGGCTCGGTACGGTACACATGTTACACTTACCAGTGGCTCGGTACGGTACACATGTTACACTTACCAGTGGCTCGGTACGGTCCACATGTTACACTTACCAGTGGTTCGGTACGGTCCACATATCACACTTACCAGTGGCTCGGTACGGTACACATGTTACACTTACCAGTGGCTCGGTACGGTACACATGTTACACTTACCAGAGGCTCGGTACGGTACACATGTCACACTTACCAGAGGCTCGGTACGGTACACATGTTACACTTACCAGTGGCTCGGTACGGTACACATGTTACACTTACCAGTGGCTCGGTACGGTACACATGTCACACTTACCAGTGGCTCGGTACGGTCCACATGTTACACTTACCAGTGACTCGGTACGGTCCACATGTCACACTTACCAGTGGCTCGGTACGGTCCACAAGTTACACTTACCAGTGGCTCGGTACGGTCCACATGTTACACTTACCAGTGGCTCGGTACGGTACACATGTTACACTTGCCAGTGGCTCGGTACGGTACACATGTTACACTTACCAGTGGCTCGGTACGGTACACATGTCACACTTACCAGTGGCTCGGTACGGTACACATGTTACACTTACCAGTGACTCGGTACAGTACACATGTTACACTTACCAGTGGCTCGGTACAGTACACATGTTACACTTACCAGTGATTTGGTACAGTACACATGTTACACTTACCAGTGGCTCGGTACGGTACACATGTTACACTTACCAGTGACTCGGTACAGTACACATGTTACACTTACCAGAGGCTCGGTACAGCACACATGTTACACTTACCAGTGGCTTGGTACGGTCACATGTTACACTTACCAATGGCTCGGTACGGTACACATGTTACACTTACCAGTGGCTCGGTACGGTACACATGTTACACTTACCAGTGGCTCGGTACAGTACACATGTTACACTTACCAGAGGCTCGGTACGGTCCACATGTTACACTTACCAGTGGCTCGGTACGGTACACATGTTACACTTACCAGAGGCTCGGTACAGTACACATGTTACACTTACCAGTGGCTCGGTACAGTACACATGTTACACTTAACAGAGGCTCGGTACGGTCCACATGTTACACTTACCAGTGGCTCGGTACGGTCCACATGTTACACTTACCAGAGGCTCGGTACGGTCCACATGTCACACTTACCAGTGGCTCGGTACGGTACACATGTTACACTTACCAGTGGTTCGGTACGGTACACATGTTACACTTACCAGTGGCTCGGTACGGTCCACATGTTACACTTACCAGTGGCTCGGTACGGTACGCATGTCACACTTACCAGTGGCTCGGTACGGTACACATGTCACACTTACCAGTGGCTCGGTACGGTACACATGTTACACTTACCAGTGGCTCGGTACGGTACACATGTTACACTTACCAGTGACTCGGTACGGTCCACATGTCACACTTACCAGTGGCTCGGTACGGTACACATGTCACACTTACCAGTGGCTCGGTACGGTACACATGTTACACTTACCAGAGGCTCGGTACGGTACACATGTCACACTTACCAGTGGCTCGGTACGGTACACATGTTACACTTACCAGTGGCTCGGTACGGTCCACATGTTACACTTACCAGTGGCTCGGTACGGTACACATGTTACACTTGCCAGTGGCTCGGTACGGTACACATGTTACACTTACCAGTGGCTCGGTACGGTACACATGTCACACTTACCAGTGGCTCGGTACGGTACACATGTTACACTTACCAGTGACTCGGTACAGTACACATGTTACACTTACCAGTGGCTCGGTACAGTACACATGTTACACTTACCAGTGATTTGGTACAGTACACATGTTACACTTACCAGTGGCTCGGTACGGTACACATGTTACACTTACCAGTGACTCGGTACAGTACACATGTTACACTTACCAGAGGCTCGGTACAGCACACATGTTACACTTACCAGTGGCTTGGTACGGTCACATGTTACACTTACCAATGGCTCGGTACGGTACACATGTTACACTTACCAGTGGCTCGGTACGGTACACATGTTACACTTACCAGTGGCTCGGTACAGTACACATGTTACACTTACCAGAGGCTCGGTACGGTCCACATGTTACACTTACCAGTGGCTCGGTACGGTACACATGTTACACTTACCAGAGGCTCGGTACAGTACACATGTTACACTTACCAGTGGCTCGGTACAGTACACATGTTACACTTAACAGAGGCTCGGTACGGTCCACATGTTACACTTACCAGTGGCTCGGTACGGTCCACATGTTACACTTACCAGAGGCTCGGTACGGTCCACATGTCACACTTACCAGTGGCTCGGTACGGTACACATGTTACACTTACCAGTGGTTCGGTACGGTACACATGTTACACTTACCAGTGGCTCGGTACGGTCCACATGTTACACTTACCAGTGGCTCGGTACGGTACGCATGTCACACTTACCAGTGGCTCGGTACGGTACACATGTTACACTTACCAGTGGCTCGGTACAGTACACATGTTACACTTACCAGTGGCTCGGTACGGTCCACATGTTACACTTACCAATGGCTCGGTACGGTACACATGTTACACTTACCAGTGGCTCGGTACAGTACACATGTTACACTTACCAGTGGCTCGGTACGGTCCACATGTTACACTTACCAATGGCTCGGTACGGTACACATGTTACACTTACCAGTGGCTCGGTACAGTACACATGTTACACTTACCAGTGGCTCGGTACGGTACACATGTCACACTTACCAGTGGCTCGGTACGGTACACATGTTACACTTACCAGAGGCTCGGTACGGTCCACATGTTACACTTACCAGAGGCTCGGTACGGTCCACATGTTACACTTACCAGAGGCTCGGTACGGTCCACATGTTACACTTACCAGAGGCTCGGTTCGGTCCACATGTTACACTTACCAGAGGCTCGGTACGGTCCACATGTTACACTTACCAGAGGCTCGGTACAGTACACATGTTACACTTACCAGTGGCTCGGTACGGTACACATGTTACACTTACCAGTGACTCGGTACGGTCCACATGTTACACTTACCAGAGGCTCGGTACGGTCCACATGTTACACTTACCAGTGGCTCGGTACAGTACACATGTTACACTTACCAGTGGCTCGGTACAGTACACATGTTACACTTACCAGTGGCTCGGTACGGTCCACATGTTACACTTACCAGAGGCTCGGTACAGTACACATGTTACACTTACCAGTGGCTCGGTACGGTACACATGTTACACTTACCAGTGACTCGGTACGGTCCACATGTTACACTTACCAGAGGCTCGCAACGGTCCACATGTTACACTTACCAGTGGCTCGGTACAGTACACATGTTACACTTACCAGTGACTCGGTACGGTCCACATGTTACACTTAGCAGTGGCTCGGTACAGTACACATGTTACACTTACCAGTGGCTCGGTACGGTACACATGTCACACTTACCAGTGGCTCGGTACGGTACGCATGTCACACTTACCAGTGGCTCGGTACGGTCCACATGTTACACTTACCAGTGGCTCGGTACGGTACACATGTCACACTTACCAGTGGCTCGGTACGGTACGCATGTCACACTTACCAGTGGCTCGGTACGGTACACATGTCACACTTACCAGTGGCTCGGTACAGTACACATGTTACACTTACCAGAGGCTCGGTACGGTCCACATGTTACACTTACCAGTGGCTCGGTACGGTACACATGTCACACTTACCAGTGGCTCGGTACGGTACGCATGTCACACTTACCAGTGGCTCGGTACGGTCCACATGTTACACTTACCAATGGCTCGGTACGGTACACATGTTACACTTACCAGTGGCTCGGTACAGTACACATGTTACACTTACCAGTGGCTCGGTACGGTCCACATGTTACACTTACCAGAGGCTCGGTACGGTCCACATGTTACACTTACCAGAGGCTCGGTACGGTCCACATGTTACACTTACCAGAGGCTCGGTACGGTCCACATGTTACACTTACCAGAGGCTCGGTACGGTCCACATGTTACACTTACCAGTGGCTCGGTACAGTACACATGTTACACTTACCAGAGGCTCGGTACGGTCCACATGTTACACTTACCAGAGGCTCGGTACAGTACACATGTTACACTTACCAGTGGCTCGGTACGGTCCACATGTTACACTTACCAGTGGCTCGGTACGGTCCACATGTTACACTTACCAGAGGCTCGGTACGGTACACATGTTACACTTACCAGTGGCTCGGTACGGTCCACATGTTACACTTACCAGTGGCTCGGTACAGTACACATGTTACACTTACCAGAGGCTCGGTACGGTCCACATGTTACACATACCAGTGGCTCGGTACGGTCCACATGTTACACTTACCAGAGGCTCGGTACAGTACACATGTTACACTTACCAGTGACTCGGTACGGTCCACATGTTACACATACCAGTGGCTCGGTACGGTACACATGTCACACTTACCAGTGGCTCGGTACGGTCCACATGTTACACTTACCAGTGGCTCGGTACGGTACACATGTCACACTTACCAGTGGCTCGGTACGGTCCACATGTTACACTTACCAGTGGCTCGGTACGGTCCACATGTTACACTTACCAGTGGCTCGGTACGGTCCACATGTTACACTTACCAGAGGCTCGGTACGGTACACATGTTACACTTACCAGTGGCTCGGTACGGTCCACATGTTACACATACCAGTGGCTCGGTACGGTACACATGTCACACTTACCAGTGGCTCGGTACGGTCCACATGTTACACTTACCAGTGGCTCGGTACGGTACACATGTCACACTTACCAGTGGCTCGGTACGGTCCACATGTTACACTTACCAGTGGCTCGGTACGGTCCACATGTTACACTTACCAGTGGCTCGGTACGGTCCACATGTTACACTTACCAGAGGCTCGGTACGGTACACATGTTACACTTACCAGAGGCGTATTCTGAGTCACCGAAAGGTAAGGCAGTGCAGCCAACCCCAGGGCAGAGAAGAGCATCCAACTTCTCCCTTTTCAGTTCATCAAACACCTCTTGGCGAAAGTCCTTTAGGAGAAGATCGGATCATTGACGGAACCGGGTTAAGCCTTTAATCCTAGCCGCAAGTTGGATAAGTTCTCTTTAAAGGTTAAGAAGTGGTCTAAGCTTTCAATTACCAGTGTATGATATGCGTTACGCGACCAATGGTCCCGACCAGCTAACTAGTTCGGGTATGTAAACTAAGCAAACGTTTGTAAACGGTAGTGACAACATTCATAGAGAAATCACAAAGGGAGATCCAAGTCATCACACACCAACTTGACAAAGACACCTAAAACCATTAAACTAATTTGCTAAAAAAAGCTAATATTACAGCTTCGACATTTCGTTTTATTCACGCCTCATTTAATAATCAAAGAATATTCAGGTTAACTAATACATGTACGTAGATTACCAGGAGATCCTCATTCAGTTTCCACCATTCCGAAACTGACCTGCAACCATAGAATATTGTCGAAAAGTTTGCCGTCAAACGTCCATAAGTCCAATATTCAGTTCAATTACGATTGTTATGAATCTCGACACACGTAGAAATAACACCACGATAGAAGTCCAGCCAAGCTTATAGCAAAGCGATAGTCCCAATAAAATATTTCAGGATGACTAGAATAACGACACCTGACTGACATCGCTTGACACTCAGGAAAGAGCCGTGAAATAAGCCAAACAAGCACTGTTAAAAGTCAGTCTGTGCAATAATAATGTGCAGTAATTGCACATAATATGTACTGAACACGAAGGAGAACACGGCGTGTCAGTCACATTAACCTCAAAGAAGTGTAATATGTCATACCTACCCTGAACCTCGTATATTAGCCAGCATAAGCCCAAGCGGCCTCATCTGAGCAAAAACACCATACATGGCAGTGAGTAACATATTCAAACGTTATCTTCCATAGAGAAGGGAATCCGATTACACATACTCTATTTTTACATCACATCACAAGTTCTGTTAAATCACTTGATATATACGAGATTTTTCGAAAATGTTTTTATAATGCTATCGACTTAATACAAAATAAATAAGCCATTCTGGTTGCAGCATCACATGTAAAGACATCACATAATGACATAATGTAATGACAAGTGGTATAAAGACGGGCATGTGCTACTGTCTGGACGCACACTAGTCACAGTGACTTACTATGGGCTTCAGAAGCAGAGACAATACCGTCTTGATCGAATTCGGCACAGAAAGGAGCAGCATCAAAAAGGCCATGGACTTGTCTTTGGCATCCCAACTCCTGAAAGAAGAACAGTCCGCAACTGGTATTCTACACCCGTTTCTAGACAACTCAAACAGGGAACCTTAACGGCTGATGTGCAACAAAACAACTATCCTATTGACAGTCAAATTACCGCATGCATTTCCCACATACCGAATACACTAAGTGTAAAAGGAAACACACTACCGGAAAAAAAGAACAGCTCTTATTGTTCTCAAAAGACGCTATGGTGAAGCAAAATAATGAGGTTGATGTACCGGTAACTTACGTGGCGTCTAACAGTGTCTTCCCGCCGTCACCAAACATGATCTTTCCCCATAACGTCATCGTTCGCTCGCCCAAATTCGGAAATTCCCAAGGAACAACCTGTGAGTGGAGCGTCTCATTATAACACATTAACGCTACATTGTGCCGCGAAAGTGAGCAAACAGGTACATTATAGTGCATGAATAAAAAATCATCAAACTTGCTCAGGATCATTCCTTATTGATACACAACAAACATAAATAATTTTCTGCAGTCCCAGATGACAAATTATTTTCTTCCCACTGAAAATATCCACCTCATAACCTAAACACGGCATTTACAGGTATTTCTTCCCAGTTAAAGGTTACCCAATCTCCATTGAGATGAAGCAACAATTTGCGGGCCCCCCAAAGGGAGTCCGGATAACCTCGTGTCCCATCTTCTCGAGCGCCGTCTTGGCCACCAACACCCCACGTTCCATCGCCGGCATGGCACGCATCAGGCCATTGTTGATGAAGTATCCGATTCTCAGAGGCTTCTTGCTCTTGTACTCCTGAAAAACATTGATATTCTCTCTCAATGTGGCGGTTGGAATACAATTCAAAGGTGAAGGACTGGTCCTAGATTTGCGTAACCTCATGGTCTAGTAAGTAGCAGTTCTTGATGTGCAGCTCAGCCTGGTTAGCAACTGGGTAAAGGAATACTCTCGAAAACCTCTGTTTAACTTCGAACTTCACTTTAATAAATAGTAGCATCGCCACATTATAAACATGCGTTAATGCCTATTTATAAGCAAGAGGATTACCTGATCATTGAACGTCAGATGAGGGACGGTGGGGTCTAGCTCAAACATGTCAGGCACCAACAGGGCCTTCATGGCGGCAACCACGGTATCCACATCTCTGGCCAAGGGACCAACACAGGCCTTGACTGGTCAAAAACAACAGATTCAAAAATAAAATCACCAATAGACGTAGCTATTTATTTAAGCATTATTATTACGAACTGATGGTCGTGTTCATTGGATCTCGCCACTTGTTACGTTCCGAAAATGACGTCGTTATTTACGCCAATGGTTGTTATGACGTAAACAAGATGATGTAATTTTGGGAGCGCGTCATGATAAACATTACTGTTATGTTATATTAATTTCGCCCTTTACATGTATATAGTATATAGACTAGTATGCCTTGTTCTATAGATTATATAGGCAACGGTTGTACTCACTGGAGGTTTCTCCGCGCTGAATGGGATGTATTCCTTTCCCACTGGAACAGTTACAGGTGCAATAAATTTATGCAATAAATGCATAAATGGAAATTTCATCACCTGTATTTTGACACTTTGTTTTAATTACGTTTTCCCAAAAAAATTCACGGTTTTCGGTTGATTCGATACCATAGTCAACATTGAGCATGTTGAGAGTACAGAAATGAGTTGATAGCACGATCCTCTTACCTGATTCTGTTTTCAGTTGGCTTGATGCCACAGACGCCATTGAGGGCAGAGTAAGGAATTGATAGCACGATCCTCTTACCTGATTCTGTTTTCGGTTGGCTTGATGCCACAGACGCCATTGAGGGCAGAGTAAGGAGTTGATAGCACGATCCTCTTACCTGATTCTGTTTTCGGTTGGCTTGATGCCACAGACGCCATTGAGGACAGAGTAAGGAGTTGATAGCACGATCCTCTTACCTGATTCTGTTTTCGGTTGGCTTGATGCTACAGACGCCATTGAGGGCAGAGTATGGAGTTGATAGCACGATCCTCTTACCTGATTCTGTTTTCGGTTGGCTTGATGCCATAGACGCCATTGAGGACAGAGTAAGGAATTGATAGCACGATCCTCTTACCTGATTCTGTTTTCAGTTGGCTTGATGCCACAGACGCCATTAAGGACAGAGTAAGGAATTGATAGCACGATCCTCTTACCTGATTCTGTTTTCGGTTGGCTTGATGCCACAGACGCCATTGAGGGCAGAGTAAGGAGTTGATAGCACGATCCTCTTACCTGATTCTGTTTTCAGTTGGCTTGATGCCACAGACGCCATTGAGGGCAGAGTAAGGAGTTGATAGCACGATCCTCTTACCTGATTCTGTTTTCGGTTGGCTTGATGCCATAGACGCCATTGAGGACAGAGTAAGGAATTGATAGCACGATCCTCTTACCTGATTCTGTTTTCAGTTGGCTTGATGCCACAGACGCCATTGAGGGCAGAGTAAGGAATTGATAGCACGATCCTCTTACCTGATTCTGTTTTCAGTTGGCTTGATGTCATAGACGCCATTGAGGACAGAGTAAGGAATTGATAGCACGATCCTCTTACCTGATTCTGTTTTCAGTTGGCTTGATGCCACAGACGCCATTAAGGACAGAGTAAGGAATTGATAGCACGATCCTCTTACCTGATTCTGTTTTCGGTTGGCTTGATGCCACAGACGCCATTAAGGACAGAGTAAGAAATTGATAGCACGATCCTCTTACCTGATTCTGTTTTCCGTTGGCTTGATGCCACAGACGCCATTGAGGGCAGAGTATGGAGTTGATAGCACGATCCTCTTACCTGATTCTGTTTTCGGTTGGCTTGATGCCACAGACGCCATTGAGGGCAGAGTAAGGAATTGATAGCACGATCCTCTTACCTGATTCTGTTTTCGGTTAGCTTGATGCCACAGACGCCATTGAGGGCAGAGTAAGGAGTTGATAGCACGATCCTCTTACCTGATTCTGTTTTCAGTTGGCTTGATGCCACAGACGCCATTAAGGGCACAGGGAATACGGACACTCCCGCCGATGTCACTCCCGAAGCCCAGGATAGAGCCCCCGGCCGCCACGAGCGCCCCTTCCCCGCCTGATGAGCCGCCCGCCCCCCTCGACGTATCGTGGGGGTTCTTGGTAGCACCGAACACCGGGTTTGTCGTCTCCCAGCTGATCAGAAGAAAATCCATCACTACATTTATATTATTGTGTTCGCAAAGAGTCGGATACTTAAAAATCATTTATTGCATTTCATTGTGGGACAACGGAGCACGATAACTTATTAAAACTTGATGTCCTTATATTAAAGAGCTGAACATGTTTGTAATCCTACCTTATCATCGTTTGCGGGACATTTGTCTTCACAAAGGGAATCGCTCCGGCTTTTCGCAACACCTGCAATCCCCCGATAGTATTGTTATATCACAGGAGCTGATTTTTTAATACCTTTTTTTATTACGTAGCGTAATTGTTCAGCCTACTACACCAAGCAGTAGGCTGAACAATATACAAATATGTATATACAAACTGTATATCACAACAATGATCCACCTATTACTCAACATTTCAAATCCTGTACGCTGGCATTTAGCCTTGCTTGTTATATTGAATTACCTCAACCCCGGTCCAACAAATCATAAAAGTATACATGCACATAGAGTCATTCTGGGATTTTTCCAGGATTTTCAAGGAGCTGGGAACCCAATACCGGTAGATGGTCTTCGGTGCTGTGAAATTGAATAGCAACAGACCTGCACAACCACAGCATCCTCCTTAAAGGGTCGGTCGATCCATCTAGCGAGACCAACACAGGAATCATACCCCTATAGAAAATGCAAATAATACATCAGGGACACATGAATAATAATCGATTGCAGTACCTTGAAAGACCTCATTTTTAATACAAAGATATTTGTAAAGGGAATTAATTAATGTGTACCAGTCAATGTCTTACCTGTAAGCCCATGTTGTCTTTAAGACTGACAGGAATTCCATATAGCAATCCATCTCGACTGCTCATGTCACATTGCAAGGCTTCCGGCTAAAAGGAGAATGTTCATTCACTGTGTGTCACCGCAATAGTGTAATCTAGTCCACAGAGCACTTCAAACTTCCACGGCATAGGAACAATTAGTTCATATACAACAAACCATGAGTATAGAGAAATTATATCATTATATATTGTATGGCATTAGATTTTTATGTAAAACGACTAATTTAGGAATAAACTAAATACATACCACCATTGAAATTATCTACACAGAAAAATCATGGTAAAATTACTCACTTCAGCCTCCCTTATTGGCTCCACAAGGCAGTTTATCCTTTTGTTTTCCTTCAATGCCTGCATGAAGGAATTTCAAAATATTATTTAACATATTCAGAGTACCGGTATAGTGTGAACGGTTGTAGGACGTTTCGGCCAGGTATTTTGGGGAGGGTGGACGTTTCGGCCAAGTATAATTTAAATTTATGTATCACAAGTGTTAAGCCAATTTTATGTTGTGTTATATATATATTGTGCTATATCTGTTCAAAAAGGCGTTAAGAAATTCAACTTCTGTTTAAAAGGTGTTAAGCAATATATTGTTATTTATGTTCAAAAAGGCATTAAGCTAAATCAGGTTATGTTGAATTGCTTATATGCGTGTTAAGTAAGTTCACATCACTCGAGATGCTGGGGTGAATGAGCCGAAACCTCAGAGTTGGGCAGTCATCTAGGGGTGTCAGGGCGCGTGAATGGGAGAGGGAGACTCAGCATCCATCACTGCATGACTCTAAATGGTGACCAAATTAATGTGTAAATAACAAGTGTGAATTGTGATCATAGTTTTTAGTTTTATATCAAATAAAACATGTGTGACTCCATGATATAAGTTTTGTAATATTACAGTTGGCCGAAAGATCCGCCCTCCCCAACATACCTGGCCGAAACGTCTGTCCACCAGTTGCTCATTTCTGTTGTTGTCATTTCATACAACAACAAAACAATTCAACTTCATCGATCCGCTGCATAAAATTTGCATGTAGCATAAAATAAAATTAATATAGGGTACCTTCCGTAATGAGTAAAACCGATAAATATTTCAATGAAATGAAAACAATATTTGGAAAGTACCTTCTTTTGATAAGCCTCAAGTGCATCACTTGGCTTTATATCACCCGCTTTTAGCTTTGCTGATAATTCTGTGAAGGTGAGCTGTAGAATCTCTTCCACTCCAGCATCAGTGAGCTGCAAACAAACAAAGTTGTACCTCGATCAATCTGTGTCAGCAAGAACCTCGTATGGATTATGCAGTGCTCAAACATTGAATGTAACTACATAGGCTAGACTTGCATCTCACTATAATTCGTTTTTACTGAGTGCCATCAGGCAATGGAATGAGTTACCAAACAACATACAGCTTATCCAGGACCCTAAATTATTCAAAGAAACATTGCTGAAACATGAATCTCCTATTACCTACTTACGCTTGACTAATGTTATCCATGCCCAAATAAGGACGAATTGTAGTGGATTAGAAGTTCACCTGTATGATATGCATATAGTAGATAACCCTCAGGTTATATGCATGGGCCTAGAGAGGATCCATACCATTACTTTTTGGAATACCCAAAGTACTCTATACTACAAATAACTGATCGATTCTGTCAAGAAATTAACATCACCCACCATCGGTAACATATTGTATGGAAGCCGAACCTATCACTAAAGCAAAGTCAAGCTATATTGAAAGAAGTGCCTGACTACTTTGCCACGTCGGGCTGTTTTAGGAGATGACATGTTACGCCTTCAATCTGATCGAATGTCATTAATGTGTATGTTTAAGATTAACTAATGTTCTGCTTGTTACTTGTGCCTCAAATATAAGCAAAAGGGATTTGTATAGGCATTGCCTGCTTCCTAATTGCAAAATAAAATATGTTTAAATAAAAGTTGTGAATTAATAGTGGTTCTAATATCTGTTAAAAGGAAATGCTGGGCCCAGATCATTTACATTTCCAGTTAAACTAGAGGGAATTACCTAAACATTAGCGGTACATAAAATATATTATTTTTTAATCATACATTAGTGAAGTTCCATGCACTTTTGCATGACCACCCAACTTGCCATGGGCACCCGCTCAGTGCACTGATGATGACGTCATCAGCGATGAAGTGACCAGTAGGTTTAGATGACTACTACCACAGGAAGCTATAATATTGAAGCATTTTAATTACCTAATTGCATCGCATTAGAGTTTTCATGCTGATGGTACTTCCGGATGTTTACAATATGGCAGAGCAAGAACAAACTTATAGCGAGTCGGGTTAAGAAGTTGAAGTAAACACTGAATTTATACCAACTGATGATTTAAACAGGTACCAGTTTGAACCTCTAAGGGATGACGATGGTGGATTAGGCAGCATTTATACAGGTCGTTGACGCATCGCATGGTCAGTGAGGCTGTGTTGCATTAGAAGTGGGGGGGCTTGGTGGGAGTGAAATTAGGGGTCCATTATCATCGTTGGCAGGGTGCCTAAGTTTGATTTGACTCAAAGACTCAAGAGTGGCGGGCCATGGTTTGGGAAGTGGCAGTCGATGGTGTAACTTAATACAGCTGCTGTCTTAGAAACTCACTGTCACCGAAGGGTGTATAGATAGGATGGCCATAATGCTGGAGGGGTGGTGGGGAGGGCTGGAGAGGCGCGTCAAGCTAGCAGCCGGGTTGATTGGCAGGCCATATGCATACTGTGCTGCAGCGGGGGGGGGGGGGAGGGGGAGGCAGGGAATGGCAATGGGAAAATATGGCTGGTACAGCTGCAAGCTGCAGCCTCAGCTTTATAGGTTCATTTGGTCCTCTGCCTATGTACTTAACATACAGATCTTCCTCAAAGCAATTTTTCTCAAAGTGGTTGGAACATACTCTTGAATGTTTGGTGGGTTTAAAACCTACATGAGCAATCTTATGTAGCCATTGCTGCAAAAGCTGCTATTCGCCTAAAGTGGATAGCAGTAGAAAATTATCCTGTTTTTGCTGTCCTTTTTTGCATTTGAATTGTTACAGCCAACAGCTGAACAGAATACCATGTTCTTCTAAATGCATCAACTTTTCAAATGCATAAGTCAAACTCGCTTGTCATTATTCATAACAGGTCTTAAACCGACAACGCAGTTTTTTCTATGTAAGCACATTTTTTATTTAGTGGAAGGTCATCGCCGGTGACATCAAGGCCTTGCGCTTGATTCACTAACTTTGGTTACGTATTCAGAACATTTCGACACCAGCCTGATAATTATAATTAGTCATAATTTTCTCGATGATGGTTTCTTTTTAACCACAACGATTAATGGCAAATTTTATACCAACAGTTTTACTTTTATATCACATTACAGCCCCTGGTATTTTCTTCACAATTAGACTGCCTTTGCATCCAGACAAGTGGGGGGGGGTATTAGGCCGAGGGGATTAGGGATTAAGCAGAGGCTTAAGGGCGAACCGATCAAACGGTTAATGTGTTGCATCAGGCCAATTGGCTGGACACAGTGATTATGGGGAGAGCGGGGCCTCGGAGCAAGTACAAATTGATGAAAATAAACACTGTACCATCCTCCTTTTGTTCGTTTGTATTTCTCGTCTCGCCAAATACATACCAGGTGCAAACATATTTGCGGCACACATAAAGATATACAGGGTAATCTAGGGGAGAGCAGGGCCTCGGAGCACGTACAAATTGATGAAAATAAATACTGTACCATCCTCCTTTTGTTCGTTCGTATTTCTCATCTTGCCAAATATATAACAGGCGCAAAACATATTTGCGGCATATATAATTATATACAGGGTGATCTAGGGTAGAGCCGGGCCTCAGAGCACGTACAAATTGATGAAAATAAATGCTGTACCATCCTCCTTTTTTTCAGCCCCAACCCTCAGAAGCCAGGTTGAAAAGTTCTTCACTCCTAGTGACGTCATAAGCCATCTGGAGTTGCTTCTCAAGATTTGTGTTTTCCAGGTTCACCTGCAGCGCAGGGTTTTAAGGGCTCGAGTGACAACGCTACACTTCGAGTACATTTCGATGTGTACTTTATTCCATCAGCAAATATAAACTTCATACAATCATTCCGTCCCGCATCTAACTCCAACCGCGTGGCAGCGGTCCGCTGGAATTGCTGTCTTGGCTGGGCTCGCGCTAGGATATTTTTTTTATTAGCCAGTTTGGCTAATTCTGTGGAAAAACATTAGCCCAAATTAGCCAAATATATTGATTATAAATTGGTTATGTGTTTGTAGTTGAAATTTTATATTCGCCATTTTGGCGAGTGTCCAGGAAGTTCTTATCGCCAAATCCCGAATTTTCTCGCCAAATGGCTATTGGTGAATGCTAACGCGAGCCCAGCTTGGTCTTTGGTGTTCTTCGTCTTGGCGGGGGTCCCGGTCTGTCTGTCTCTCTGTTGGGTGCTCTCTCTCTATATATACTGTCTTACCAGTCAGTATCTCGTGACTTCTTTGTTTCCTTTTATTGCTTTGATGCGCATTTATATTTCTAATATGATCACTTGCACCTGCTGCGTAATTGGGGAAGGGGTATAAAGTTAAGTAAAAATGCTGACAATAGTAGTACATTGCAACTTGACTATAAGCGAAGTATTTTTATAACCCAATTACCTCAGGTCAGAGACCCCTTATCGTCGCACTCAGATGCACCGTTGTCACGGTCGATGAATCGGTGTCCAAGTGTTTACAGTTTAGAATAAATCTTTATGGTCAAGGTTTTAAATAACTCTACATCAATTAGGCCAGGTGGCTGATTCATCATCACATATCTGCAGAGGGTGGCGAATTCCTCAGGGGGATAATTGGTTATTTGGTCGGCGTAGTAGCGCTAACAGACATGCAAACTTGCAATAACCTGGGCGGCGTGAAGTACCCTCCTCAATATGCTTAAGAAGCGGACAGCGCATTAACACCGCTGGTATAAAGGAGATACATGTTTATTATAGTACTGGTCACGCGGTGACCTTGCAAGAGCTGTCGTTGTCACAAGTCATCCTGACTTGCAGAATTATAGGTTCGATCTAAATGGGCGATTTCACACAGTGTTATACCCTGATATGCTCGGTGTCACTTGAAATGTTCACACCATAAGGTGCATTGCCATCCATTTGTAATGTTCACACCTTCTGGTGTATAGCAAACCCGGGCCACTGTGGAGGTATAAATACCCAACACAATCCCACGTTACCTTATAACCATCTCTATCGATCTGACTGTCACATGGCTGACATGGATGAACCGATGTATTTGTTGCAACGATTATGTTAGACCCGTCAGGCGGCTCAGTGATTAACACCCAGCCATCATCTATCGTAATCCCCATGCAACCTGGGCATGCCTTCACCCGTTCAAACATGACCACCAAACCCCCCACACCATACCCCCGGCACCAACGCAACCCCCTCCCCCACCCCTCCCTAGCAGCCGAAAGGTCCAGCGGCCGAAAATTTAAAATGTCCAGCGGCCGAAATGTCCAGCGGCCGAAACATGCAGCGGCCCAAGTAGACATACACCAGATACACTATCCAATCCATGGCAAACAGGCCCAAATGACGAGAAGACCACATACTCAGATACTATACATACCTTTCCCTCTGCCTCCACTTTGTCTTCTAGTGTTTGCAACGACTGCTTACATATAGCCGACTTCTCTTTCCGTTTCTTTGCCAGGGACATCCTCAACCAGCAAATTCGCCCCACAGAGAACACCGCCCAAGAAGCGACCACCGCTCCAACTGCCACCGTTGCCTGTGGCCGCAGCCATTCTGGGAACAGTGCAATTAACTTTCTGGCGTCGTTCTTATGAAGAAGAAATATCATGATCAGTACTTTAAGTCCTGTCACAAAGAAACTTGGCTACCTGGCTACAAAGAGTTGTCAAACTGACTACGATGCAAGTTTGACTGATGCACTTTCGACTTCGTCAGTTCGTCTGCCTAAGTGGGCGCATTTCTTTGGTACTCCGGGTGTATCCCTACGGTGGACCGAATACGCACATTACGCATCGGTTCACCGCCCGACACTTCTTTCACCCAGGTATGGATGCGCGCGCATGCATTCGGTTTGCCGATGTGCCCCGTTCTAAACAGCACGGGGCATTCGGGAGAAGATGGCATACTCGGAAGTTCCCTGTCACGTGTTGCGGGCCCTGGGCGGGATACCGAACCTGGCCCAAAGAAATGCGCCCACTGGGCGGTCCACCGTAGGGATACACCCGGGGTACCAAAGAAATGCGCCCAGTACGTCTGGGAGGGACACTCAAAGAGTGAGTGTTGGCGCGCGCTGGAGTCTGTCAGCTATGAATTACCAGTTATGGTCTGCCATTTATGGAGAGAGCCGCGGCGAATGCCAGTTACTGTCTGCCTGCCACTTATGCCGGGGAGCGAGGGGGGGGGGGGGGGGGGTCGGGGCTATATTATGCATGAGTAATAATGTTCCACGGCACCGGCCGTCTCCCAATCTACCACACAAAACCCCCTCCCTGCCCAGAGATACATTTTCGTTCAATATAGGGCCTTCCTCTCCCATTCCAAAAGCAACCCTATTCCCAGCACTGGCCGACTCCCAATGTACCACTTACGCAAATTCGACTCTTTGGGTCCCAGGGGGAAGTTAAGAAAAGTATATGGTGGGAAACCCCCTCCCTGCCCACCAAAGGTACATTTCCTCCAAATATAGGCCCTTTCTCTCCCATTCTATAAGCAAACCTATTCCTCAGCACTGGCCGACTCCCAATCTGCCACTTACGCTAATTGGACTCCTTGGGGCCCAGGGATAAATTAGGCAATGTATGCGGTAGGAAACCATCTCTGGTCACCAGAGATTCATTTCCTCTCAATATGGGGCCTTTCTATCCCATTCCATAAGCAACCCTATAGACCCTTCTTAATATTATCTCATGAATAATCCAGAACGAGGCTACCATGGCAGCGGTCCTACTGCCCGCGGCACTATAACATGGCGACTGGCAGTGACCTCTCGGGTGTTTCGCATAATCCGTCGGTTACACTGAGCGATTGTGACTTTTTATCATTCCTGGCTATATACTTACATTTGCTGAAGAATAGGTCACAAAGTGTAGTAAATCGTCAGGACATAACCACACCAGCAAAGGCTAGTTAAACGAAGTTTATATCCATAACATGAGAGGCAAGTTTGTTTCTTTATGAAACTGTCATGAAAGCAAGTCCTGGCGTTTTCCAAAACTTCCATGAAAAAGTACACTGAGGCTGATGACAACAGCGTGATCCAGAAGCTTGTAATGGAACATCTAAAATCTGGGGGTCACTCCACGGATCGTCTAGCTATGGCTAATAAATAAATCGGTTGAGACGATAAAGTGCATTTGATCAATTCGAATTAAAAATATTGCAATAATAATATTGCTTCGTGTTACATTATAACTGCATTAATTATTATCGTTCAAGCAGTGGATGCCGCTTGTAGGCATATATTGCAGGAGTCTTTGCAACCTGAAGATGCTGGGCTGACGGTTCGAGCCACATGGTAATTAGAAAAAAGCCTGTAAGAAAAGATTATCATACCATAGTAAAAGTCCAAAACGCCCAATGACGATTTATTTTCTCATGTCTTTGTCCCCTTCAGCCAAGTTTGATTGAGGTTCTTGTCTTTCTTTCCGGGGAATTGCTTTTCATTTGCACCTGTGTCAGATTTCTTCTATCACTTGAGGCTTCTCTTGGACAGCTTCAGTGGTATATGTGTCGGATGTGTATGTATGTGGGTCCTACAATGTCATGAGAAACACACCTAATCATGTTGATATGTTTCGTTTACAGCACGATGTCTTTTTCTAGCTCCCATATGTTATATAGTGGGTAAGAATATATGCGGACGATATAAACCACAGTAATGTTCACTCTATTATGCACCCAAACTTGACGTGAGTCTGGAGGGACCGGCACCACGTATTTCTTCAAGCGCTCCAATTAAAATCGTCTTTGGTAAATAGCTCCCAGCACATCAGTGCTAGTTGTAATCCGTCGGAAAGAGGAATAGTAAATACATGCAGAATTACATGTATTAACATATCCCCACCACAGTACTCCATGGGGTAACCCCGCAAGAAAGAGATGGCCCCAGAGAGGTGACTGTATGGAGGTGGAGACTGTCCGATTAATTTGAGATAAGGCCAACTGACACATAGGACACGCCATTAAATTATGTGTTTCTCATGTAGTTTTAACCACTTTAAATAATCAAATAATGATTGAACTTCTTCATTTAGCTCGTTTCAAGCTACTGAGTTGTTGTTGTTGAGTCAATCAATGCGTCATACCTCACTGTTTAGTGTCAAGGGTAAAAAACTAAATCTATCACATAAAGCCAAGAAACAAAATTGTGACTATCATTGGCCTTAGGCAAGGCGGGATCTGGAAGGGCCATCTGGTTTCAATATCATCTTCACTAGACCATGCAATATCCAGATAGGCTACCGGTATAGGCCTTGCCAAGCGACGACTTGTTACTGTTAGTGACCCTCTTTCCAATGTAGGGTCAGTATTGTAGTTTAGGCGATACATTCGACTATTCTCTTCAAATAACAGTGGCAATAAGTGAACGAATACCTAAAAATTAGGCCAACCATCACTTCGGATTATTACCATCCATTCTTGGCGTATTTTTTTGTCATTGAGCAATTGGTGGAAGCTGTTTTCAGCTGCCATTAACACAGTAGGGAACACATCAGTGCGCCATGTTGCCACCGACGCTTCGCGTTGCTGTGCGGGCAGCCTCGTTCTGGTGCCGCATGCATAAATTTTGAGAAGGGCCTATTCCCCAGCACTGGCCGAATCCCAATCTCACACTTACGCAAATTGGACTCTTTGGGGCACAGGGCAAAATTGAGCAATGTATATGGTGGGAAGCTGCCTCCCTACCCACCAGAGATCCATTTCCTCTCAATATGGGGCATTTTTATTCAATATTATAAGCAACCCTATTCCGGCCTAGCACTGGCCGACTCCCAATCTGCCACTTACGCAAATTGGACCCTTTGGGGCACAGGGCAAAAGTGGGCAATGTATATGGTGGGAAACTGCCTCCTTACCCACCAGAGATGCATTTACTCTCAATATGTGGCCTTTCTATCCAATTATATAAGCCACCCTACTCCCAAGCACTGGCCGACTCCCAATCTGCCACTTACGCAAATTGGACTCTTTGGGGCACAGGGCAAAAGTGGGCAATGTATATGGTGGGAAACTGCCTCCTTACCCACCAGAGATGCATTTCCTCTCAATATGGGGCCTTTCTATCTAAATTTATAAGCAACCCTATTCCCCACCACTGGCCGACTCCCAATCTGCCACTTACGAATATTGGACTCTTCGGGGCACAGGGGGAATTTCGGCAATGTATATGGTGGGAAACCGCCTCCTTACCCACCAGAGATGCATTTGCTCTCAATATGGGGCCTTTCTATCCAAATTTATAAGCAACCCTACTCCCTAGCACTGGCCGACTCACAATCTGCCACTTACGAAAATTTGACTCTTTGGGTCACAGGGCAAAAGTGGGCAATGTATATGATGGGAATCTGCCTCCCTACCCACCAGCGATACATTTCCTCTCAATATGGGGCCTTTCTACCTAAATTTATAAGCAACCATATTCCCTAGCACTGGCCGACTCCCAATCTAGCTGTCACTTACGACAATTGGACTCTTTGGGGCACAGGGCGAATTTCGGCAAGGTATATGGGAGAAAACCATCACCCTGGTCACCAGAGATGCATTTCCTCTCAATATGGGGCTTTTCTATCCAATTTTATAAGCAACCCTATTCCCCAGCACTGGTAGACTCCTAATCTGCCACTTACGAAAATTGGACTCTTTGGGGCACAGGGCAAAATTGGGTAATGTATATGCTGGGAAACCGCCCCCCTACCCACCAGCGATACATTTCCTCTCAATATGGGGCATTTCTACCTAAATTTATAAGCAACCATATTCCCTAGACTGGCCGACTCCCAATCTGCCACTTACGCAAATTGGACTCTTTGGGGTCCATGCGGAAATTAGGCAACGTAAATGGTGGGAAACCGTCTCACTGGGCACCAGGTGCACAGGGCATTACGTAATAAATTGTGGGATTGTGAACTTTGGGAGGGTTGCAGGAATAAATCATCCCCCGCTCTCTGCTTTTGCACATAACAACAATCCGTTCATCGTAGATGGTACACTGCTAAGGATTTCGTTCGCAGTTTATAATCAATCGAGAATATGAACACTCAGTCAGGGGAAATGTATGGTTTATAACTTCAGTCATTTAAAGAAAGAAGTAGTTTATTTTTATTTTTTTTATACCACTTTATACTAAGCCTCGAATCTTGGTATTATATGGTCGCTAGAAATATTTTAAAAGATTATCGCGCGAGTGTAACCTATTTCCGTTTTGCACTTTACAAAAGGGTAAAAGGTATCGCGCGACCGCTACCTATTTTCGTTTGCTTCTTTCAAAAAGGCCAAACGGTTTCTGATGACTTTCACCTTCTTTGCTTTTTCATGTTTTAAACGGGAAAAGAAATTGCCGAAGCCCTTATTCTGCTTTACCTTTTTGTGAAATACGAAATTGAAAAGGAGAAAATTCAGCTTTTGTTATGTAGAGAAGCAAAAGGAAAAACGAACAAACGGTATATCCAAGGATTTATCACCACCGAAACGGCAATGATTATTAGGTTTCTGTATTTATAGATTAAAAAAATCGAGTTTTCGGCAAAGTGCGATATATATGTCGCCTGAGCTTAGATTTGGCGGGAAAAGCTCGACAAGCAGCTTTAAGTGATCGAATAACAATGTTGTATCGTATTGAATTATACACTGCTGTATAACACGTGAATATGAAGAACAAGATAAACATCTCTTAAGTGATTTCTATGAAGCCTTTATTTCAGGTCGAAGACGGAGTTGAGGTCTGGGACCTGTAGCCATTTATGGTGAACCATAAACGTATTTATGCCTTAGATCAACGAAGCGGACCTGGGCCTACTAACAAGCTCTATGGGCACAAAACCATGCTTTTTACTTTCTCAACTATTTACTACGCTTTTACTCCACACCTGTTTAACATTGTCACAATACAACCTCTTATCAAAGGCGGAAAACAATCCCTCAATAATCATTTATGGTGATAAATGTAGAGCTGACTGGATGTTACAAGAGAAAAACCGCGAAAGTCTAAGCACAGACTACTTACATTTCGGCTTTGCGTCAAGGAGCTCTACTAATGACCTTTTGCATTCTTAGAAACTGTCACATATCTTGTAAAAACCGATTCCCCTCCATATGTGCTACTGCTTGATGCATCTAAGGCTTCCGATAAGGTAAATGATATAAAGTTATTCGACCTGTTGATAAAAAGAAACGCAAAAACATCTGGATACTGTTGCACCTTTGGTTATATGTAGTGTGGTGCGTTCGGTTATGCAGATTTTGTCTTACGTTTAATCCTTTGCTAATAACGCAGAATTATACTTCAACTGTGAGATTGTCAAAACGGTAACAGGCGATATACCTCTCGTTCATATTATTGGCCCGAACGTCTCTGGCGACGTCAACCGCACATCAGGCGTCTTATGCGAACTGATACGCCGCACGAATTATGTAATAGGCAATCACGTACTTGGTCCAAAGCCGCATGTTATACAAAAGCATAATCCCCATAATCATCGGCATGTTATGGGCAGAACAAGGGGTATTTGTCTTCCTCGGGAATAAGCTTTTCATTTCACCGTGAACTGAGAAATGAGGAAATTAATTCTTCGTGAACTGGGAATGAGGTATCAGCCGACCCTCATGATCAAAGATTTCCTCTTAGTGTGAACTGGGAATTTTGATATTAAATAGCCCGGAATCGGGAAACCGCCAATTTATATAATACATCGGCCCTCAGTATTGTATGCAGGGAGTTCATATTTTAATTCACCGTGAAGTGTGAATAAAGAAATTTATTATTCGTGACCTGAGAACATCAGGCCCCTCCCCTTGCCCCCCCCCCCCCCCTGTATACTGTCAGCTGGTCAACTGTCAATATAGTGGTACCATATTTCCCACCTACTGTGTTTGATTTGGCGAATTTATGAACAAGGAGCTGCGGACTCATAGCACCAATTCCCAAGCCAAACCACGTGGCGTTTTCGTTGCGCACGCGTTACTTGGCCACGTGGCCACGACGAGTTTTTAATGGTAGCTGGAACGTGGCTACCACGTGGTGAAATCACGTTTAAAATACCACGTGGCCACGACGCGATTTTGTATGGTAACTGTAACGTGGCTACCACGTGGCGAAATCACGTAGAAATACAACGTGGCCTCGAAGTGATTTTGTATGGTAGCTGGAATGTGGATATATCACGTGGCCTCGACGTAATTTTTTATGGTAGCTGGAACGTGGAAATATCACGTGGCCACGATGTGATTTTTATGGTAACTGGCACGCGATAACCACGTCGCGAAATACCACTTTCGGCTCCGATAACGTCATTCAATAAGACGTTACTCCATGTACTGTATAAATAGTTAATGATACTAATATATCCATGCATGTCATACGAAAAATACGAAAAAACACAGATTGCTCAGATATAGCTCTAACAACTTATTCATTAATTAATACCAAAAAACACAGACTTCTCAGATATAGCTCTAACATTTTGTTTATTTAACAATTTATTAATTAATTGATACCATAAAACACAGATTGCACAATTTAAAAAAACAAAACAAAACCAAAACAAAAGATTGCTCAGATAGCTCTAACAATTGAATCACTTCGACTCTGCGGATAGCTCGTAATTCTGGCAGATCCTCTTCGCAGCTCCACCCGAAAAAATATATGGTTCGTTGACCGGCCTCTCATATGTCTCAGAAGGAGGTGTTTTCTGAGCATGGCATCCGTTCCAGGCTTTGACTTGGACCCTGTACGGGAATCACACAGATTACTTTCGAAACCTTCGCTCGCCAGAACCACCTGGTCCAGCCAGGCTTCGCGGCCATTTCTTTCGAAATGCGATTGGCGTTTCGCCATCATCTGCAAATGAATACATAACAATTAATTACAGTTGAAAAAAACTCAAACATTTCCCAATAATTATCTTGGTTTGTTCCACCCTTGGCCCTCAAAGAGTCAGTAAGTGGCAGATGGGGAATCAGCGATTGCTATGAAAGTTGGATTATTTTGGCATGGCAAGGGTCTACATGTCTAGAGAAGAGTTTTTCTACGCATTAGATTAGCATTAGCGACGAAAATATAAGATTTTGGTCATTAAGAAGACTTTGTTTACATATATGAATTATTATATTAAATTAGAAATTAAAAAGATGTTTCTATTTGGGTTTGCATTTTTGTTTTGCGAGGAAAGTCACATCAAAGGAGAATACCAACGCATATATATATAGTTCAATATTCGTAAGTGCCAGATTGGGAGTCGGCCAGTGCTGGGGAATAGGGTTGTTTATGGAATGGGATAGAAAGGCCCCACATTGAGAGGAAATGCATCTCCGGTGACTAGGGAAATGGTTTCCCATCATATACATTGCCTCATTTCAACCTGGGCCCCAAAAAGTCCAATTTGCGTAAGTGGCAGATTGGGAGTCGGCCAGTGCTGGGGAATAGGGTTGCTTATGGAATGGGACAGAAAGGCCTCATATTGAGGGGAAATGCATCTCCGGTGACTAAGGAGGTGGATTCCCATTATATACATTTCCTATTTTCCACCTGGGCCCCAAAGAGTCTAATTTGCGTAACTGGCAGATTGGGAGTCGGCCAGTGCTGGGGAATAGGGTTGTTTATGGAAAGGGATAGAAATGCCCCACATTGAGAGGAAATGCATCTCCGGTGACTAGGGAGATGGTTTCCCATCATATACATTGCCTAATTTCTACCTGGGCCCCAAAGAGTCCAATTTGCGTAAGTGGCAGATTGGGAGTCGGCCAGTGCTGGGGAATAGGGTTGCTTATGGAATGGGATAGAAAGGCCCCATATTGAGGGAAAATGCATCTCCGGTGACCAAGGAGGTGGTTTCCCATCATATACATTTCCTATTTTCCACCTGGGCCCCAAAGAGTCTAATTTGCGTAAGTGGCAGTTTGGGAGTCGGCCAGTGCTTATGGCTCCACATTGAGAGGAAATGCATCTCCGTTGACTAGGGAGATGGTTTCCTATCATATACATTGCCTAATTTCCACCCGGGCCCCAAAGAGTCCAATTTGCGTAAGTGGCAGATTGGGAGTCGGCCAGTGCTGGGGAATAGGGTTGTTTATGGAATAGGATAGAAAGGCCCCACATTGAGAGGAAATGCATCTCCGGTGACTAGGGAGATGGTTTCCCATCATATACATTGCCTAATTTCCACCTGGGCCCCAAAGAGTCCAATGTGCGTAAGTGGCAGATTGAGGGTCGGCCAGTGCTGGGAAATAGGGTTGCCTATGGAATGGGATAGAAAGGCCCCATATTAAGAGGAAATGTGTATCTGGTAACCTGGGAGATGGTTTCCGAAAATATACATTGCCTAATTTCCCCCTCGGCCCAAAAAGAGTCCAATTTGCATAAGTGGCAGATTGGGAGTCGGCCAGTGCTGGGGAATAGGGTTGCTTATGGAATGGGATAGAAAGGCCCCACATTGAGCGGGAACACATCTCCGGTGACTAGGGAGATGGTTTCCCATCATAAAAATTGCCTTATTTCCACCTGGGCCCCAAAGAGTCCAATTTGCGTAAGTGGCAGATTGGGAGTCGGCCAGTGCTGGGGAATAGGGTTGTTTATGAAATGGCATAGAAATGCCCCACATTGAGAGGAAATGCATCTCCGGTGACTAGAGAGATGGTTTCCCATCATATACATTGCCTAATTTCCAAACAGGCCCCAAAGAGTCCAATTTGCGTAAGTGGCAGATTGGGAGTCGGTCAGTGCTGGGGAATAGGGTTGCTTATGGAATGGGATAGAAAGGCCCCATATTGAGGGGAAATGCATCTCCGGTGACTAAAGAGGTGGTTTCCCATCATATACATTCCCTATTTTCCACCTGGGCCCCAAAGAGTCTAATTTGCGTAAGTGGCAGATTGGGAGTCGGCCAGTGCTGGGGAATAGGTTTGCTAATGGAATGGGATAGAAATGCATCTCCGGTGACTAGGGAGATGGTTTCCCATCATAAACATTGCCTTATTTCCACCTGGGCCCCAAAGAGTCCAATTTGCGTAAGTGGCAGATTGGGAGTCGGCCAGTGCTAGGGAATAGGGTTGCCTATGAAATGGGATAGAAAGGCCCCATATTAAGAGGAAATGTGTATCCGGTGACCAGGGAGATGGTTTCCTACCATACGGCCATTCTGGTAGTACAGCCGTCGATCCTGTCCATAGACTGTTGGTAAACAGGTTGTGTTGATTTCGAGCCTCTGATTTCCACCCTATGCCCATCCCTGCACATTATCGCCCATCAAAAAATGAACTATAATAAACCCTCGCGCTTGAGCGAAATAGAGTTACGGTACCCGTGTGTGTCTATGACCAGTCCAGACGTGACCAGTGCGTTTTTCTTTTAACAAAGTCAACTAATGCAAATTCTCTACATATTTATTAAAATAAATACTCACTTAAAATGTCCCACCATGTCCACCACGTAACTCTGTGCTGACAGAGAGAAGGTGAGTATAGGGCTGTACAGTCACTTCGGGATCTTATCGCGACCCCACGAGACAGGGATACCTATGCTCTGCGTCAATGCCTAGCATCAACAGCCTGTACGTGCTGCCTACCTTCCGGTTGTTTGCCTTCGCTCGCCTCACACACAAGATCGGCTAAAGCTGTCCTTGGAAGCACAACTAACCACTGAAGTTCTGTGCATATCCGAATTATAACCATCCGAGTAGATTTATGTAATGCATGAGCGGTTAGGCAGTTGATAAACCAGAATGCGGTTGTCTCATGAGTGACTGTCAGTGTCAAGCGATCTAATGTGCTGCGCGGGGTTTTCCATGTCGTATGACGTAATAATCATTATGACGCGCGTGTCTGCGCGCGGTATCTATGGTTACGTAACAACGCTCCTTATATGGACTGAGCAGGTGAGGACAATGGTGCTCCGTTTGTTGTAGAACTGTAAACATCGATGATTTGGCTCAAAATACAACGCTTTCAACGGTCTCATCGAACGGACCACATGCATTATGGAGAGATAAATGTCTTGTCTTTAACTATATTATGATTTTATAGTTAACAATGCCTGGACCAAAGCAAACAAAAAATAGTTTCAGACCCACTCGATTCTTTACGCACAAACCGCGCAGCTGGCCGGTTCCCAACACTAAAACGTTGACTACAATGAGTGCGCGTCACGCAGTTGCAGCAAGGCACCAGCGTGATGCGCACTCGTTCTAAGAGCACGTGTTTTTTTGTTGGTCCCCAAAAGACCTAAACCGGAAACAGATTCCGCGAGAACTGTACAGCCCTATCACTCCCGGAGGCACTTGCTGAAACCGTTTCAACGCTTTCAGTAAGTGGCAGATATTGTAACTGGAAGGTCACAACTGACTCCGGCGCGAGAGATACACACTTGGAAAAAAAAACGAAAGTCCACACAGGATAGAGGTGCTAGTAAGAAATATTATAACCACACACAATACGCTCGTCTCTTGAAGCTTTATCGTATTTATTCATTATTCATTACATCAAAGACATTAGTACACCGTACTAATATCTTTGTTTACATATATAAACATATATCATATAATAAGTTTTCCCATATATGTTTCGGTTGCGCGTTTAAGAGTGTAAAGATAAATAAGCATAAATTAAGTTCATCGATATATATATGGACTCTATATATGTACTAGTTACAGAACGAGCTGGAGTGCATTCGCCAAAATAACGTACTTTTAAAATCGTCATAACATGGCATTAAATTTGCTCGTGATTTGGGCGGTTAATTTTCCACGTTTTGGACACAGGAAATTGACTATTGCATCAATTGCATTGCCCGACTAATACGTGCACGAGTGAGCATTATGGAAACAACGGTTCGTCATTGTGAAGTCCCAGAGGGTCGGGTAGGGTTAGGAAGGCGTGGATGAAGTAGACATTTTGAAAGTCTTGTTTTCTAAGTCACCACACAAGGGTCAAAACATTACGTCTAGCTTTCCAGAACACTAGCTGGCTTTCGCCCCATGAAAAGCGTTATGAGGGATCTAACACTTCTGCTAATACATGTAAATAAATCATCCATATATGTTGTGTCCTTTGTAATATTTATCCTGCAGCATAAATCATATATGTCGCACCTACTATAGCAATGACATGACATGACAATGTCAGGCGGTCCCCTATTTATAGACGACATGAGAAATATATGCAATCGATAACTGCCGAATTTCCATTGATTTTGACCTTTTTCATAAAACACCCCACCCCCTTGGAGCTTAACATTGACCTATGCATTCCATTGTTTGTCTTGAAATGGGCAAGTTCTGTCCCCGGGGTTCTGACAACTTCTGCTAGCTCGCTCCAGCTCAGCTCGGCTCGGCTGATTGCATCGTGACACTTAGCGAGTCAATAATAACAACAACTGTTCATTATCAAGATAATGCATAGTTTTTCGGTTCCTTATTAAAATAATGCACTGTTTTTTCGTTCATTATTTAAATAACGCACACTTAATCACGTTAATGAAACACTGCTAGGTCTGTGTTAAGATGCATTCTTCTATATAATGAACACTATTAAGACAAAGACGTGACGTCACACCATTTTTTAACTATAGTTCTTGCACACAGTATGACCCAGGTACATTTCACGTGTTATAAATACTTGCCTACCGTACTATCTCGGCTCAAGCCCATCCAGTGGGATAAAAGAATCGGAGGGTGTTTTTTTTTAATCACGCCATGCAGCCGGAAGATTTCTTTTGGCGTACTACGCTAAACATTCGCCTCTCATGAATAGACTCTATATACTATATATCTCTTTATTCGTACTCCTGGCGCACATATGAACAATTACTTATTGCCGTTCCATGCATCCAAAAATTTTGTAAGAGGTTTCTACACCAGGAACAATGCGCTATTTATCACATGCTATTCCTGCTCTGATGCAAAAAAAAGTACATTACTTGTCACTTTCTATTGTATCATTCATGTCTGGTTATAGCGGGGCAACCATAGAAAGGTTTCTGAATTATTTTAACCTGGCGCAGAGCGAATGGGTGGTAGATAATTATCTTTGATAGATTTGTAAATGTTTCCCAAGATAATGATTGCTCATGGATCCGTATACTTGTCCGGCGATGAAAGAACACATTGTTGCCAAACGAGACAAAAGTTGCTTTACCATACTTTGGTGAGTGGAATGAAAAAATCAGAATCATCCATTTTAGGTCATGCGCCAATTTTCATTTTCATAGATGACGGAACATGCCAACACCATTGGCATTTGAACGTACAAATCGTACGGCTTGCAAATATCTCTGGATTTCGAAGATTTGTTTGCACTCTCAGCTGCTTGTTCTTAAAACGGCCATTTATCAGCGTAAGTCATCAACAGATCAATTGATCAATTCCACTTCTTACTCGTGTAAAGTCCCCTTTATATGTCGGTTCCTGAGGTAAATTAATGAGCAATAATAGCCGGCGGTGATTGTTCAACTTCGGACCTCGCCCCTATTATCGCTCAAGAGTAGGGGGTTAGCCCCCAGGCTAGTCCCATATGAGACAGTTGTTGCTCCGCACAACAGTCTCATGTCCGCATGTAGAAAATGAGGGTGTAAGATTTGATTTTGTGGGCGACTAAGTGTTGTTAACCGCACGATCCATCAAACCCTTGTCATTTTGTACTCTGAAACCTAAACATCATATTTACCACAAAACCCACATGCATATGAATTAACAAAGTATCGCATTACTATCAAGTCGGTTGAAATGAGACTTACTTGTTGTTTATCGCACCATTTGGTCATTCTTCATCAGCGGCTTTCGCCAGGTGGCGTTTCGCTTATTGCGTGTTAATGGCTGGGTGTATGATAGCCCCGGTACATGCCTCTCTGACCATGCCCGTAAACGGAGCTAGTGTGAGAGCCATGCCGCTGACATGGCTGAAAACAAGAAATCGGCAGAAATCGCTGACCGGTGGCTCAAGTTGAAGTTTATAACAGAAAAAATATACAGTGCCTACCCGCCAATGTGCCCTACAACGTTCCTGAAGCTTTTTGGACTTTCGTCGCACTTTCATTTCTTTGCTTGGTAACGTATTTTCTTATAATCCGGGCGATTTTTTTCACCTCTCGCTTTGTTTTGAATGCTCCGCCGCTCACCGGAAGTTAACAAACGCCGCCTGGCAGCGAGTGCTCACGCTAAGTTTGTTTACTTCCGGCGAGCGGCGGAACATTCAAAATGAAGTGAGAGGTGAAAAAAATTGCCTGGATTACAAGAAAATACGTCACCAAGCAAAGAAATGAAAGTGCGACGAAAGTCCAAAAAGCTTTAGGAACGTTGTGGCGCACATTGGCGGGTAGGCACTATATAGTTTTTCTGTTATGAACTTCAACTTGAGCCACCGGTCCGCGATTTCTGCTGATTTCTTGTTTTCGGCCGTGTCAGCGACATGGCTCTCACACTAGCTCCGTTTACGGGCGTGGTCAGAGAGGCATGTACCAGGGCTAGGTGTATGACGCACCACCAAGCGAATGGTGTGGTTTTAACGACATGCACGCATGCACAGTTTCTCCACTGGGTGGGCAAGGTGGCGGACAGAACTGAGTTGTATGCTGCTTCAAAAAATCAATAGACGATATCGTCGTAATCACAGAGACTTCAACCAAAATAACAAGATAAGTTGTAAGATGCATACTTTTAGAAACTATTGCCATACCCCAAAAAGTTCTCGCCATCAGCACCGCTTCTTGCCACGCGTGTTTGTAAAATGCAGTACAGGATTTTACAGACCGGACATGTCTGGGCTCGCGCTAGGATATTTTTTTCATTAGCCAATTTGGCTAATTCCGTGGAAAAACATTAGCCAAAATTAGCCAAATATATTGGTTATAAATTGGTTATAAATCTCATAATTGGAGATGAATGTAGTAGATCTACCATGTAATGTGAACATGAATAAAAATGTGTTTGTAGTTGACATTTTATATTCGCCATTTTGGCGAGTGTCCAGGAAGTTCTTATTGCCAAATCCCGAATTTTCTCGCCAAATGGCTATTGGCGAATGCTAACGCGAGCCCAGCATGTGGCATTGTTTCCCAACAACGTCACATGGGGCTACCCCCAGGTTAGCACCAAGTCTCCCAATTCGAAGAAAACTTCACACAGGACTACCCCCAGGCAAGCCCGCTTCTCTATGCCTATGGGCAATGGTGTCCATGCTAAAGTTTTCAGACGTCATTCAGGAATCGACTAGTTTTTATCATAATGTGTGCGTACAATCATAATGTTTCTGTATTCTATAATTAATGCCATAGACTCACGTTTTGGTCCATATTTTCCTCAAATTTGCTGCGATCACTCTAAAAATCACTGACGTAACAAAGCAAACCTGTGCAATTTTAATGATACCAAACTTACGTATGTACTGCAAGGTTATCCTTTTTCTAAGACATAAATAATATTTTTCCATGCTGACACTCCATTGGTACGAAACACAGTTTTGCAAACATACTAAAGCACACGTCATCAGATGGCATAGTTGCCATGGCGCCAAATGTGCTCTGAACTATATTTACACCAGCCACGCTTGCTATGGCAACTATAGAGCCTTTCATTGTCTGTGATTTAGTCTATTTGTGACAAAGTGTCTGCTGCCAATGGAGTGTCAGCATGGAGAAGTATTGTTTGTATCTTAAAAAAGGATAACCTAGCCATACACACGCAAGGGTTGCTTTGTCATGTCAGTGACTTTTAGAGTGATCGCGGCAAATTCTCGGAAAATATAGGCCAAAATGTGAGTCTACGACATTTATGACTTTGACTTTATATACCTTTTTCTAACTTCTGACATCAAGAAAAGTGTGTCACTAGGTTGTTTTGGTTATATTTTCACAACAAAAGGTTGGAGCTCACATCTTTTTCCGACTCTGATTTTCATTTGCTGTGGGAAAGGTTTTATAACAGAAGCAAATCGGAATCCTTTTCCTATTACTTCATGACAATTAATGACTAATCTGGGTCTCTGAATAGGAAGTCATCAATAAACCAATTAGCATGGCTTATGTCATCATGTGATCATGTGATGATTTTGCACATGTGCATTGATCAACTTCTTGTAAAAAAAATGGTGGCATGTTGTTGTTGATGCATCTTTATGCCAGCAGGCAATTATAGCTCCTTTTGAAGACTTTAACAACTTTGGAAGAGTTCATACATCAGTAATCATGTTTAGGAAAGTACTTTTAAATCGTTAAAACTAATTATGAAAGCTATACTTAAAGTGTTTGTGCCACGCAAAAACACTTTTGGCTTATATCAATCTTCTATATTACCAGGCTTATATTGTCGAGCTGTAACGCCCCAAATAGTAGAAGGGCATACTTTTTTCCACTTGTTTTTGCACCTACCAATTTAATTTCTATGAGTGAGGAAAGTGATGTCAAAGGGGAATACAAACACATGTGCTTTTATATTAAGACTATCTGCTCATTGGCTTGAACTCAACGAAATGTGCTCAATCAAAAAAAACAATACACGCTCCTTGACCACAGATGTCTAAACACTGCATCTTTTACACACTAATTTTCAAATAACGCTCAGATGCAATGCTCCCAGAAAAAAACCTGCCAGATCTCACTTTTGCTACTTTGATAAATGCGTTTATAGTGATATCGTGAAATAAAAAATGTAAACTCCCATTAAAACAAATTGTTATTTGTTGATCTCCCCTAAACCAAGTTAACTCTGTGGCACGAACACTTTAAACAATTCAATTTGTCATGTGAAATCGAGTTTTCACTATAGAATGCTACATGGCTAGGATTCTTCAACCATAGCCATGGATTCATGGCCAGGCACATTAACCTGGGACAGCATCACTATAGCCTATTTCTATTAAATCTATATCAATAACTTACTCAGTTGGGAGAGTGGGAAGGGGGAGGGATGCACCACATGTAATTATGTATGCAAAATACACAATATATTATATGTATATTAATGCATATATGCATCCCCTCGCCTTCTGGAGTGGATGTATCCCATGTATATATACAACCCTGTCTCTTCACTGATTTCCTTGCTTCCATAAATGTAACACACTCCGCTCTGATATGCCACATGGGTCTGGTTGCACACAACCGCGGAAAATGTAGTAGAAGACACTAAAGGACTTTGCCTTATCAAATATGGCATAATATAGTTAGTAGTGTCTTCTACTACACTTTCTGCAGTTGTTTCATCTGCTCCTTGCGTGTCAGCACAGGCATTAATTCTTCCCCTTTTTCTGGCTTGTACATACATGTAATACCATAATGTCTGATATCGCATTAATTTCAATGTTTCCTATAAAAAGTCATGATTCTTCTGTATTGCAGATAGACAAAACTTGCATAACTTCCGCGAAGGAAAGAAAAGTGCTGAACTTTATGAAGATATCTCAACGTGACTTGTCTGTGAGTGTGTCTATTCAATTATTATATAACACATTTTATAACAAGTCGAGAGGCTGCTATTGACATCTCAGAAAGCATTCATTTGCCGGTAGCCAAAATGGAGCCCACCAAGATGACTGAATACCTTGTTCAAGTCGAACTGCTGGCGGAAGACGTCTTATCCGAGAGACAGAAACTTGTGGATCTGGACCGCAAGCGGAACAAGACGCGAGAGGCGATGAGAGCGATACAAAAAGAGGAGACCGTGGGGAAGAAACCATGGGTATGCTTCGGCGACATGTTCCTCAAGGTGCCTGCCGCCGATACTAAGAAACTCCTACAACGGGACTTTGATGAGTTAGCGGAGGAAATATGTTCCACGCGACTGAGACTGAAGGCTAAAGTTAACCAGCTTCGTGACATTGAAGCGAAAGATGAACTGAAATGCTTCAGCCTTAATCCACTGTCGAAGGAAGAAATGACTGCGCTGGATTCCATTCTCTAACAGCGCTGCGTGCCGGTTAACATGAGTAAGCGTGTACATCCTCCTGCATAGAACAAACCCAGTAAAATATTCTAGGATTAATATGCTTCTGATGGCTTTCGTAGATCTGAGTGATATTTGTTTTAACCTGAAATGTACAGCGACCCTGATATTGAGAAAGAAGATCAATTTCGGGCTTCTGTATATGTTTTTCTGTTTACTACTGCTTGTGCCGTACAGTGATAGTTGCCTTGATGTGTTTTGTTGTCTATGGTATTGACTACGCTTAGGTTCACTGTATATTCTATGTATATTTACAATAACATCTTATTCTTGTTTGCTGGTCTCATTGTAGCGTCATGTACTACGTGAAGGAAGTGACTAATACCAGTCCGAACTGCAAGTTGTTCCGCCACGTGTCCCGGGACAGCTGTGGGGAAACGTATTCCCCGGCCGACGGAAGCCGTCTGCTCTTCGCCTACGCCAGACAGCAGCAAGGCGGCGACATCCTCGTCGGCGTGGCCAGCTACAAGAGGGCAGCACTGCAGGCCTCCGTCATGCCCACTGACCGCACTTCTTTTCTGGCAGATTATTACCACGTGCTGGATTACCTGTTTGTGAAGCCGTACTACAAAGGCTGCGGGGTGGGGTCGCTACTGCTTCAACGGGCCTTGACTGAGATGAATCGGCAAGCCAAGCGACCAGTGAGGATTCAAAGTGCTGAAAAAGCCGTTTTTTTTTTTCAAAAACACGGCTTTCGTGTCGTGGGAGAACCAGTTCCTTGCATCTGTGGTGGTTCCCCACTGTTTTCCGTGCTGTACAATGTGGAAAAAACGTGACCAACCGCTTAGCAAACTATTTATATTATTTCTTATCCAGTTTTAGTCTATAAATAAAGTAAACAATAATAGAGAATAACCGTTTTTAATTACCTGAATAATTACATTGAAGTAGGTGTGAGGTGTAACTTCGATGGTAGCGTTTCAAATAAAATTACTTTTACAGTATTTAAATAAAGAAAACACATGGAAAGTAGATCAGTATATTGGAATCTTGCTATAAATTCCCAGGTAAGATAACTAAATGTGTGTATCGCCACCTAAGCTTCGTACTAGGGGCGTTGCTCACGTAATGTGTCTAGGCTCCTTCATACGCTGGGCACCGCTTCATTTCGCCAGCCAGGAGCCCTTGGAGGCTATGGTCTTTATCCATACCTACCGTTTGTGTTCATCAAACTCTATAAACCGTTTGATCTTAACTTGTTACTCTTTCTTTGCCAGCGGGGCTCGAATATATTAGATCCTGTCGAAACAGTGGTGGGGGCATATATATATATAATTGTATCCCAGTCCAAACCGTTGTATCGAGTAAGCGTTTCTATTGATCACAATCAGCTAGTATTTAAATATGTTTTTTTAACATTATGGTGGAAAAGAGCTTCCGTTTTGTATGAAATATTTTATTTCCAAATGATCGAACGTTCTTTGTTTTGTCTTGCGGAAAAATAAATTTGACATCTAAGTTTTCGAAAAATGTATTGCATGATCTGTAGCATGCGGTCAGTAATCTGTCCTTTCTCTGTTCGGAAAGCAACAGATGTAACCGGAGAATAGATGATATCTTCACCCGGTCATCCACAAGGCAGGGACTCATTTCTGGATGGCTCAAAAAACAACATAAGGCCTGTTCCTAGTTTCAATGAACAGGAAGTCAATGGTTTCTTGCTCTACTATAAAAAGGTAGCTGCCAGTCTCAATTAGGCAACAAAGGTTCTCCCTGTTCTTTTGCAGTGTTTCAGTAGGTGAAGCTCAGGTTTATTCTGTTGTTTCTTTTGATCCGAGTGTGGCTTATGACCTTTTAAAGATGTCCATTCCGATTGGTTGGTTGGTGATTCATGACGCTTTAACCACTTTTGGTCATATTGCGTCAATGGGAGAAGGAAAGGAGAGTGGAGCCATGTCCTCGGGGGTAACCCCTACTCTTTACGAAGAAAGACCTGGGATATTTATCCTGCGACCACCCAGACATGGCCACAGCAGGACTCGAACCACCGATCCACGTGCCGTGATATCCATTCTGAAAGGGTATGAGTGGGTTCCAGAAGCAAATAGACAGCAATTGAGAAAAAGAAACAGTACCAAGAATCTTATGTAGAATACGCGAGAAGCCACGACACTCTTCAATCGCTGTTGTCCGTCATAAGACGTGGGGAACAACTTTGACAAACTCAAGCAGTTAATTTTAGTGGAAAAGGAATTCAAAAGGATTATCCCTAGAGATAAAAAAACGTTTCTTGGAGTGCAGAAGCTCGGATGATTTGCACAAATCTGCTAATACAGCAGGAGTATATGCGATAACGCATAAGAGCTGTTTTAAACCTCGGTCCGTTGTTGCTAAAGCCAAGAGTCCTAACCGTAGTGAATCGTTCCGTTGTGAGTCAAATGTAACCGATACTGCCCAGGAAAGATTGCCCGCTCAATCTAACAATTCGCGCAGGATGAATAACTCGGCTAATCAGTGCACCTATCACAAAAACAAAAAACGTCTAAGAGCCTTCACACACTGGACAGCTGGACGCTCCAGCGCCAGCGCCAACATTTTCAAATAGCCCGCATGAGTTTCAATGATACCCCACACACTAGACGCGCCGCACCGCGCCGCGCCGCCCTGCCGCGCAGCATGGCGCGCTGCAAAAGTGAGAAACAGAAACGTTGCTAATTTCAAAGCGCTCTGCAGCAAACCGCTTTATATATCACCAATCAGAAAACTGAGTCCTCTTTAGTCCGGGCCCGGCCCTGTCGTCTGCTGTAGGCCTTGAACCTCCTTTCAAGAGTAGCGTAGATGCAAACCTATTGTCTAGATGGCAACACTATAAATATATGGTCAGCCGCTGTTCTGGACACAAGCTGCTTCGTAGTGGTCGTTTGCTTGTATATGTTTGTGGTCCGACCGTTTCCAGCAATTCACCCTCCTCGCTCATCTAATAAAAGTACTGACCGAGCCGCTCATCGTCACCATTCGTAAGCTTCTGGATCAAGCGATGGCCCCCCCACCCCCTCCTCCTCCCCTCCAACGCTAGCTGCCTCTGTTTGATCGGCTGGACCCAGTAACGTCTTCTGCAGCAGCTAACACAAGGATTTTCTCATTCCTCATCCATTTTTGAGGCTCGTGGTTACTGTATTATCGTCTGGTAAAGTAGAGGTCATGGTCGTGGCGCACCAGTGTGTGCACAAAATACACGCGGGCGTGGGCGCTGGCGCGTCCAGTATGTAGCGGCCCTAACAAGTTCACACAAAATTATTATGAAAGCAAGAACCGTACAAAGTCAACTTAGCTAGAGTGGCTGGAGTGGTTGGAAACGATGAAGGCGAATTGGCGATGAAATTCCATGAACGATGACAAAAGTTCAGGTGACAGAAAGGATGCCCGGGGTCTTGGGGGTCCCTTTTTAAGGAAGGATGCGCTTGGTCACGGATAACCGTATGCCAGCTAAGATGTGGAAGCCACACCCACACCGTTTTGTAACCCCCATATAATAACGTAGACCACCTATTTTGCCCCCACCCCCATCCCCGGCCCCCGGTCGTAAGAAATTTCAAACCCAAAGAGAATCCCCTCTCAAATTCTCCAATTGCTGGAACCACGCCAGCTTATGACCCAACATGATTCTTTCCTGGACCCGCCCCTGGCATTGTTTGCCATATCTCGATTATCCACTCCCGTTGTTGGAAGTAATGTGGGCAAGCTTCTAAAGGCACCAAAACCGAATGTTGATTTCGGAAAAGAAAAAGTTGAAAGTGACCATAAGAAAAGCGAGAGGCCATTTTGTTTGTCAAAACACAATGATGTGCCTGCATGATGCCGGGGTTGAGATCTTCGCTCTACATTCTCTGAATTGACTAATTTTGTGCATGCCGATTGTCAAATAACGGACTCTTTTACCAATTACTTCTATTGAAAGATTATGTAATGCAATAGTCGCAGAACATCCTAATTTGATATTACGAACAACGTTATCGAAGTTACACTAGTTTTACCTATTTAATTAAGGATTTATTTGCGTATTATGTAAAAAAATTATGCCGTAAATTGGTAACGCGTTTGGGATCCACATTTTGCCCCCCGAGTCTCTCACTTTAAACTTTGCCTTCAGCATTATAACTGGCATCACTTTACCATGGAAACTGCTAAATGATAATCTGCCGTCGACTCTGAGTATATATTTAACGGTTATATATTTTTTTTCCGAATTTTCTGAATCGTAACGGTACGTGCTGCAATTCCTTCCTCTATGATTCATAGTTTTGTGCCCGGGGATCATACTTAAATTACAACATTTATTTCTGTCCAATATCTCAATCGGTAATCTTCCAATTAGTGTTACAGCTCCCATTCACCGCTATCGATTTCGATGCTCACAAATTACGCTACTCGATTATTTATTTTATCAAGTAAGATTCCGTCAAATGTCACGTACCGTTATCGGCAATTTTCGATGCCATATATTTCTACTGGAGCAGCGTTAGTTGCGCGCGACCTCTTTCGGACGACGCTAAACATAGAACCGCGTGCGACGGGCGTCTTTTCGCGCCCTTTCTTTGCCAGAATAAGGGACATTGAGGGGAATGTCTTTTTTCCGTCCTCCAATCTTTTGATATCACGTCCGTTATGACCGCTATGTCGGAGATAAATCAATGACGTAACAGCAATATATGTAATATATGTATTATCCAACATGGAATATCCTTAGGAATTATGCTTCCAAAATCTTCTTACTTTTCGCTTTCTGATGATATCAATTTATTTCTCCACTAGCTTGGTAACGGTCGTGATTTTGGACACAATGGGATGTTGTAACGGTAGTGATTATGGACATACATTTTACGCCCTATCCTTTACCACAATGACTATTCGTGGTATGTTAATTCACCATGGGTAATATTACATCTTGGCAACAATATTATTACAAACTCTATTTCATAAGTTAATATTTCTGGCTTTAGCATCGATGTGCGTAACGGTAGTGATTCAGGACACATCGCACTCATACGATGTGGTCTTTCGTCACGTCCGTTATCAGTACGAAAATTGTAATAATTTCTTGCAATTTTGAAAACCCCTAAAGCTTCCAAGAAACCTATGTATCTGCAGAAGAGTTTTCCGAACACAGCTTGACACAAAGGGAATTCGTGTTTATCGTTGTCACCGATATTCACTGAAAGCGTATAACGGTAGTGATTCTGGGTATAAGAGAATGATACACTGTAGCGTCTTACAATGTCCCGTCACATCCGTTACGTCCTTCGTCACATCCGTTACGTCCTGCGTCACATCTGTTACAATGTCCCGTCACGTCCGTTACGTCCTGCGTCATATCCGTTACAAATTATTGTTTTTTCATTATAATTTCAATATTATTATTTATTTTATCTTCTCTTTTCCTGCTTAAACTCCCCTTAATTTTTGTTATTTTAATATATTACTTTTGCAGCTGAATTTTTGTTTCTAAAATTTGGCGCGTTTGTTACCAATTTAGAGAATGACTCACATACCCTCGTCTAGCCTCGGGAGACCCACATTTTGGAGTGGGTCTCCCGAGGCTAGCCCTCATCCGGTCCAGTGATCCCACAACCGGTCGAGTGTACTAATTACTACCTTGCAAGACCGGCCGGTTCTGTCAACTTCAACTTTGTTTCACACACTGGGATATGAAACTTATTACATGCGTCTATAAGTAATTTTATGCGGTTTTAAACACCTCACTTATGCCTTCTCTTTTTTATGTACGCGATACCTTTACGTCGTGCTGATCGAGTCAGATTTTTTGTTTGTATTTTCATTAGCGTACCGCAAGTCGTGACATTAGGCATTCACATGCTTTCTTGTGGTGACCTCAGACATGAACTTTATTGCCATGACCAATATAATATTCAACAGTTTGTCAGCAAAATTCTTACAACTAGTCGAAATTAGGGATTCCGGGGAGTCAGGCATAGCGCACTTTCGGTGTAAGATAGCGACAAACATTAACGCGGGAAATAATCAATACCATGCAGCTAAGGTTCATAGCACTGCCTTCATCAATATATATGAATAAGTGAAATTGAATGAATATATATTTTAATCATTCCTACTATACACCTATATGGACACTCTTCTTTGTTGCAATTTGAAATAAATAGCATGGGGCTTTTTGAGGTAGTCATTAAGATGTGTATGCGCTGTTGGTAACCTCGTTAAATAAATGAAGTTTACAACAAACAGCACATTTTGAAACAACCGCTTATTTTGACTTGGAGACTTCTTTTGAGATTTTCGAAATATGATCAAGCAGACGAGACAAAATAGGTTGCCACATCAGTCTTTACTGAAATAAATGCGTAGATATCTTGTTCAGTGACAATGACCGGGCGCACTCCACTATGCAGCGTATCGCCGTTATGTAACATTTTATATATATTTGTTTGTGTTGTCATTTAATAATAGGTGGTTTTTACAACGTGAAAACTAATTTATACGGGGCGGTGTATTTCTCGTTCCTCCTCTCTCTAGAGGCGCCGCTAATCCTCGTGGATTTACGGTATTTGTACCGCCTTCTTAGCCAATCAGCGTAGTATTCACGAGTATCACTTCGTGACACATTGATCGCCTTGAACACAATGTGATACAGGAATGAAAGGAGAAAACTTTTTTGATTAAAAAAGGGTATAACAATATGAGACTGAATCAGTAAAAATACTAGCTTGCTTAATTATTACGCATACAAAATGTCCAACGAATGTCATCCTATATGTCTATACGGTCACATTATCGCCGGTGAGCTTGATAACAGTGTATTTCGCTCTGCGTCACAATACGCTCATCAAGGACAAAAGGCAGTTCGTTTACCGGCACTTTGGTACATTTGTCCCCCTAGAAGGATTGACAAAAAAAAAAGAGCATGAAATATCGCACCATTTGTGGTCGCCAGAATATGGCTTGATAGAGTGCTAGCTGTGCATCGTGATTATATTTAACGTTGACAATGGTATAATCACTCAGACACTGTTTGCTCGGCATTGTACGTCGGTATTACTTGAACAAATGTCCTTTAATTGTCGAATTGATGTTTGGTTTTGAATCCTTCTAATTTCCTCGTCCAGACCCACCAATTTGCAGTACGCCTCATGCACGCCGCTTCCTCCGCTTCATGTCCTATTGCTGTGATATTATGGGGTATCTGATGAAAGAGAAATTTCGCAATAAAATGTCGTTCTTTACCTTTGTGGTCCTAGCATGCTGCGCCGGGATTAATGGGTATGCCGAAGAGATTTTGACACAACCAGGTGAGTGCTCAAATTGCCAGGTATAATTAGGATGTCCTGAAAAAGGCCATGAGCGGGATTAATACGCAGAATGCATAATACGGTTTGAACACATGTGAATACTATTGATACATCTGTGATATATGATCAGCCCCCTGGCGATTTCAAAAGTTATGACCGTATGGAGAAAGCTAACTAAGATGAAATGGGGATGCCGCATTCGTCCTGTCGGGTCACGCTGACGCTACTTTAGTTTTAAAATATCGTAAACATACAATGCTACTGTTAACAGTTGGCACCAGACTCGATTGACAGACTTTGAGCTTGGCCTCAATCTCTGCAATAATGGCTGAATGGTGTCTTGGAAGAGTACATAAGCATCGGCGCTTGCAGTTACAAATTCTCTTTCCTTCGCGACGGAGTTTAAAAAGGACGATGATCAAAGAAGGACTATATTCGCTTTAGTTTACAATACTTTGATTCAGTGGGAAATTGTGTTCCTTATTGTGATATTGATCAATAAATTTAAGCGTCCAAAATAGTAATCCTGAGCTAATTGTGAGCTGTGCGAAGTGACACAATGAAGCCCCAATGAACTATCAAAGCCCACCAGCCCTCCCTCGAGCCATCATAGATGAACTAATCGCCGTTTCATTATGTTGCTAATTGTGACCGACTTCGGTATATGTTCCTTAATTGTTACCTTGTTGTTACGAGGTCGGTGGGGTGTTGTTCGGCTGCTTCTCGGATACACTCACACAACCCAGCAAGGTGTTATTGACATGGACCACAGGCGCCTGAAATACCAGCCGGGGGGTAGTCTAAGCTGGTACCTACCCAAATCGGGCTAGACTCTATAGGTACTATAAAAGTCAAAACGGAATCTCCCCGAACATCGAAATTTGCGAATTCTTTGTTTACTCTACGAGTTGAGGACCAATTCTATGCATATTCCTTACCTATGAACTGGGGCCTGTCTGAACAATTGTTTATCCGATCTGCAGTTCGATTCCTATCCTCACAACACATGACCTGCCATGCTATTTAATAGAGCAGACGATGTTGTTTTTATCGTTTTCTTGTCAGTCGCGCAAATGTAAAGGTCATCCAACTGCTGCCTGATTGGTTCAAAATCTAGGTCAGGTTGGCAAAGTCCATCGCGTCATTTGACGAGGGTACCGAGGTTGAATGCAATGGTCAGGGGGTAATGGTTGCTCTGTTGTACCCACTTTTGCAGGAGGCGCAATGAATCTAAGTTTAGCCTCAATTGATACTAAACTGATTTCAAGTTCCCTCTGGGTCACTTTAACTATGCGTCAATGCTTTAAAACAGGGTTAATGATAAAACACTACAAAGGAATTCAAACCTATGACCCCTTACAAAGATGTAAATGGTATCGCCCAGTGACGTCACAGTAAACAGTGAATGGCGCCATCAAGCCGATCGGCTGCTTCGAAGTGCAGCAAAGCAACATTTGCTTGTAGTTTATTTGCAAGTGTCTCAGGAAACGTGAGTTGATATACACTTATTAGGCCCCGATTTGAAGTTAACACAGAAAGTATTTTTTTCTTCGAATCGGTGAATATTTTCTTGTAAACGGGAAATTTCGATGTTCGGAGAGATTCCGTTGCGACTATAGTATAGCTTAGACTACCCCCCGTGCTGGGCTGGTGTTCCAGGCACCTGTGGTCAGAGGAAAAACCGGGAGTTGTGGCCGAGTCGTTTGAGCTGGTAAAAGAAGTTTCCTAGTGATTTAGGTTCTTGATGTGCGTGTTCTCTCTATGGATCATCAGCAGCAAGTAACGCTCTGAGGACCACCGGAATCTGGCTCACCAAAAGCCGGCGAAACCCCGCACCAAATTAACATAAATAAACTAAATACCGAAAACCGCTCAGACTACCCGGCAACATTGTTATAATTTACACCTAAACGTATATGCCAGTAGAATGCACCACGTGTTTCCAGATGGACTGCGGAAGTACTGCCCGAAATTGGGCTGTTCGGATATCTGCGGAGGAGGAATTTTGGAGTACGATAACACAATGCTCTCCAGTGTCAGTGCACGTGATTGCAACACCTACCCTTGTGGGGAGAAGAGCGGGATAAATGGTAGGTTTCTAAAATCGTACCGATTTACAAGGGTGGCTCGAAGAAAAGTGAGGGTTCGACATTCTCGCCACCAGGGGGGGTGGGGGGGGAGCTGAATCGACCCAAGGACGTCAAGTCTTTGTTTACCTCCCCTCTCCCCCTTGTATCTACCCTTGACTAAAGTCAAAGTCATAAATGCCGCAGCGTGTCGTTTCGGCCCATATTTGCCACGAATTTTTCGCGATCGCTCTAAAAATCACTAACGTGAGAAAGCAACACCGTGCAATTTTAATGATACCAAACTTACGTGTGTACTGCAAGGTTATTCTTTTTTAAGACACAAAAAATATTCCTCCATGCTGACACTCCATTGCCAACAGACACTTTGTCGCAAATAGACTAAATCACAGACAATGAAATGCTCTATAGTTGCCATGGCGCGCGTGGCTGGTGTAAATATAGAGCATGTATTGTTCAGAGCACGTTCGGCGCCATGGCAACTACGTCATCTTATGACGTGTGCTTTAGTATATTTGCGAAACTACGTTTGCTGCCAATGGAGTGTCAGCATGGAGAAATATTGTTTGTGTCTTAAAATAGGATAACATCGCAGTACACACGCAAGTTTGGTATCATTAAAATTGCACAGTGTTGCTTTCTCACGTCAGTGATTTTTAGAGCGATCGCGACAAATTCGTGGCAAATATGGGCCGAAACGACACGCTACGGCATTTATGACTTTGACTTTATATACATTACGTATCCACCTAAACAGCATATTCCTCAATCATAAAGTCACGTAGATTAATATTATGATATTTGGCTTCTCTTTAAAGCAAAGGCATTCGACCAGAGACGCGCACAAACTAATTATGCTTGTTGTGTATATGTATATGAGCAAATTATATATTATATATGAAGCTACTTTTTGTCAGAGACGCGTACAAACTAATTATGTTTGTTATGTATATATTCCTATGTAATATGACTAAATTATATTAGCTTATATTTTGTCATCTAGTGTTCTCTTTGAATCCGGGCGACGAGGAGGAGTACGTGCTGATCAGGCTCCGCTTCGATCAAGCGTCCTCGAGAATGTCATGCAACCTTCACGCGGGAGGCAGTTTGGCAACGCTAGATATACGTGCTGAGGAAAAGGTCATCGAGCTCCTACAGTCCACCACTGTGTTTGTACACGACAGCGAAGACCTTATTTCCGCAGGCGGCGCTGTGCTGTGGCTGGACAATGATTCGTCGTCGGGTATTTGTGATACACCTTACCATAGCTTCCCGGACTCTATATATTTATCTCACGACTTATATTTTAGTAGATGTTAGGTGGTGATATTGGGTATTTCATGCATAGAATACTTTGGGCCCCAATCATCAAGCTACGTCAGAGCAATTGAGATATGTTTTGAAACCTTCAGTAAGCATTGCGTTGGCATAAACCAACCCGCGCCTCTATTATTTGCAATGAGTTTCAGAAGAGAGCGCAATTATTCGCGTAATTGATATAAAATGTTAGATTTTTTGCTAAGCTACCATATATTTGACCGGTTGGAAGCCTACTCAGTTAGCAAGAGCGTCGTGTTCGTATTCCTAATTCGCTTCTCAATTATTCAAGCAGTGCTGTAAATACACGGGTTTACAGTTGCTCGACCACTTTGAGCTATTTGTAGACAGTGAGTTTTTCTGCCTGCTGACCAATCAAATGTTGGTTGTTTTGTATGGTATGACATTTTGCCCCCCTACTTCCTTCTCCCAATGGGATCGCTCCCCCCCTGGAGTGGGGCATACGCGCGCATAGAGACATGGGAGAAGGGGCACATTGACATTATCAGAAGGAATATGGCCATGAACAAATGTCCTCATGGCCTGACATAAGTAAACCGATTACAGTGGGTGAAGGGCCGTGGTGGGGGAGGCAGATTGTTATCGGCTGAATATGGCCATGACCAAGTATCCAATTAGGTTGACATGGTGGACCTGGTGAAGGGGGAGAGGGAGCAGCTTTTCATAAGCTGAATATACCCCCACTCCCCCCTCCCTGTGTCCCTTCACCCATAGGGATAGGTTGACCCATGCTAAGCAAAGAGGACCCTTGGTCATAGCCGTAGTCAGCGTATGATAATAAGTCTGGGCAAGTCAAACCAAGCGCCTTTTCTTTTCTTTGTTGAAATTTTGACGTCATCATAGCGCCTCACCATGCCTACGCATGCTCAGAAAGTTTGGCGGCCATAGGGCTATACAGTTCTCGCGATCGGGCCGTGAGACTTCAGTTTTGGGGACAAACAAACACAGGCGTAAGAGCTCCATGTTAAAGTATAGGCAGCTATAAGTCAAAATTTCTTTCCAGGTTTATTCTAAAGACTATGAGTACCATTTCACTAAACATGGCTATGGGAGATATACGTTAAAATATTTGGAGGCGATGAAGCGCAGAACTTTGGGAATTTACAAGGAAAAATCCGTCTTCAAAACACTCGAAAACTAAAAATAACGTTCTAAATTTAGCCTTGCACCCGGGCTTTCGCAAGTTCACCAAACAGCGAGTGACGTCACAGAGTTTCGCGTGCCTCCGTGGCAACCAAAATGGCGAGAGCAAGTGATCGACTTAACCATTCCGCTGTCAAAATGTGCAGTGCATGGAGTAACAACACACGGGTGCGTCTTTAAACCACATGGTAAAGATAAAGTAAGACCAGTTGGATGTTTTCGTATCACTTTTGGATCACGAAAAGACCAAGTTTCTTAATTTTTTTCTGTTTGAAGCGTTGCGCCAACGTTGTCATCGGGGAGAATCCGTGTGACGTCATAATGCCTCGTTTTCGTAGGAAATGCAAAACAACGTTAGTTTCTCAGTCGTATTGTCCCATCGTAACAAATATTCGTCATTGTGATGGCGAAACGAATAACAAATATGTCATCTATCCGTTTTGTGAAGCTATATTTCTTAAATATTCTTAATCATAGCGCTATGCCTTCCGCAATGGACCCACAACGGCGCCTGGCTTTTGCGCAGGTTCTCTGGTTCCCAGTCTCTCTCTTTGCGTAACATACACGTCACTCCTACGTCACAGACGGTCAGGATACCAGTGTGCGCAGAGATTCTAAACTCATTCCGAACACGTGCTTCGTTTGTTTGTCCCCAAAATGAGTAAACCGGAAGTCGAAGCGAAGCCCTATTGTGGCACAAGTGAGAGCTAAACGGCAGCAAACGTTTTTTTTTTTTGGACAAAGTAGGGCCTACGGGAGTAATTTCTTTTGTTATCCATCTTCTTCGAGTAGGAACATCTGATCTTTGAAGGATGAGTACCTTTAATTCGTTTCAGAATAGGACTGACCTAGCTTGGCATCGGATATGCTAAACTTTCTTCCTTCTATCTATCGGTGGACGAATAGTAATACAAATAATTCGAACGTCAACCGTTGGCACCGAGCATGATCGTCCCCCGGGTAGATGCACCGCTGATAGGGGCGAATATAGGCCTACCCCGTACAGTAAATGTGCGTTATATCTAGTTTAAGAATTAACTACGTTTAGGCTCTAGGCCTAGTAGTGAGACATCAATCTCATGAACTAAAGCAAAATTTCGACAACTTGGAAATACATATGGAAATACATTTTGCTTTTGCAAGATGATTTGTAATTAGCAAAGAAAGACTAGTGGGGGGAGGCAAGAGATATTTCCGTTCCTCCAGAACGGGCTTTTGATTTCACCGTGAACTGGGAAGGAGGAAAATAATTCTTCGTGAACTGGGAATGAGATACTAGCCGACCGTCGTGATCAAGGCTTACATGGATCGTGAACTGAGAATTTTAATACTAAATAACCGTGAATTAGAAATTAGGTGCTGTTTGCCAACCTGACCGGTGAGGCGGAAAAGGGATGATAATAGCAGTAGGTGAACCCGCACCCAGGATCACCAAGTAACAGAAACAAAACCTTGACAAATTCTCGAAACGTATTAAGGGTCTCTTTCACATGTACTTGACATATCACTGTTGCACTGTCTTGGTAAATACCGACAACAAGAATGTGGCCAACACAGAGCACAGAAGTAAATAATCTGAAATACAGATCACGAAAAAAATCACGGTCGCCAGCCGGTATCCAAAAGTCCCTCAAGGTCCTACAAACTGCTAGCGAAGGAATAATATACCTTGAGTGACGTTCTAAGAGTAGTATGTGCTTGTCGATCGTGACCAATCGCCCTTGAAAACATGAAAAGGTCGGCAAACATCGCATATAGATGTATCTGAGCACATAATATCATTTAAGATGCAACCATGTTAATGATATATGTAGAGTGACCCCTTGCGTGTGACTCACCCCCTTTGTTGACGCATCAAGCGCGTGTGTTAAAGACGAAATACCGTTCTATATTTAGCCTTCCGGTCACGAAATTTTCACGAACGCGAAATTTCGACTTCATGAACGCGAAATTTCGACTTCCGGTCACGAAATTTCGACTCCCGGTCACGACATTTCGACTTCCGGTCACGAAATTTCGACTTCCGGTCACGAAATTTCGACTTTACAAACGCGAAATTTCGACTTCCGGTCACGAAATTTCGACTTCACGAGCGCGCAATTTCGACTTCACGAACTCGAAATTTCGACTTCATGAACGCAAAATTTTGACTTCCGGTCACGAAATTTCGACTTCACCAACGCAATATTTCGACTTCGGAAAGTGTTGTGACATGGCCCTAATACGCTGCCGTACATTCCTTATATAAGATTCGCAGGAATCGCAGGGACACCTTTTTCATGGTGGACACAATGCCATGTTAATGAGCTATGAAAACGTGTCAGGCTGGACAGGTTTCCATGGCCGGACAATGTTGCATGCCAGCACCTGGTAACAACGGTAACCACGCCTCGTTCTGACTCAGCTGACGGAACTCCGGCAAACTGTAAACCCGTATATGGCGTAACGGCATAAATAAACCGACAATCATCATTATTACGAGTTGATGGTCGTGTTAACTAGTACAATAGCCTTAAATCTGAAGGGCACTAAAATCGACCAAAGCCCATTGGCGTGTCCATAAGGGTGGAGGGGAGGGTGGAGGGGCACAGGGGGCACGTGCCCCCCCCCCCCCCCCACCTCCAGACACTGAAAGGTATATCCTTGACCCCCCTGCCCCCCTTAAAATACTTTGCCCCCTGGCCTCTCCCTATATATACAATGCATCAAGCTTAGTAGTTTTTGTGTTTTTTCTTTATGTTACCAACGATTATTAGGTTTCTGCGACGTAATCGAAGTAATCGACCCTGACGCTCCTCGCTGGCCTCCCACGTTCAGGAGGCGAAATAAACGCTGCCAGGATCTTCCTACTCTTCACGGGCATATCTGCACTCGGCGAGGTCACGTAGTGGTCTCAGGTTTGTTGCTTTAATTGACTTTGCTTCACATTGGCCTAATTCACCTATTGTTGATGAAATTCTTTTTACTCTTTCTTATGAAATCTTTTTTACTTATTCTTATGAAATCTTTTTTCCTCTTTCTTCGGAAATTCTGTTTAGGCTTTCAACAACCGCTATCATCATAGTTGTCACATTTACCATGTCTCCCTGTATATATAGACATGTTAACGGGCTTAACATCGTGACAACCGATTAATCCTTTTTTACGTAGGATACCTAGTGTCCCATGTGCAGTGATCTCAAACGCAATATATCTCCGCGGTACATGTACGGTCCCCTGTGGCGAATCCAGGAAGAAGGAGGGCCCGGGCATTTTTTTTAGTGTGGATACCCTTTTTTTTAATGCATCTTGTTCGCAATCTTAGGTGTGGCTCCCCCCCCCCCCCCCCCCACAAACAAACATCTTTTTTGTACTGGATCCCATTTTTCTGTGTGCCCCCCCGCCAGTCCCTCCGATCGCAAAATGTTTGAACCAATGCGGACCCGCTCCTTTTTCAAAATACCCGCCTAGATCCCAGTAATCAATGTTAGTGTGATATTGTTTTAATTTGTCTTAAAAACTGCTCTATTGGCTTGCGCCAGTCTATGCCTCCTGATAGGTGGTTGTTTTGGCCTTCTATTACTAATATTATTATATTGCTTAAGTTAAACATCATTCCACAAGCTTTACCATCGTGTCTCCTCCTTTATGGTTTAGTTGAGACTATATTGACTATAAATACATAGATCGGATAAATACAATACGTAGGGCAACATGATGTACCGAGTGTGTCTTCCACCTCTGATTGGCGGACAGGCCCTGAGAAATGTGGCGCCGCCGGAGAAATACCCTGTGGATATCCCGGCATCTCTGAAGCAGAATGCAGCAGGAAAGACTGCTGCTGGAACGCCGCGGCACGGCACTGTAGTGCTTCAGTTTTTCCACATATTCGTAAGTCAACAAATTAACACCTTTTTGTAAGAGGAGAGGGAATACCTTTTTCCGATCTCCGCGATTGGTATCCAGGAATTCTTGGAGATTCGCGATTACCCCCCCCCCCCCACCCCCCCTTTGAACGAACAATAAAACCTCGATTGTCAATATATGGGTCCAAGTAAGAGAGAAGAAGGAGCGTTATGTCACGGTCTGCTTCCAAAAAATGCAGGGGCGGATCCGGACCCCCGGGACCCCCCCACCCCCCTGGATCTGCCCCTGAAAAGATCTAGTCTGTTATGCTATTATAATGGTAAAGCATTTGAAAGAAATGAAATATGAAGTAAGTTATATCCTCGTCACATTATCATCACCGCATTCAAAATGGACCCACTTTATTTGAGGTCGCGAGACATGATTCACCCAAAGAGAATCTTCCGCATTTTCACCTCCATCCCCACGCCCTTCTTTGTTCAAATCTGGAACCGCCCTTTAATGAAAATGCTTTTGTTTGCGACGCAAGTTCCAATAGACCGTTCCAGAGACCGTTCGGGTGAACTCTAGCTCGCTCTGCGCTGCATAGCATGTAAAAGGCGAGTACTGGCTTATAACCGCATAATTTTCAACAGTTTATCATAGGTTAACAAAAAAAAACCACTTTGTACAAATAAATATCTTGACTATCAAATAATGCCATTTTAAGAACGAGATGGAGAAATAAAACCCGAGAAAACAGCTGATATAAAGGCCAACTGACGAATGTAGTGACTCTCACTACACTGTGCGTGGCAGGAAAGCGGACATATGCTCGGTTTACTGCTGTTTTTTTTTACTGCTGCAGTAAATTTTGTCTAAATATACTACAAATCTGATTAAGGAATATATGTTGTACAGAATAGGGTCTGTAAGTGACGTCACAGACAGCGCGCGCTCACCTCCAGAAACAACCATTCTGGCTACAACGCGTCAGCGCATCCCTATACTTTACTATGGGCCTCAAACTAGACTCACTGATGTTTGAGATATGAATGCAATGTTAGATTTGAAAACCATATGGAATAAATGTTTGGGGGTGTACCTTCATACTCGTACTAGTTTTAAATCGCAAGACGCTGGTTTTCTGTGCGTTTCACGCCATTACAAAGAGCTCCCTATGCTTTGTATATGGGGCGGTGAAGCGTCATGCACCCAAAACCGGATTCGCTGGAGGTGAGCGCGCGCTGTCCGTGATGTCACTTACCGACCCTATAGATCTACATAACTTGGTACCAGATGTGTACCGATTATAACTTGTTATAAAGCGCTGTCTTTTTAATACGAATCTGAGTGCACTCGCGTGGGCTTGTTGCGTAGCAACCAGGAATGTCGAACGGAGAACAGGCATGTTAAACTGTGCTTATTCTAGTGCTCTATAATATAATATAATTCTTACAGGGAAGTTTATAGAGACATCTTGTGTGTTTGTTCTGTGAATAACAATTCCATAGAACAACCCACCCCTGACAAAAGAAACGTTGAAGCCGGGTACTCCATACGCATGCATGGTAAACGGATGCGAGGATCGGTTGTCATGCAGTGTATATTTTTGACGATTGATGGCGCCTGGTGTATCTGGAACGGTCTATTAGTCACCGCTACCGTCACCTCGAGATACGTTTCGCCTAATTTAGAGGTGAGAAGGCGGACAGGAGCGTATCCCTGCGCCCTAGATTTATCTCTGGGTAAAAAAAGAAAATGAGATAATAGAATATTGACTAAGTTATCATAGATGTATGCCTATATTTATAATATTCTTTGTGCCAGCAATGCGTCGAGTGTACTCTTGGTGCAAGCAGACCTGCGGCGTCGAGAGCACTCTGCGCATGAAGTCTTCTGCTGAGAGGATGATACAGGCTCCTTCATGCTTCACCGAGAGCACTGAATGCGACAACCCCGTTTGTAAGCAAACGTGCCAATATATCTATTCTCCAATTAGCTGATTATCTCTAAATGCCCTGCTTGTATTGGTATAATTATAAAACATTATGATTCACCCTGAATGAGCAATGATAATAAAAATTGGTATATCTATTGCAAAAGGATCGCATTTTTTAATATCTTACCTTGTAACTTTAAATCGGAAATGACTTTATTCGACGAGAAAATGACGTACAAACCGACAACCAGCGAACAACATTCCCTATGGTGAAAACTGGTGCTCACAATACACCATGTCTCTCGTAACAAGCAACACGCCCAAACTGATATCGTCACTCTTGAACAAACGAGGTCGTCTGTCTCGATTATCACGATAATTCAGTAAACATCTCAAGGACTTCTTCACACGTCGAATTTGGATATTCTAAACGAGTAAATTTTACTGTTTTCTAAATGATTCTCAAATATTGCATATCAGAATTTCCATTGCACCTGTGATATTTTGATGGCTTTGAAACTCTAATTTACCTCTTCTCGTTGCGTTACTTAATTTATGTAACACTTATTTGAGACAACCCTAGTAAAACCGGGCTTTCGTTCAGAGTCGGTCTCGGCTTAACACGGCGATGGCGAGGCTATGAAGCCGAACCCTCCGTTCGCCTCCTTCAGCCAAGTTCAAAGATTTATGTAACCCTTTCCTTATGAAAAAGTACCATGGTATACCATGGTAAATAGGCATGGTACTTTGGCGGAGGTATATACCATGGTATACCATGGTATTTGATAACATGATTTACCATGGTATATCATGATATACCATGGTACTTTGGCGGAGGTATATCATGATATATCATGATATTGCATACCATGGTATACCATGGTACTTTGGGGGAGGTATATCATGATATATCAGGATATTGCATACCATGGTATACCATGGTACTCTGGCGAAGGTATATCATGATATATCATGATATTGCGTACCATGGTATACCATGGTATACTATGGTACTTCGGCGGAAGTATATCATGATATATCATGATATTGCATACCACGGTATACCATGATATTGCATACCATGGTATACCATGGTACTCTGGCGGAGGTATATTATGGTATACCATGGTACTTCGGCGGATATATATCATGATAAATCATGATATTGCATACCATGGTATACCATGGTACTTCGGCGGATATATATCATGATAAGTCATGATATTGCATACCATGGTATACCATGGTACTCTGGCGGCGGTATATCATGATAAATCATGATATTGCATACCATGGTATACCATGGTACTTCGGCGGATATATATCATGATAAATCATGATATTGCATACCATAGTATACCATGGTACATTCGCGGAGGTATCTGATGATATTGCATACCATGGTACTTTGCCAAAGCATATCATGATATATCTTGGTATTGCATACCACAGTATACCATAGCACTTTGGCAGTGGTACGCAGTAATAGTAATACTACAGTTACCTAGACTATAGTAATACTAAAGGTATATTGACTATAGTAATACTATAGTTCTGGTACCCATAGTATCATCCCCTGGAATACCATATAGTACTATAGTCTATACAACTATGGCAGATATGGCACCGGCCCATGTTCTGGGGTATCAGCTTGATGACAATAGTACTGCAATAATAAATCATGGTATTTTTGTCATATCCTATCACCATTTATCATTGCACCTATACAAAATCATTTTATAGTGCATGTATATATATGTGTACAATTAATCAACCACACATATTGCAACAGACGTCCATTTTGTCATTTTATCTCTTTTATTCATACTTTTGATTTTATGCACTGGTATACCGGTAATCAATTTCCATGTAAAATGTGATCTCGTATTGCTGTAATTAAGCTGCAATAATATAATATTAAACAGACATTGTATAATATGGAGCTCAAATTCATCACTTTTAAAGAGATTAATGAAATCGCAAAAGGCATTTAACAGCGTCTTCAGATAGCATTGGTGACTCTCTGCAAATGTCAAATATAATAGAAATTTCAGTAATATCATAAGCAATATATCTGTATGTATGCATATACAATTTGTTGTAGATACCGGCAGATGTTCTCGCATAAATGAAACTTGAACGCCAAAGGCATATCAGGTCAGCGTCTTTGGAAAGCCCTGATGACTCTCTGCAAATATAAAATATAATGCAAATACATTGATATCATCAGCAACTGCTGTATGTATAGTCATATACAATTTGTTCTAGATACCGGCACATGTACTAAAATAAATGGGTATGCCCAGTTGTTTTCTTTTTCTAATAGATGAATTCCAAGACGGAACTGAATGTAAGCCTACCCAGTAGATGAAATCCCAACTGGGTCAGCCAGCATGAAGGACAAGTACTGACACAAGTTTGAATTTGTGCACGTCTCTCACCATGCCCAGCCATGACGCCAGCCTTTACAAGTGCCATTAATTCGGCCGGCCCCACTATCGCTGTATGGGTCATAAAATCCTGCCTCTCCCCCAACTTTGTCTATGGGCAAGGGCGCACACGTGTTGAAAGTAGTGTTGCTGGCATGTATACTTCTCTGCGGATGGAGGAGGGTCCAGAAGCCATAAACTAGACGAGGCTCTTGTTACAAAAGACTCAGGTATCCACTGGCCGGGCCGAGTTGGGTGCAGAGGGAAGTCCTCTCTGACTGCATTGGGCGCGAACCGACCCCGCCGGCCTCGAGCCCCTCCCTCTGTGCGCTTCGCTACATCTTGGGATCCATGGCGGATAGCATCCTATCCCACCACCCGGCCGTATATGTATCGCACATACACACTTCTCTAACAGCGAAATAAGGGAACCTACCGGTTTCAATGTCGCACCACGTGGGGGGGGGGGGGGCGTATCCCTCTCCGCTCCCTCTGCACCGGCTCTAACGCTTATTCAGCTAGTTAATCTCCTTAGGTTGATCTCTGGGTACAAACTGACTATATAGGATGTATATATAGGGTGTATATACGTCTTCAAGCATGTACGTACTGGCCATCAAAAGAATTAGTACATTTATAGCAAATAGATATATATGTGACACCGGTGTGAGCACGATATCGTCGACGTTGTAGCAGCCAGTACGTTAACTGACAAAAAAAAGTCATTACAATGTAAACAATGTTCTTTATAAAGTTTCTAGCTGGTAGACACAGCACAACATTTACATTAAAATATCATGTTTCGTGCAGTCACAGTTATAATGAACCTTAAGAGCTAGGATTCGACAACATTTTACTAATCACTAATCAAATGCAGCTGGAGCTACTACTGTGCACCAAGTTGGTAATCAAACTATGGTGTGGTCATCAATATAATAATAAATCAGGATATACCATTACGAACTTAAGTGGGTACCATATATCATAACGAACTAAAGGTACTAAAATATACTGTGATAAACGCGGTAAACCCTGGTATGTCAATATAAACCACGGTATTTCGTGATATATCATGGTTTGCCAATAGATACCATAATATATCATGATATGCTAACAGGTACCATGGTATATCATGATATGCCAACAGACACCATGGTGTATCATGATATATCATGGTATGTTATCGTCTACTGCGGTATATCATCATATATCGTGGTATGCCAACAGATACCATGGTATTTCATGATATGTTATGGTATACTGTGGTATATCATGATATATCATGATATGCCAACAGATACCATGGTATATCATGATATATCATGGTATTCCAAAAGATACCATGGTATATCATGATATATGATGGTATGCCAACAGATACCATGGTATATCATGGTATGTCATGGTATTCCAAAAGATACCATGGTATATCATGATATATTATGGTACACCAACAGATACCATGGTATATCATGATATATCATGACATATCATGGTATGCCAACAAATACCATGGTATATCATGATAAAAAAGGTATACCATGGTATATCATAATATATCATGGTATTCCAAAAGATACCATGGTGTATCATGATACATCATGGTATGCCAACATATACCATGATACATCATGATAGAAACATGGTGTGCCATGGTATATCATAATATATCATGGTATTTCAAAAGATACCATGGTATATCATGATATATCATGGTATGCCAACAGATACCATGGTACACCATGATAAAAACAAGGTATATCATGGTATATCATGATATATTATGGTATACTGTGGTATATTATGTTTTACCATGCTATACCATGGTATATCATGATATATCAAGGTATTCCAAAAGATACCATGGTATATCATGATATATCATGGTATGCCAACAGATACCATGGTATACCATGATAAAAACAAGGTATACCATGGTATATCATGATATATTACGGTATACTGTGCTATATCATGTTTTACCATGGTATACCATGGTATATCATGATATATCATGGTATACCATGGTACTTTTTCATAAGGGTTAAACTCAGTTAATACACTTTAGATACCGCCGTTGAACTGTGCGTAACTTACCTCTGGGCGGTGTATCCAAATGATAAATACCTAGGTTTAATCATAACGATGTTTATAATACCATATAAGACAATGAAGAAACTAACATTAAAGTTACTGTAGTAGAATGTACCTCAACTGATTAATGATAATGTAATTAATCATATCTTGTCCGACAGAGTATATGTCAATATGATGTTTCGACTATTTTATTACTAACGAGAACATAATTGCTCTCTTGAATTAGTGAATGAATGAGTTAAATTTTCTATTTAGTAAGCGAATACGCTAAAATCCTATTATATCATTTATTAAAGAAAGCAATAGCCAAATATGTTACAAACATTATCAGTTCTGGCCTTTGTGAAATGCAATAGCGTCGCCCCTTTAGTATGATGACTGTGGATATTAAACCTCGGTCGTAACAAATAAAGTTTGAATATGCCCAGGTAATATACTCTGGTAATGCTTAAACATTAATAAACATTAACAACACTATATTCATAAAATATCGTCAAAGGTAAAATGTTAATGTCGTTAAACAGATTTTCCGTGTGAAAATACGTGTAATTAATTACAAATGTAATATTAGACGAATAGCTCTTTTCTGCAAAATAAACGATGGCTGTAGATAGAACTGATAGGCCGCACTCCAAACTTCATGAACGTTTGTTCTTTCCAAAGCCCCTTACTATCGAGGTGAACTCCTGAACAATGTATGCATGAAATCTGCTCAATAACATGACCCCAAATTTGCAATAGCAATGTCAAATGGTTTGCTGTACGCATCTCTTAGCGTTAAAGCTGCAACCAAGCCAGTAAAGTAGAAAATTGTACGTCAGCTTGTAGGATGGTCGACTTTATCTTCAGGTCCCGTGATGGAACGAACGGACGATGGCAAATGTCTATTTAAGGCCGACCTTGGAAACGGTACAGCCAGCTATCACGTGATCTCCTGCTACGGCAAACGCCGTGACGTAGGAGGATACGCCAGCCACTATATACGAAGTCTTCTGCATGTTTGCATCCAGGCGATCTCCAAGAAGATGACTACGCGCGTTTTCAGCCTGAAGGAAATCACTCAGATGGCCTATCAGTGTGTTCATACTGTGCGGGACGTCATATTTTTGCCAAAAGGCGAACAGCTAGTTTCTAAATCAGTGTCTGAACCAGTAGGACCTATTTCCAATTATACCAAACATGGCAGTCCTGTGGGTCACCTTTCGGTAGTCGCGCAACGTCGGACAAATGAAACGACCTCTCATAATGGCGACAGTCTGTTATGTCCTCCCTCCACTCCGAAAATAGAACAGTCGTGGTTGCTGCACGTGGTCAAAGCGACATTCAATGTCACATTTTTGGCCTTCAACCTCGCCAATACTGGAGAAAGGTGCATCGGAGACTACGTCATGTTGACAGAAATAAGCCACGAGGAATTTCGCAATGTACTTGGTCGTTTCTGCGGAGAGAGGAAGCCGTGGAGCGTAATGACCGCTGAATCTAAGCTGCTCGTGGAGACTTCGCTTGGATCTCGTAATGGTCACGGGTTCAGAATGATGTACCATGCCACACAAAACCTAAGCGAAGGTAGACGTTTCGAGCCGCAAGGAGGCAGAAACGGCACTGTCATGTTTGCATCACAGCATTTTGGTTCAGTTACAATCCTCGAAATATTGACAAGATGGTTCATTAGAACCCATATCTGGCATTCACTGCGGCTTTTCTTTACACAAAACGTGCATGCTGCAATGACACATGTCGTAGTGTACAATGGACCGGATGACAGCTCCAATGCCCGACTGACACCCGTCAGTACGATATTCACGTCCTATGGCTTTCAGCTGCTAGTCCATATAGGACTTGGCTTATTGAGTGAAAAGCATGTGATAAATGCGCACTTTGAGGTCATCAATGATCCCCACATAACACAGTCATCGTGTGGGGATATCGTTGACACTATCAACAACGTTAGGCATATACAGGCCTCAAACGCTGACAAACGTACCGGGCGCATTCATATCCCATACCTCTTATGCGCATGGTTCATCCAACCATATATTCCGAATGATTCGGTTGAGCTTCATATAAAAACGTTGCAATTACATGCTCCTGAGACTAGCGATTGCCAGTATGGGGGTCTTTACATAGAAATGACCAGCTTTCGGAACACATATGATGGATGGTTGAACCACTTAGGACCGTTTTGCGGTTCTCGCGCCGTAGAGGTTCTGAACAGCACGCCGATGAGAACCATCACAGCGACTCTAAACCAAGGTATGAAGGTATTGTTCTACGTGTATGGAGCGTCGGCTGCTACTCTGGAGGCCACATTGACACAGGTAGCAGGAGTGGTATCTATCCTGCAACCGTGCTCATATACAGAACCCGTTCGTTTCCTAGAGTGGGGGGGCAGTGCCCTTTTTGTCGAAAAGAAAATTAATGAAAATGTCTTTGAGAGAAATGTAATCCTAGCCCTCAACGACATCGACTTGGTAGTAAAGTTGCAACAGTTCCCCCAGTCTGAACCTTTGCCATACCTGATATGCAATATCAATTTTGGACAACATTTGTTGGAAGCTGTAGAAGTGTCGAGGTACACCAGCGTCACGTTTTCTTTCTATGGGGACATTGAAGGCACGCAACTGTGTCCGTCATGCCAAGAACGCATAATGGTCAATGATGTGTTGATGTCTAAGATCAGACAGAACACCTCATTTACGGTGATAGGTCGTGTAGACCTAAAATACTTCGCCACGGACATCATACCCACCACCGCATTTTCAATGGATTTGAATTACCTGAGATGCTTAGAAATTAATATGACACATTACGAGACGAGTTTACTTGTTACTGATTGCGCGACAATGTCTCTTCCTGCTCGGCCTGGGATGTACTACATTCATTACATAGGCGGTGAAGATGCTCGTCGGTCCACAGAAGCTACATATCTATATAGTTGTCCGGAAGAGGTTATCATAACTCTTCAGCAAGATGCGTCATGCCGGGAAATGATAAACACATCGATGACTTTGTTTGAAAACGAGGCCTTACCTGGCTTTATATGGCCGGACGTTGTAATTCAGGATCTAACATGGCGCATGGGCACAAAGGTCCCCTTAGTGTTGTGGATAAGTCGTACCCGGAGGGATGCTGAGCCAGATCATCCTCACGAATGTACAATGACGGTGAAGTTCGATGTCGTAGACAAGGCAATATGCAGCCGGATTACAACCTGCCAACAGCATCGTTGCTTTCAATTGGTTTTGTCTGAGAATGATGAAGGACCATATTCCTGGCAGAGCGCTGCATCGTCTTGCGCCGCGGCGGGTGGGCATCTGCTACAGCTGACAGATTCACGCGAAGATACCTTGATCCGCGAGCTTATCTATCAACACTGGAACCAGGCAAACTTAACCAATGGCTACCGTCTCATATACATAGATGCCGCGAGACACCTGGAGGTATGTTTAAAATATTATTTTCATCGTGCCATTTGAGGTCTTTTTTCAGTTCAGTTTGTAATTGATATAAGTATGGAAATCGTAGGTGGGTTTAACTATATGTTACGGGGTGGAGGGGGTGTTGTTCGGCTGTTTTCTGTATGTATTTACACAACCCAGCAAAGTGGCATTGATATGTACTTTATTTCGGTCAGAGGAAAAACCGGGAGTTGTGGCCGAGTGGTCTGAACGGGTAAAAAGATGTTTCGTGATGACTGGATCTTGATGTACGTGTTTTCTCTGTGGATCCTCAGCAGCAAGTCATGCTCTCAGGACCACCGGAATCTGGCGCACCGGAAGCCCGCGAAATCCCGCACAAAATTAACATAACTAAACTAAATACCGAAAAACCGCTCAGACTACCCGGCAACATATACATAATCTTCGGGTTTCAGAATGTTTTATGTCAGTATACGATGCATTTGTTGCAAGACTGCTATGCGTGAATGACGTCAATCCAAGTGGTTATAAAATACGATTCAAATGGCTGAACAAGCGTGATATCTTTCAGATGCATGGACATTTTTATCGGAGTGATGCTGCGCCTGTCGGCTGGAGTAACTGGAACATACCGAACTACCACGGCATTATACCAACAAAGATAGCATATGACCGCTACCAGTCAGCCGATGGCCGCTACTCGCCTATCTGGAACAAGTCCGCATTTCCAAATGTTGCTATTGAAGAATCATCTCATCAAATACACCCTCGCCCTACCGATGGCCACGACTGTGTAGCCGTCCTCTATGTGGGCCCCTCAGTGTTGCCAATGCAGTGGATGTCCCTGCCGTGTAACGTTGGCTTCTCAGGCAGTGCATACATTTGTCAAACACCGAACACAGACGACCAACCACTAAATGACAATAATGCCATAGACGTCAGCGGCTTGAACAGGTCTTGCGGCAACGACTTTGTACCGTTGGGCACGGGCTGTTTTGGAGTTGTGCAATGTCGATCATGTTTAAACGGCACAGATGCCAATCAGAAATGCTTAAAGTTTGATGATCTGCTCACGACCCGTGGAAGTCATACAAAGCCTCCGAGGGATCTCAGATATGTCTTGTCGTTATGGGTGCCAGACGGTCTCTCACTGGCGTGGGCCACAGCCACAGATCTCCCGAACCAATCAGATGGCTCAGAGTTCCTCGAAAACAGTCCACTTGCGACAGATTTCGCCACGTGTAGGAGGAAGGTTGTCACTGCCAATCGCCCATGCCATGACAAACATTTCATTTGGAGGGCATGCGCCGATGGAACATGTGTATTTCGTTCAAGATGGTGCGATGGAATTTTAGATTGTCCCGACGACAGTGATGAGAGAGATTGCGACTATGTTTGTTCACATCAAGCCGGTTTACCAACGGGTTGTTTTCACGAGTGCAGTAAACCGGATTGTAGTTGCAATGCCTATAACTACTTCCAGTGTCGCATCGGAGGATGTATACCTTTATATAAAGTCTGCAATTATATTGCTGACTGCTCTGATGCGTCTGATGAAACGGCCTGTCATTTTCCGACTTGCGACGACGGGGAATTTCGATGTCGCAACAATCAATGCATTGAAGGAGACTTACGGTGCGACCTATCGGAGGATTGCTTCGACGGTAGTGATGAGGAGGACGGATGTCAATCATCTTTCAATTACCACACATGTAAGTCGGGAGAGCATATATCCTACACAGCCATAAATGATTTGTATCCCGACTGTGCTTCGGATGAAGATGAACGTAAACTATTTGCTTGGATAGAACAAACAAAGTTGCTCGGACAGAAAGTTCTGCTGGACCAGTGTCTTAATCGCAGCCTATTGTCTTGCATGCCAGGGACAGATATGTGTTATTCCCCGTCCAAGCATTGTCTCTTTGATCATGATCGATTCGGGCATCTGGTGCCTTGTAGGAGAGGTGGTCATCTTGCCAACTGTTCTTCCTGGTCTCCTTGTTTAGGGTCAGTGAAGTGTCCCAACTCCTACTGTACTCCCCTTCACAAGGTGTGTGACGGACGCCAGGACTGTCCCGGGGGCTATGACGAGATGCAATGTGAGGCGCTCACATGCCCGGGGTTTCTAAAATGTTCGGCAGAGAAGATCTGCGTGCATCAGAATTACATATGCGATGGTACGCTGCACTGTCGTCAGTCAGGAGAAGATGAAATGTTGTGTGTAGACAGAAGATTACCTGACGGTTGCACCATGTTGAAACAGACACATGTCTGCTCCAGCCCAAGTACAGGTATACCAAGTGTGGGAATCAACATTAGAAGTCTTAAAATGAACAGCTCAGTTTCTGTTCTATCTGGAAATGTGTTTGAGACGTACTCGTTGCTACTCGTCCTTGACCTTTCCATGACAGGCCTGACGCGAATTGAATATCCTGTTTTTCGGCCGCTTGGAAACTTAATGCTCTTGAATCTAGATGATAATGGTATTTCCTTTCTTACCAACAATATATTTAATGGTATTAAAAGTCTCTCAACTCTGAGTATTGAGAGAAATCCAATAATTCATTTAGCTGGGGGGACCTTTCTTGGACTCCCAGGATTGGTTCATCTAAATCTTGCCAATCTAGGTATTCAGTCAGTTGGAGACAATGTTTTTGCGGGGTTACACGGATTGCGAGTATTAAACATTTCCCACAATCGACTTACATCCTTAAGACCTCTTATGTTTTGTTGTGACCTAAACCATCTCGAAAGTCTAGATATCAGGGGAAATATGTTTGCCGAGACGGACCTGGCTGAAATAGCCCAGCAGGAGTGGTCTCTTCAATCCTCGATAAGTTTAATGGCAGATTCCTTTGTATTGTGTTGCTTCATGAGAGTTTCGATTTGTCTTGCACCTAATGAAGAATTATCCTGCACGCCAGGCTTGTCCAACGTAATGACAAGATCAACAGTTGGTTGCCTCTCTTCGTTGATAGTTGCAGAGTCACTCGTGTGCCTCACGTGGAATTACATACATGCTAGGCAATCTGTGACATTCTTTCTAGTGCAGCTATCTCTGGCCGACTCCATGCTCGGGCTGTACGGTATGGCAATGAGTAGCCTAGACTCCTGGTGGCAACAGGAACTGTTTTCTTACACTTTTATTTGGGCTCCCAGTTACATGTGCACAGCTTTAAGTGTGATTTATACCACAGGACTGTTTGCATCAGTTTATTTCTTAGGTCTGATAACAATGCTGAGGTTTCTTGCTATTGCATTTCCCCTTCGAAAAAAACTACTTCCAGGTCGCCTGATGTTGGGTCTCGGACTAGTAGGTTGGTTCCTAGCCTTCACCTTTGGCGCTACTGCCGCAGTGGTCAAAACGCCACCAGGTGTCACAGGTGATCCATATGGTTCGTTCTGTCTCGTGTTCATCCTCCAGGAAGTAGAAATAATCTGGTTTCTGACAATAATGTACTCAATGCTGACACTGATGACTTCTTTGTTATTCTCAATTGTGGTGATGGTGGTCTCTGTCTTCGTCAAACTTCGGGCTTCTTCTGTCGCCACGGGTACAGAAAGGACCAGCCATGCCAACGAGGTCCTTGTCCGTTCTCTCATACTGGTAGTCACCTTGGCAACGTGCATTGCTTCAGCGGGAACGTTGTCGTTGCTAGGCAGTGACGTCACGCTGAATACGATTCTTCTTCATATTTTTAGTACCTTGTCATACGCCACGGTCAACCCTCTCCTGCACACGCTGACCACAAAGACATTTAGAGCGGCCGTCAAACAACGCTTTCGGTTGCACAGCACGATGTTAGATTAGGCAACTTGCACCGTAAACTCAAGTAGACATACATCAAAAACTGCGTAGTTGATTATGGATAATAGAACCAAATAAATTGACTTAAAGTCAATTTCATAAATGCCGTTTACGCTACTCTTACGCAAAGTTACTGTGATTTTTTATTTCAATAACTTAAAATAAGTTATGAGATGGCCGGTAATATGTGTATTAGTTATCGGTAACCTCGTTAGATCAATAAAGTTTATGCAAAAAGGAGTTAGCTCATACGGAAAAAGACAACAATTATTTAGTTCCTAGTAGTGCATTTCACAAATGAAATATTTATAACATAAACTTACTTTAAGTTTATATACTTATGTAAGGGTTATTATTAGCATTCCGTGTGTATTATATTGTTTCAGCAGACACATAACAGGGGCGGATCTAGGAAGTTGCCAAGAGGGGGATTGCTCTCTGAAAACGGAGCGGGGTTGCGGGCGGGGGGGCGGGGAGGAGGGTGGTCGGAGAACCCGACTTTAACAGTGTATGTTTGGGCCCCCCCCCCCACCTTAGATCCACCCCTGACATAAGAAGTGGGATTTCAATTATTTTAGCGATGTTCTAGTAAAAATGCAATGGGCACTTTTTTTTCTATTACTTATTTTTATGGTTTACGTGCACTTATGTTGGAGATTTTGAAACGTAGACATAACGGATTATAAAAACATTGTTGTAATTTTCGTCGAGGCTTCTGTTGAACATTGGTGGATGTTGGAGGGCATGATTAGATTGTGTGGTCATTAAGAGAAATATTTGGTTGCTAAAGGCATGCAAACTTGACACTGGCAGTCATGGAAAACTATATATGGAGCTTAATTAAACAGAGTTGTGGGAGCTTTATAGGAGTAGCACTGCTGTATGTGCAGCTGTACGTCACCTAGACTCGTTCTGTTGCTCAATGTTCCCGAGACGTGTTTCCATCTGAGGATAAACCAGTTTAATTTTCTTCGCCTAGTTTGTATCAAAAATGACATGATATGTATGACAAAATGGTTTAGCACTTTTTTCTCCAATTAATGAGGGTTGCTTCTGCTCGTTTGATATTATTTTATTGTTCTGTATCTGTAGGATGGTTATCAATAAAATATCTACACAAATCTATAAAGTGCTCCTTAATTGTTGTCGATTACAAAATAAAGTACTAATATAATTAAAACTGCTACAATGCGTCATTTTGGTGGAATCACATTTTGGTCAAAAATTTCAGCTGCCACATGTATACAAAGTCCGCAGTTAGGCGGTTTCCTGTTTCGGACCACTAGGGCCTCTGCCTTCGACTCACTCTGATGGGGGCTGCGTCCGGCGCTGTCTTTAAAACAGCTAAAATTGATAGGACACGCGAGCCGCGGATTTTTGTAAATCAATAACTCAAGGTATCAGGAATAAACTTTCTTAGTGTCGAAATTTGGGGGTCAATGTCGAAAGTCGATTTTTCAAATATGCCATTGTCGCGTGTCGTCATTTACCCCGTTCAGACGCCCTAGCTATCACTATTTTAACGGATCTCGACTTGTGTATATTGCCAACGGATCTAGATTTAAAATTGTATCGTTGTGTTACGGGGTGGAGGGGGTGTTGTTCGGCTGTTTTCTCTATGCACTTACAGCAAAGTGGCATTGATATGTACTTTATTTGGGTCAGAGGAAAAACCTAAAAAAAACACACAGTAGATAACCATGGGATTATACACAGTAAACATATAACAATTAACAGTAAAGCATGGCATTTAAGGTGCTCACCGGGAGTTGTGGCCGAGTGGTCTGAACGGGTAAAAAGATGTTTCGTGAGACCCAATGCATTAATAATTCATTGGGTGGGGCCTAGGCTAATTATTGAGTTGAATTCGTTAGTTAATTCGAGCAGGAAACAACTGGAGGGTTTGCATGAGTACCACACTGGAAGCAGGGATGTGTGTCAAATTAATTTCTATTGGTACAGTGTATTGCATAATCAGTGGAAATGCTGCAAACAACAGACTATTACGCAATTATCGAAACGGAAGCGAAATTTATTAAACCATATGAAGAATGAGTAAACCTAGTCGAACCTTTTACGGTTTTCCAGACACTGTAAAAGCAAACTAAAATGGCTCTTTCGTGGAAGAATTAAGGCCACTCTATCAGCGTACACATAGTTTACCCTTATGTAAAATAGACTATGGCAAAAGAAATGATGACAATCAGATGACATTATTATGCCAAAGAAAGTGTAGTACAAATGTGTTTTTACCCTCTAGCGTTGAATATGACTTCTTTTTTTTTTAAAAGGCTGTGCCAATATTACTGGGTGGTTCATTGATATGGATCTATATATAAGAGGCGACAGAAGCGGCACCATTAATGTATTGCACTGACCAAGTGCTGTACTAGTAAATAGTGAGGCCAAGGATCAAAGTAGAGAGGTGTCATGACTGACCCCGTACTCTATGCGAAGAGAGACACTGGATCTTTACCAAACGCAAACATACACATCTGCACAGGTGGCCGGGGTTTGAACCACTCGCCGGCCGCTTTGGCTTTCCTGGCACAGTACGCTCGACAATAGCCAAACGTGCCACTTAGTGAGCCGCGGGGTTACAACTCATCGTTGTTACATCCAGCCTATTATTTCACAAGCCAATCAGGAGTAGGCTGAAATGTAAATGAACGTAGAACCAAGTCCAAAAATGCCTTTTTTTGATACTGGGCTTATATACATGTATATATATAAGTTCCCATTGTTGCATGTATCATGTATCATTTGGGTGTGGTTGGTATCAGTTGCGTGAGAGTCTTTCTAATGAGGGGAGCGCCCTTTAGCATGTCCTTGGCCTCCATCACGGTACACTTGAGCGCGCCGAGCAGAATGGCGACCGGAACTACCTGCGAGAAGATTAACACACGGCTTCAGTAGAGACCCTCGCACTTTGGCCATGGAAGATTGAAATTTAGTCATTTAATTAGGAACATAAATGATACTTTTCTTGAAAGTAATCTTCAAATTCGATAGGTTAAGCGTGTGTAAAGTGACCTAGACGTGAAGTAAACAATTGACCCGAATGACTAAACTGACAGACACCTAAATTACGAAAGAAACGATGTAACGATCAGACATAGACCCTAATGGAGACAGAAAAGATGAAGCGCCTTTGACTATCTGAGTGACTTTCCACCAGTGATTGCACCACCCGCCTGTCATACAATATTAGAGACCACCTAACAGCAAAACAAAACTGAAGTAACCTTTTCCTTCCGCGTGGCGACTTCAATGTGACTGCTGACAGCTTTATGGAGTGTGTCGTGTGAAATGTTGTCCACTTCATAAATGGACATAAGGAGGGCAACGATGGCATCATCTCTGCTGCAAGCTGCGAATTTCTGCAGAAATGCGACCCGTTAAATTCATGTGCATTCAAAATGTCCCAGTATGTCCCATATCGTTCGGACATCAACTTCGAAATATGTTCCGTTCACTTCATATACAGGTAAAATATTGTGACATAGACCATATATATATCGAATTGAGCACTACTATGAGCATTTAGATCTGATACTAGAGATATTATTGTTCCAGCGTTATATCTAAATACAGCAGAAGGACAGGGGTAAAGGATCAACAATTGCTTAAACTTAAAAATTACCTGAATAATACCCATGGCGCGATGAAAAAGTTTGCTATTGCTGCAAAAGGAAAGGAATGTACATTGTAAGGACAAAAATACATGTGTACAATAGTGACGTATCGACTTAGTAATGAAGTCAGATTGTAAGAGATTCTGCCATTAATGATACACGATCACGAATGAATATAATGAATATTAGAGATGTACTTTACATTTTGTTTGGGGTAAAAGAAATATGAGGCAGTCACCTACATCATCTTACTGGACATCAAGTAGTTGACCCTACCTTTTGATGAAGCGTGCATTTATCTACATGTGTGCATGCTATGACGAACGTCTCACACGTGTTACCTGACTCTCACATCCACCATGTAGTTGCTGCAGACTTTTCCCTTGATAACGTGAGCGCCAGTGGACACTGCGTTGCAAACCCATTTGGTAGCAATTTCAATGAACGATTGTTTCAACAACGCAAATGTGATGGAATCATTCGGTAGAGTCGGCACTATGTCCGGCGTAAAGGCAATGGTCAAAACGAGGTCGTATGTATTCTGTGCCGCGGTTTGGTGCGCCTGAAACATACAAAGTCATATGACAAAAATGATACTGTCCAACTGAACGCCATTCACTACAAGGAAAACAGTATAGAAAATCAACCGGCATCACTCTGTGTATTAATAATTATGTGTATTTACCTTTACATCAGCGTTGTTTGCCATGTCAAAACTAAGCATAACCTTCGTAGAAGGTGACACTCGGAAAGTTGCTGGAAGGGGGTCATCATAATCTGTAAGACAGACAACAAAAAGTAAAACGTGCAACCAGACTGAATGAATTTGTTGGGCAAGTCCACGACATATATATATCTGCAATTTATCCGTGGCGGATCCAGGAATTTACGAAGGGGGGGGGCACCATTTATTTAGTAAGTAATATCAGGACAAGAACCCAGTAAGAAACTGGCGACCCCGGGTGGGGGGGGGGTGAAACTGGCGACCCCGGGGGGGGGGGGGGTGAAACTGGCGACCCCGGGGGGGGTGGGGGTTGAAACTTAATTGTGACCGGATGGGTGGGGGGAGGGGCAGTATCACAGTTATCCATCCCATGCCCCAGCCCACCCAGTCGTCACCTGCATTATTATTTTGTTTATTTCTTTAAAGATGTTCACAATACGTACACATAAATGTTCACCTGTATCTTAGGGTTCTATTACGAACAAGATACCTCCGTATGTGAGTGCGGATCGTGGCAACGATTATCTTAAAGCGGGTGTCCAACCTAATTTCATCGCGATCTGCACCGAAAATTTACATCTTAAAATTAAATTGGCAAGTGTTAACGCTTCGTTTCGACCGACTGGTAAGGAGAACAAAATTAAGGCACCCCCCCCCCCCGCAATGTCAAGCAGAGCGCCATGTTGCCGGGAGCAGTGACGCATATTGTGACTATTCATATGGCGCCGCCTTACGTTATAACTCGCGGAGAGAGAGATCAGGGCCGCGATTTACAGATAAACAGCGGCAGTTCCAAGCGGCGCAGTACCGCAAGACCTTAGCTTTTCATGGAAAAGTATCGTCCAAACAAATTGATATACGTCTTGCGACGATTGACTCCGCAACAATGCCATGATTGGAGTTAGAATCGAAGCTTTTTATATTAGCGATTATCACGCGCTCTTGTTTTGCTCACACAATAGGCGGAATTTCCGGTTTGAATAAATTAGAGTATCGCCTCCTGATTGGTCAATCACAAACACGCCTCCAAAAAGGGCTGCCGCCTGGGTAGGAGGCGAAATCGTGCCATGCGGTTAGTTCTAAAGTTTATTGTGAGCTACAGATAGAACGAAAAATTCTGCAATTTGGAGGATAGACAATTGGGTATTATATGAATCGGAAAAGCAGCGTTAGAGGCCAAGCTGGCTGTTTCCTTTAACATACCCACAGTGTGAACCATGACAACGTCGTTCGCGGATAACGTGGGTACAATCTCCTGTTCGAAATATTCCACAGAGATATCGACCTGCAGATGAATAGAAAGCAGTGCTTTTAATTATATATCCTGCCAATTTAATTCTGCATACTTTCCTGATATGACCATTGGAACGTTCAAGACGTTACGCCACAGAGTGTAATCCACTAATTTTAAACATTCGTCACAGAGTGTAATCCACTAATTTTAAGCGTTCGTCAAAAAGTGTAATCCACCAATTTTAAGCATTCGTCACAGAGTGTAATCCACTAATTTTATGCATTCGTCCCAGGCGATAAGCACCATTTTATTGATTCAGGTCATATATAAGTCACACTAAATCCGAGCATCTCAAAAACATAATCAGATAATAAGACAAAACGACACACACCGACTGTATCTTTCCTTCTTTGTTGTTTATTCGGTTGAAGCCGCCACCGATGAATCCACGAATGTCTTCAAATGCTGCCACAAAAACACTTGATGAAAGTGCAACCAACCAAATCACATCCCCCATAAAACAATGACCATCCTGTTCTCAGATGATTTTGCATATTCAATATGTATTTCCCATCAGCAAACGGTACAACGAGACCGTTATGCGTAGATTGAAAGGGATGACGAAAACCAACTATATGTAGGCCGTCACCTCGTGCGGTCTGTCATGTGGCGCATAAAGGCGTTATAGTGGCAGTAAGCAAGCAATTTGTTTATCATGGTCACAGAGATGCAAAATCGACATAGTAAACACGAATAACGCTCTCACCCAGTCCCTCAGGTCCTAGAAGTGACCGAAACCGAACGAGAAAAAAATTTGATACACAAATAGCAGGATTTGTCACGTTGAAGTATTGTTTCGCATTCAAACTATTTCCTTCATTTCGATTCCATTGGAACACCTAATTTCACTAACGGTGGTACATACTACACCACATATGGGTCTTCTACATTTACTACATTTACTTTTATTAGAATTTTAACGACTCAAAAGTTTGATTGGCCAATTGCTCGAAACATTTTCAGTACCCGGAAAACTTCCGAGCCAACATTGCCTTTTCGGCTCTCTCTATGGAATACACCCAATAAACAGTAGCCCTCTAAAATCAGTATTAACATAGTTATTTAGGAAAACAGGTTTCGTGACATTTACCTTGATGTGACCTTGACCTCGACACGTGATATTGATCACTGTCGTCATCCGCGGCCAAATAAAAATGTTACATTAAACGCAACGTGCACTTACTTCGAGAAATTAAGGAGTCAAAATGCTTCCATATATTTCAATATTAAAGTTTGGGAATTTTTGGCAGAAAAACTATTCAGGTGATTTGCAAAATCTCAACACATCAGCGTCTTTAGATGCAAATTGTGGCAGAAGTATTGAAATCGTAAAAAGGCTAGGATATTAAATTGTGTGCCTGCGAAAGACGACGGATTTGCAGCTTTGTTGCGGTTTAAGTACATGTTTGTAATACGATTTGCTTCGCGACATTTGCGCTTATGACTGAATAAGCCTGTCTGTGACCAACAAAGCTTACCGCAGTCGTCGCATCGATGACCTGTCGTTAGGTTTTAGTCATTACTCACTGGACGCCTAGATTGACGTTTCAAGTCCAGTTTCTCCAATCGAACCAGCCTACCATTCCCTCTCGCACGAGACGTACCCATCCTCTCTTTTGGGATGCTAAACCCTCCATAGAATTTGAATCGATGCCGAAAGCCTTCATGTCACGTTTGCAAACATCCTTAAACCTGAGCTTGGCCGTCCAGTTGGCCTTTTGCCGGTGGCAAGCCCGCCTTCGAGCACACATCCTTTGGAATGCGTTTATCTTGCATACGACGAACCTGCCCAATTAGCCAACACCTAATGATAGCCTAATATTAAATCATGAAAATAAAGTTGAGAGATATTATTACCGTTATACGTTCATCTCTCCAATACTTACGTTACAATTTATCACTTTGTTTGTCTAACAACTGAGACAAAGTGTATAACATCTTGAGCTACATAATGGAACTAACATGGTTCATACCTATTCGGACAATCTTAATTATAATAAAACAGCCTATAGTCGGTGACTTACAAGCACCAAAGGTGGGTGGGCACTCCGAGGCGTCTAACAGACCGAGTGTCCCGAGGTTGTCAAAGGCCACGTAGTAAACATGGCCGCCACTCGTTAAACTGTCAATCAAGAATACGATGAAACATCAACGATTCTGGTATAATATTTCGAAACACCAATTTCACATAAATTTAACAAACAGGGGCGGATGTAGCTTGGGAAAACGATGTACCCCCACCGACCGCCCCGTCCGTGCATGGAATATATAAACCTATTATAATAAGGCCTAAAGTATATAATAACAACATAATTACAAGATGTAAATGATTGATTTGAAGACAGTGGGCCTTTTATAAATGAAAAGACATGCGTGTGTGTCTGATTATACCCGGTATATCGGACGTTATAATTTTAGGACTTCCATTGTTGCAGATCATACATAAGAGTTAGCATAAAAAAAACATTGACAAGCCACACGATGACGATGACATGTTTTATGTAGGAAACATTATAAGTTACCTGTGTCCTGCTAACTCTATCACCTTCGCAATATCGGTACTTTTGTCGTAAGTATGCTTTTGAATATCTGCGAAAGCCCCTAGTACACATGCAGGACGACTGTAAGAAGAATATAATAAGTCTCTTTGTGAAGCTATCATAAGGCATAATATGTTTCCTGGAAGATAAATTATGGGCCATAAAACAGGTCTACGCAGTGTAACTGTTAGTAGCCCTAATGACGAGATAATCTAGTTAGGATAGCCTGCATGTTTCAAATGACATATGTTCGCTTTACCATTTACAAACATTAATTAATTAAAAACACAGCTATAATCGTGACCAGTAATATTAAGAGATCAAATTACGGCCGTGAAGATATAACGCTCACTTACATATTAGCACCGTGGAAAGCTCTGAGGTGAGCGACCAGGAAGATGGTCTCCAGAACTACCTTTGTGGCGCTTCCTCCCTTCATACGACTTGATCCTGTTATTGGTTCGGGCTAAACACGTGACCAGAGGTCCTTCATTAGCATCGTATACAGAAACCACCAGAGCACTTTCCCTCTACACGTTTATGATAGCTTCCAAATATTTATATCATATCTTTATTTGTAACTAATATTCGCATCTGTTTGATGCTGCAAGAATTGACACATTGTACACAACCTTCAATCGTGTTGGTAAGACGCCGACATTAATCTGAAGTATGTGTAATGGCGATTGCGTGTTATTGTTTCACTATTGATGAGATGTAGACGTATGTTAGAACCCAAAACGCCATTGTGACGAAAACGTCAGACCTTGGTAGAATGAAATACACATGCAGTTTTAAGTTTGACTTCCACCAACCCGGTTATCGCACACACTGTGACAAAACTGCTTAAAATTTCTGGAGGAAACGGGGCAGGGCCACTTGGAGTTAAAGCCGTGATTGACCTCGACGTACCTCAAGTCAATAGAATTTCAATACGTACCCCAATTAGCGGTGTCAGAATGAATGCAAGACCATCCTGCGATAACTTCAAGAGTCGGTGAGCGACTGAAAGACATATTCGTGCCAGATTGTGTACGGAAACCAGAGATTTTGACTAGGAGATTTAAACCAGGTTTAATCCGGATTTAACCCAGCAAGTAATAACTAATAATTAACAATAAATGATCATAATGTTTATGAATTATTGCTGCGCAATTAATTTTAAATGGCGCTGCTTTAAAAAGTAATGAAGTAAGCCTCACCTTGTCGAAATGTCTTATCCCAATTTTCGATTGGTATGTTTCTGAAGAAGAAAAAGGAAGCGCTTCCCCATAAATTAAAAGACATCTTCCACCGCTGAGCCGCAAAAATCTGTTCATATCTTCCTTGGTTATTAGCAAAGATGGTGTGATTTTAGTAACAAATGTTTTACACGATTGTTTTACGTTGCGATACGTTGTTTAGGAAGTGAAACGCAATACCTGGATAGTTGGACGGGATTAAAGCCAAACAAGACCGGGGTAAATATGTCGGCGTGATCCATGGCGTAGTCCAGCTGACCTGCCACAAAGGGTGCCGATAGCCCGCATGTGATGCCAACCAACAGCACGCGCTTCTTCCCGCCAGTCACCTGTGAGATAGCCCTCGTTTAAACTAACGGCTCATCAGACTCATCAGGTTCAACATGGACCATTTCTTCTCTCTCTACTAATATAGACATAAAATGCTCAAATGTCATTTTGGTGGGTTTTTTTTCAATATTTCGTTTGGTACAAAGGTTTGTTAATGATACATTTAAGCTTGAACTGTTTGCTGTCAACATCAATCTTCTTCACAAACTCTACGATAAAACATGTCTCTATGCGTATCATTTTCACATTGGGACAGTTTACCTCTTTCAACATTTTCACTCCTATGTCAGGTTTGTCTTCGGGAGCCTCTTGTGACGTGAATAAGGCACTGTACGTATCGCAAAAAGATAAGGAGAGCTGCTGATGTTATTGGCTTTCACAATAGCTGTTATTACGCCCCCCAAGGCATGTTTGCTCTATGCCTATACAAGATTGTTCAATATAATACAAATATGGTCCACTTCGCGGTCATAAACTGATGATTGAAATTCCTAAATTGGTGAATTTCGTAGAAAGGCCACGATAACTTATGCTCATGCGGGTATACGTATAATATGATTGACTTACACGTCTCTGCCCGCAATGAGATAATCATATAGCGGTAGGGCGGTTGGGGAGTCCTGCCGGAGCCGACTGTTGAACATCCTCTACAAAAGTGTTGTGATTATTATTGCGTAAGTTACCGCCCGTGAATTTTGCTACCTTTATCTATCTGTTATTATAAACTTCTTCCTGTTCCTGCATTTGTTTGAACATTTTGTACCAGTCGAATTATTGTACTTGTTGTAAGAGATTAATATGGATACGGATATTCGCTGGGTCTTGATCGCTACTATTCATCATAGATTTCGTTTACCGCTGCCATGAAGGCCAGCCGGCCGGAAGTCCCGCAGCCCGAGAAGACGACGAGAGCATCCTGTGGCGCCTGTACAAAACAAGAACCTGAATAAAATGATGTCAAAGGCCAACGAACGTCAGCAAAGTCTAACAACTTTTTTCATAGCAACTCTCACAGATAATTCTCCAACTTTTTCTGAAATTCGCCCTACGCCGATATGACAGTTTATAAGAAGTTGAAAGCTGTGCAGTCGACTGATTGACGGCACGGTTTTAGGAGTGAAGCCGGCTCCAGACCATAAACAAACGATAAATGATGTTTGCACAACTATAATAGGTTGTTAATTTAGGTACAATTAGGTGGTGAAGAAAAGCCTTTTATATAACTTTCGTCGTGATGTATATTGTTAACGTATTAGGCATTACCTTTAGAATGCCGACGGTCAGATCCACTATTGCGTCAATCGTTGTCAGTGCAGTATCCTCGAAGACTCCCTGAAAAGTACGCAGAAGTAGACAATTAAAGGCATGCGAAAACCAGGTAGTGGCGTAGCTGCCGTTGACGCAGAAGACGCAGTGCGTTCCCTATTTCAGGGACAATTTCCCACGTCAAAATTCCCCCCAGATCCTCCTCCTCTCGCGACTGTTGAAGTCTGCGTTTACTTTATTTTAAGGTTGACAAAGCCAATGATAGGCAGAGACTGTAATTGGGCAAGAACCTTTAAGCACAAATATCCCCTTGTCGCGCATCGCCGTTTCGGTTTGCTAGACGGTCAACTCTGACATCAGTAGTAGATTTGCTAATAAACGAGTTAGTGACATAGTAAATCGCTGTCAGCTAAAGGTTGAAACTTCCAGGGGAGTGTACAGTGACGGCTATGGCGAGCCATTTGTGCACTAAAGCCGATAAACCGGGTTTATCGCCGAAAAAATAGGTTTATCAGCCGATAAAGCAGGTTCATCAAATTTATGAACTGACTTAACAAAAACCGTTAGCCTGGTCTCTAATGCTGCTTTAGCGATTCATATAATACCCGTCTATCCTCTAAATTACAGAACTGTCCGTCCTGTCTGTAGCTTACATTGAAACATGGCCGTGAGCAGTTGCTTAGACAATTCTCACTTAAAGGGAACCGCCAGCCTGGCTCTAACGCTGCTTTACCGATTCATATAATACCCAATTGTCTATCCTCCAAATTACAGAATTTTTCGTCCTATCTATAGCTCACAATAAAATTTAGAAGTGACCGCCAGCCACGATTTCGCCGCTTAACCAGACGGTAGCCCGTTTTGGAGGTGTGTCCGCGATTGACCAATCAGGAGGCGATACTCTAATTTATATTCAAGCCGGAAATGACGCATACTGTGTGAGCAAAACAAGAGCTTGTGATCATTCCAAATATAAATAGTTGCCATTCTAACTCCAATCAAGGCTTGTTTACGGAGACAATCGCTGCAAGAGATCTATACTAATAAAATGAAGCTGTCTGTCCCACTATGCCGCTGCATGCAAGTGCACATTGGCATCAGCAGCCGCCTTGAACCTATATATCCAACCGTCGCTCTTAGATGTGTCAACGCTATCGCATGTGTCAACACTACCAGTGGGTGCTTATCACCTTATCCCGCGCATAATATCGCTTTCGGGTGCTTATCCCGCATGGTGACCATGTCTGCGGGGCTACAGGGCTTGGTGCCAACAGTAATAATATTTTTCCCAACGCATTATCGCCCGAACCGTCATCAAAACAAACAGATCCCGTACTGTCTCGCATCCACAACTTCCTATCAGTAGCAAATTTTGTTCACTGAAGGTACGTTAAATGACGAACAACGGGCAGGAAACAGCCCCTTTTTTTACTCAATCAACCCTTTTTTTTTACTCAATCAATGTATGAGCTTGGGCCTTAGTTCGAATGGTCTGATATTTCTTTATTAGCGTGCTTTAGCCGCAATTTGAGTATTCTGTACAAACAAAATAGTCATACTGTTATTTCTTTCGCTTATTAGTACGGACGCTGGTATATCAATATGTTTGGATACTATCTTTCCATGAAACAATAAGATCATGGTCTACTGCGCAGCTTGGAACTGCCGCAATTCATCCGTAAATCGCGGTCCTGATCTCTCGTTTCACGCGTTGCCCCTGAAGGTACCTCCACTGTGAAGCGGTCCCTCAACGAGATAACTTCCAGTCCTAACGTAAGGCGGCGCCTCAAAAAGGGTCACAGTATACATCACTCGCTCCGGCAAAATGACGATGGCGGTGCAGATTAGATTAGGTTAGACAACTGCTTTAATATATAAAAAAAAAAATGGTATATCTATTGAAAACACTTATTTTAACGAAACTCGACTTATAGCCTTAAAACCCTTCTTTTCGACCGAAAAGCGAACAAAAATCGAGCAAATAGGGAGCGTTGTCATCAGTAAAAGGAGTAACCTTACTTTCGATTGGAATTGAACGCACCATCCTGCATGATTTCGCATTCTCGCACAACATCGTCAGAAGGCGAGAATGCGCGAGGCGAGAGCACGAGAACGCGAGAGGCGAGATCGCCAGACGGCGAGAATGCATGGGGCAAGAACGCGCTAGGCAAGATCGTGGGAATGCGCGAGGCGAGAACGCCAGATTACGCGAGGAGAGATCGCGACAACGCCAGATTGCGCTAGGCAAGATCGCGACGTTGCGGGAGGCCAGATCGCAAAAACGCTGGATCGCGAGATTGCGCTAGGCGAGATCGCGACGTTGCGGGAGGCCAGACCGCAAAAACGCTAGATCGCGCGATTGCGCTAGGCGAGATCGCGACATTGCGGGAGGCGAGATCGCAAAAATGCGAAATTGTGGGAGGCGAGATCGCGAAAACGCGAAATTGCGGGGGGCGAGATCGCGGGAACGCGAGAACACGAGATCGCGAGATTGCACGAATCGATCCACCAACAGGATTTATCGACGATAGGCGTAGTTTTACGACGGATAACTTACCGGGCCTGATACTTACGATATTCCACTTAATTTGATATACCAGATATCGCGAATATCCTAAAACATTTATTTCGCAATTCACGACAGTTTGACATGACGGGCTTGGCGAAGAGCGTTTTTAATGTATAATACTGTGCGATACAAGTTTGGGAAACATATGTCTTTACACAGCTCTTCTTAAACTTTTTTTGTTTTTGGGTACGGAGTGAATCTAAAATTTCATTTATAGCCTCGCTTCCCTCTATAAGATCACGGCGACTCTCACACTCCGCCGTATTGTAGCGCTCCGCAAGCTTCACTAACTATCGCCACTGCCTCCAGTTGTGCTCCAAACGTCAGCATTTTGAAGAAGGTAAACAAGAAGTCATTCTTATCACTTGAAACAAAAAAAGGTTTGTGCTGCGAAACTGACTCACAACCTGGCTTGTATCGCCAGAAAAAACTGTTAAAGTTACTATTTCGACAAAAAGTAATCATGGGATGAGCGGGACCGCACACAATTGGCGGGAAAGGCTCAGAAAGAGGCGCATGTAAGTTTTTGCCAAAGCATCAGTCTGTTAGGGGCTGCTGTGCACAATAACAGTCTACTCGAAAGCCTGTGACAGGTGTGGGGGGGGGGGGGGGGTGATATAATTATTTATATAGGATATTTGTCAGGTCAAGGCCATCCAATTAAAGGAAAAAAACGTGCTAAGACTTGCTTAATATTTTACTTTGTGAGAGCAATTATAACCTTTCCAAAACATGGGGTAGCCCCTTTCCAACCCTTAGTGAAATATTATAATTGTCATCGCCAACTGGCACATCAACACACATATCATATACTGTATCAATTAATTATATTGCCTCCTCCCGCCCCCACCCCTACAGAGCGGCGGATTTGTGAAGGCAGACGGAAACATCATAACGGCAACGTTCAAGATCGCGGATTATGGAATCGTGTCACAATTAATTAATGCATGACGAACTTTAAAATAACGAAATAATTATGAAATGGAAACTATGGAATACTGGACTGCACTAATATGTTTTGGCTCTATATAAATCAATTTTACAATACACAGATGAACATACCTTTGACTCCTGCCATCCTTTGAAGATTTGAGATTCGCATTGATGTATCTGTTTGACGATATCTGAATAAAAAAAATGAAACGCCGCTGTCAAATGTGGAAATGCACGCCCCCCCCCCCCCCCCCGACACTGCGGAGATGCCCCCCTCATATATAGTACCCTCTCCGCTCCATGTGTTCGCATGGTGCCATTATGACAGATACAGAGTGGGGCATCTTTGCATGGGGGCATTTCCGGATTCCGGGGACAACGCGCGCCAAATGAACTAATCACAACAAAGGCGCGCGGAACCATGGAGGGGATGTATAGGGAAAGCGTTACTGTGTCTGGTAAGTCGTTTAAAGGAAGCCGCCAGTCTGGCCCTATAACGCTGCTTTACCGATTCATATAATACCCAAGTGTCTGTCATCCAAATTACAGAATTTTCCGTACTGTCTGTAGCTCACAATAGAACTTAGAAGTGACTGCCAGCCATGATTTCGCCGCTTAACCAGGCGGCAGCCCTTTTTGAAGGTGTGCTCGCGATTGACCAATAAGGAGGGGATACTCTAATTATATGCAACCCGGAAATGACGCCTACTGTGTGAGCAAAACAAGAGCGTGTAATCATCGCTAACATAGATAGCTGCGATTCTAACTCCAATCATGTATTTTTTTATGGAGACAATCGTTGCAACAGATGTATCAATATGTTTGGACGCTATTTTTCCATGAAACACTAAGATCATGGTCTACTGCGCGGTTTGGAACTGCCGCAATTCATCCGCAAATCGCGGCCCTGATCTCTCATTTCACGAGTTTCTCCTGAAGGGTACCTCCACGGCGAAGTGTTCCCTCCGCGATATAACTTCCAGTTCTAACGTAAGGCGACGCCTCAAGAAGGGTCACAAAATACATCACTTGCTCCGGCAAAATGGCGTGCTGTTCGACATGGGGGCGGGTTGGTTTAATTGTTTTCTCCTTATCAGTCGGCCAAAACGAAGCGTTAACACTCGCCCATTTCAGTTTAAGATGTAAATTTTGGTGCAGATTGCGATTAGATTAGGTTGGACACCCGCAATAACACAAATCTTTGATTCATGAACATCTCAACTAAAGGACACCTAAAGACACAGGGGCCTATATATAGCGGATTACTTTGGAAGTCAACCTTGTAGGCGGCCTACCTACCAATCGACGACGAAATATCGATATCCTGCGTTATGATATTACTCCGCTCCGTAATTGGCGTTTCTGTTTGCTGTTCCATGTCAGATTTACAGTTCTAATAACAAACAAAAAAACATTGTTATAATATTTCTTAATATAACTGTTACATGTACATCTGCCATGGCTGTGGAGTATTCCTAGGCCAATAGGTTGGCGCAAGGTGCCCCTAGGCAAGCCCGCTAGAGAAGCGGGCTTGCCTGGGGGCACTTAATTGCGCCAAGCCTATAGGATATATATGCATGTAAGCTTAAGCATGGGTTGGCTGTTCTCGTGGAGACTGCGCTTAGCCTGTCCAGCGAACGATATACTTACTCATACAGAAAGCAATATAACCATTTCAGCGCCCGACAGTTTTCATAGTGTTATATGCTGCTGATGTGAACAATTAAATAAATCATTCCCGCTCATACTTGAATTACAAAGCAATTGAAACAGTTGCTGAACAAACGTAGGCCTACTTATATAATTTGGAAGAATGTTACATTTCCTGTTCTTCCCTTCGTCACTTGCAGACAACTGAACTTCGCTCTTTGAACTCACTATATATAGTGTATACCTTGTTATCTCGTCCACGGCTCATATATCTCACTTCCGATGAATCACAGTCTGCATATGATTTCCAATGATCACCAAAGCACGTGGGCAAGTAAAATAACGTAATCGGTGATTGGGTGAAAGAGCAGGCGAGGCTAGATCCATATACCAATCAGTTGTCTGTATGCAAGAGGATATAGGTCAGACAAGGTGAAATTTGATATTCCTCCGCATCTTCCGAGTAAGACCTCGTTTTATGGATGCCAAGCAATAATATGTAACTATACGTGTGATATAAGATGTTTAATTTATTTTGCTGCATTTATTGGAGAAATGAAGTGCAAAAGATTAACATTTGTGATGATCAAAGAAAAGACTAAGTCGTAGAGAGCGTGTACTTCCGGCGAGCCAGATTGAAGTAATTCGGTCCGCCACTGCCTGAAGCAATGGCTGAGAAGAATGACTTCCTGTAATGATATGTTTACATTAGAAATCTCAAAATATTTATTTGATAGGGAATCAGGATGAACTGATCATCAAGAAATTGTGAGACTAATTCACGGAGAATAATTCGGCGTCATGGGTAATTGCCTAGGAAAGCAAGTGCAAGATCGGCGGATTGAAACGAGTGGGGTTGGGCCCCCCAAGGGCTCTCCACCGGACACCCAAAATGGTAATATTAATATGGTACCCGGACCCTCCAGTGTCGGTCCACCCGGGGCAGAGGCACCGTTCATGGTGGAACCCAATCGTATGTCACCTTCCATGAGTTCTCGAAAGGAATCTTCACCAACCAGCCTGAAACTCTTTGTCGCTTTATATGATTATGACGCGAGGACAGATGAGGATTTGAGTTTTAGAAAAGGTGAAATTCTGGAGATACTGAATGACACCCAGGGAGATTGGTGGTACGCCAGATCCAAAAGTACAAAACAAGAGGGCTACATACCGTCCAACTATGTTGCAAAAGTCAAGAGCTTAGAATCTGAACCGTAAGTATATAATATTTATTTGTACTTAAATATATATTTATTTAACCAGTAGATCTAGTGATTAATATTGTTATTAGATAAATCTTTAGCAATGTATCATTGTTATTATTACATACTATGTATTTGTATTTATGTAATAATTATATAGTTCAAGTGATATATTAGTATAAAATAAGTTGCATTGATTAAAAGGCTTATACCCACTTTGACTGCAGTCCATTTTGACCGCTGGATGATTTGATTGTGAAAGTGTGATGGGAAAGGGGTGTAAGCCTCATATATGGGTGGGGAATAGGACCTTCTCGCTATTTCAGGGAGGCACCAGCCCGTGGGACCCTGGTATGCCCAACCCTCTATTGCTGCCACTGGAGCTGATGTGGCTGATGCCACCACCCAGCAGCAAGGCTATCTAAATTATTACTTTGAATAATCTTAGATAAAATGATGATTACAGATCACATGTTTGAGCCTAAATAAAGGTTGTCCCCATCAGTCAATATAAAAATAAAAGTTGTCCCCATCAGGACTTTAAGGCAGAATGCTTAAAAGGTCGCCTCTACCAAGGCTTACACCCATGTTGACTGTTGGATGGTTTGACAACCAGTGGGGTTGGAGGATAAACTTTGTGTTGGGTATGGTGTGGGGGGGTTTAGTATCCTATGTTTGAGGGGGTAGAGGCATGCCTAGGTGAAGAGGGATTGAGATAGCTGGTTGTCATCATTAATCAGCTGAAACATGGCAGCTGGGGTGAGCAACGGGAAAAAAGGGTGTCACTGGGCAGCAGCATCAGCTAAATCAGCTCAGTGATATTAGCTCCAGTGGCAGGAATACAGGGTTGGGCATCCCAGAGTCTTATGAGCTGGCTGGAGTTTGTGAGATATGGTCCCTCCCCAGCCACATATGAAGCCTACATCCCCATCCCCTCCATACTTCTACGGTTAAATCATCCAGCGTCAAAGTGTGCCTATAAAGTGCAGTGTGTGAAGCAAACCTTAAAGGAAATAAAACCATTAGCCCTCGTAGCTGACCCAAGCAATTCTTTGCTATCCATACATTGAACCTCCAAAGTGCCAATTTTTGCGACCCCTCAGTTGGCCACAATAAATTTTTGAAGTGAACACGCCTGTCGAGAAGGCACAGCTTTCTCAGATGCAGCCCTCTTGGTGGGTGTGGCTGGTGCTAGCCAACCAGAGAGCGATACCCAAACTGGAAATAGCCAAACGGGCGTTGACCTTACTTCGCTTATATTCAACACACTATAAAAAAACACAGTTTATAGTCTAAGCACTCATATTAGACAGATACAATCTGTTGAATTTTTAGTAGTTAAATCAAAAATAGTTATAGGGCCTAATGTCTAGAAGAGCTGTTGTACTGTGCGGCTTGGAATTGTAACAATTCCAGCATGAAGTGAGGCCATGGTATATCTTTTCGTGCGATGAACTTGTGAAGACTTACTTATGTAAACCCAAATTCAACCACATGTGGGCACCACATGTATGATCATCCATAACATCACGCTCTGGGGCAAAATGGCAAGCACTTGAATTTACTGTGGACAGGATTGCAAATTTATTTCTTTGAACCTGTTGTTCTCTAAGGCATGTTGTGTTTTGTAAAGTTGCTTTCAAGACCAAAACATTACTAAGGCCTCCTGATTATCTTTACTTTTTGCCCGCTTTAAGTTATACAGCTTGTACCAGTTGGTCTTGTAAGGTAGAAAGTACCGTAAACTGCCTATTTCAAGCCACGGCTTATATTAGGAAGTTGGAGGTTCCACTTTCCGGGTTGGAGTCGCAAAACAGGGTGCAGCTTTAAATAGGGCTATTTGCCGATTTGAAGTCAGCGTGGCGAGACAAGCCGGGGGGGGGGGTAATATGAAAATTACCGGTGTTGCCAAAATAATTTATTGCATCATACAAGTCAACAAGTCGGGAGATAATACAACTTAAAAGCTGCGTTGTAAGATGTTCTTTTCCCTGGCATTGTGTTACCATGGCAATCAAGACTGACAATGAGCTACTTACGGTTGTGTTATTTATTACCTATTGTAGACCAATGATCAGAGGCCAGGTTTCAGGTGGTGTAAATTGATACAGCTGCCGCCGGGCTAGCACCAAATGCAATATGTTAATTGTGCCAGACAGAAACTTGATACTGTGTAGGTATGACAGTGATTCATAAACATGCAGTAAGAGCCAGGAGAGCCAGCCACTGGTGTGACACTTGATAATGAATGTTGTTAGTATAATCGCGACTGCTTGTATGAACAATTAATTGGTTTTGTTGGGGGGACGGGATTAAGCAGGGATACAGTGCGGGGGGGGGGGGGGGTCAAGAGGCCAAAGTCTGGGTGCAGCTTATAATATGTAGTTTTCCGGAAATGGTGCTGGGTTCCTGCCAACCCGGTTTTGAGGCCGAAGTTGGGGTGCGGCTTCTAATATGTATGTGGCTTCAAATAGGCAGTTTACAGTACTCGATTATTTGTGGTATCGTTATACCAGATGACTGCATGCAGAGTGAAGATCAACCCCCTCCCCCATCATACATAGACTAGCAAATAAATTAAGATTGTGTACATTATGGAGGCAATCAGTTTAATGGATTGACAAATTATCTCTTCATGTTTTTAGCAAAGTCACCTTGAACTTGTTCTTTTCCAGAATCAATATTCGTTTTTTGGCACCTTTGTAGGCTTATCCTCTTTCACAATGCACCACATTTCTTGTCGCAAACCGAGAGGATAAACAACAGTTGGCAAATGATGTAAATATTCATGAGGCTGGAAACACCAGGCTCATGATCAAGGATGCAAAACAATAGCTTGAGTAAGTCTAGGCAGCAGGGACAGACATTAACTTTGGATGCCACCTGTCCTGTCAGGCATGTAGTGTTAAGATTGACCTGCCCGATTGAAAATGTAAAGCTACCATGCAGTTATTGTTCACATTGATCAGTGCCTGCAGGTTGTTGGCTCAGTGTAACTGCTCAACATTGCCGAATAGCGAGAGATATCATTTGTTAATCTGTAAGTGTAATAGTCGCAAACAAATTCTTATGATGCGACAATTGCGCATTATTGATTTCCGCGTAGACAGTCGATAAAAACCAATGTATTACACCCCATAGCATGGATCCACCTCCAGTCCCGCATCACATACACCCATGACTGACGTCCTCTCCCTCACTCACACTCACCCAGGAAATGACCCATCAGCCCCTCATACAGGACTGAACTCCCCATCACACACACCTAGGAGGGACCCCACACCTCACCCACCCAGGACAAACTACCCCCCCTCACACACACCTGTTTAGACATGTCTTCCCCTATCCATATCAATTTGGGATCTTTTGAAAAGCATTCCAGTGATTGACCCCTTAAAAAAAAATCAGGATAAAATAGGGCCACTAGTGCCAGAAAGGTAAGAGAAAAAGTAGAGAAAGGTAGGGACTCCGGGAACAAATGTAGGGAATTCTGATGAAAATAGCGACGCCTTTTCTGCATATTCACTTGTAAACTCCTGGAACTGTTCCTGTCAATTTTGTTTGAGCCTGCTTGTCCAATATTTACTCTTTGTTGAGATAGCGCCTTTAATGTTTTCTCTCCCCAGAAAAATTACTACAAGCTTTAGTTTGCTAATCTTGCCTGAGCAAGAAAAAACTTGAAGACATCAAAATTATCAGAGAAAATAAGGGTTGTCATCAGTAACTGTCAAAAAAAAAAGATGCAACTTACCTCTACCAAGAATGAAATGCACAAATCTGTGATCAAAAGTCTGATATTCTGCGGTCTGAGGGAGCCCAGCATCATATGAAATAGTGACAGTGACATAGAGGCCATTTGTATTAAAAAGATATGGTGTATAAAAAAAAAAGATACTATTTAAGCCACTGGTAAACTAACAAACTGGTGGGGCCACCAGAATTAATTTTTATTTATTTTGATTAATCTTAGAATAATGATGGATAATAGGATTGTTGTCATCAGTAAATGGCCATAAATATGCTCATATCTGGAATTCAGTGTTCAGCCCAGTGATCAGAAATCTGCCCGAATTCATAGACTACTGATATTTGAATTGCCTGCTTCTGAACTTATGAAACTGTTCCCACCAAATTTGTGCTGCCCTGCAATCCTAATCATGAAATGTCAAAGTAAGCATAGTAATCACTTGTAATGTAATCACCCTTTTGCCAGGATGGTGATGGGGAGAATATCAAAGCCAGGCTTGTACACATAGTCTGAGGCGTGTTCCATTGATCGTCTTTCAGGTTTCTTGGGACAGCTTAGATGTTCTGTACACAAAAGTGGCCTAAAACACTGATCCATTTCATTTCTAGCATAAACACAGTGCATCAGTGACTCATTTCTATACCCATGAGAGCAAACAATTGATCCATCATATTCTAAATAAGGCTATAACATTCTTCACTTGAGAAATGCTTCAATAATTAATAAAATGTATTTGAGTACATGCAGTAATTACAACTATGTTAAGGCTCACTATATCATCTCTTTCTTCAGCATGTTACTAAGTCAAGTCCCAACTAAGTTCTAACTATGACAGTTTGAGTGGAGTGTTATTGATATTGTCTGTCATCGATAAATGGTTTGTAGAACCAATTAGATGCTTTGCTGTGTTCTGTATTGCAGATGGTACTTTGGTAAAATTAAACGGATAGAGGCAGAGAAACGTCTTCTACAACAAGAGAATGAACACGGCGCCTTCTTGATAAGAGACAGCGAAAGTCGGAGAAATGACTATTCTCTATCAGGTATGTGACACTTGCCCACGTCTAGAGTTAGTGACATTTATTTACACTTGGCTGTCGCCATAATACAGTGTAACGCCCAATATTAAGTGATATAACTTTGTTGTACTTTTTTAGCTTTTGTATCGATGAAGTGTAGTAAGGTTGAAATAAGTAACAAATTAAATGCTAGGCGATGATGTGTCACTCTGTTTCTTTCGCGAATCACTTCTTATACTAATGTCATCCGACGATGGAAGCCAATAAGCGACTAAGTAGCAGCTTTCAGTTTCGCCGCTATCACTGGTCTTATGGATTTATTGGTTTCCCTCAGTGCGCGACGGCGACACGGTGAAGCACTACAGGATCCGACAGCTGGACGAGGGGGGGTTCTTTATCGCCAGGAGGGTGACGTTCCGGACCCTGGCCGAGCTGGTGGAGCACTACAGCCGTGATCCCGATGGCCTCTGCGTCAACCTCCGCAAACCCTGTTCTCAGGTCAGTGGCGCCACACGGCAGGCAGTTGCCATGGAAATTGCTCGGCTTAATCGCGTTTCCTGTTGGCGTTGTATTTATGCGATAAAACGCGTTTCTTGTCCAGTAAGTTGAAGAAAAGGGCGACACGGGTTCATATCACTTTTGCCTGTTAATGCTCTGTGCTTGTTTGCTTGACATTTGAGTGCGTTATCCTTATATTCGGTTGCTGTTGTGATACAACGCCTGCGAGAAAGAATACGAGGAAAGTGCTGACTTAGTGGCATGTTTCTCCGTGCTGGTGTGTCCTAGTGGTGGTGAGAAGCAGTTTAAGGGTGGCAGCACTAGATGTCAAGAATGACGGGATGCTGCATATTTTTCGCGGACGACGAATTATTTTCGTCATTAAGTTATTTTTAGTAACCCTTATAACACGTCATGTTTCCTTAACGCCACTCTATTATGGTAAAGCTCGATTACCGTTCGTGAAGCATAATATGAAATCATCAAATCTTCCCCATATAATACGTAAGCCCTATACCTTCCCACAGTTCACATCCACCACCCATGTTTTTCTGCCCTCCTGCCCCGCTCTTGATATTCGTTCTGCGGTCTCCTAGCATTGCACTAGAAGTCTTACGTGGATGAGATAAAAAAAAGGAAAGAAAGAAAAATAATGTCTGGAGCCCGAAGATTTACAAGTGAAACAAGTGCATGCGGAGTTTGCTTCCTAGACGCAGCCAAGATTGAATCCATCCCTGTCTGCGTTCGCGGCGCCCCGCAATGGCCCTCTACGTTGCTCTGCCCCTAATCCATCGACTGTGGAACATAGTCACCTCTCAGATCCATCCTTTGACGTAGGGTGAAGTACCTGACTCGATGCCAGGCAAGGCGATAGTAGTTACAGGTGTATTGCCAACGGGTGCTGTGGAAAGATAACCGAGAGAAGGGTTCCAATTAATACGACACCTCAAGGTTGGTGTTGATACAGGACTCTGGACACAATCATAGCGGCGATATCAGGTAACACACCAGGTCCGGGGGTGGGGGAGGTGTGCAGTATCACTCGCATTGAGGTCAGTCGGTCGACGGGTTGAATCACGACATAGTTTAAGATCCTACAGTGTCAATGGAAAGGATGCCCTCGGGTTTAATGCCCTACTCACTTCCAGGGTACGGGAATTGGGTTAACCAATTATTATGATCCATCAATAAATTCTGAATTACGTGAACAATTTACCAGAGCTCCACTCTCGGAACAACAACTTGACTCCATTATGGCCCTTCAGATCTTGGGATGCATGTCAAACATAAGGCTGTTGCCAAGTTAGATAAGGTGAAGGTTGTAGGCCACGTGATAGGTCGTGGATTCGTTGCGAAGAAATGCATCAAGAGATTGTGTTGTAAGCAGTTCACATTCGCAAAGGTCACCTGTGCCTTTGGGTTAATGGAAACGGGACCTCCGTGACCCTAGTGGTTGCATAGAGATCGCTGGTAACCAGATCGCGGCTTCAGTTCCCACGCGTCATTCGGGCGTGCATTACGCATGAAAAATCGTATTATTCGCAGGATCTGGTTTGGTGAACTGTTGCAAGGAGATGGCCTTGTGACCAATCCCTACCATCATGGGTTGGCCGATAAATACAGAGCGCTGTACATGCTCGGCCACCAGGGTCTCCATTGTTGGGCATTTATAAGCTGTCAGTATGCTGAAGCAGCTGTCATCACTTCCGGTCAGTCTGCTCGGTTAGACCTCAGTGCGCTGGCGCTGCTGTCGTCACTTCCGGTTAGCTATCAGTATGCTGACGCAGCTGTCATCACATCCGGTTAGCTATCAGTATACTGACGCTGCTATCGTCACTTCCGTTTAGCAGTCATCACACCCGGTTAGCTATCAGTATTCTGGCGTGGCTGTCGTCACGTCCAGTCAGCTATCAATATATTGGGGCGGCTGTCGTCACTTCCGGTGAGTTATCAGTATGCTGGCGCAGCTGTCATCAAATCTGGTTAGCTGTCAGTGTGCTGATGCTACTCTCGTCGCTTTCAATCAGCTATCAATATGCTGGCGCGGCTCTCGTCCCAACCGACCTGAATCCTACAAAGTGAGAACTATTTGGAGAAGCTTTGGTTTGGTGGGTGGGCGGTGTGGGGTATATGCCGGCAATATGCTAAAGTATAAACCCGCTTCCTCGTTTTCTACCGCTTTCGGCCGTCATCCTGAATGATCCACCCCACCCTTCTTGTTTCTCCCCGTTCACCCCCCCCCCCACCCCGTTGCCCACGCCGTTGCCCACGTCTAACTCGCCGGCTGCTTTTAAACGTGCTAAACAAAAGCACAACACGCGCCGGGTCGGGTGGTCCACTGTGGGGTGGGCCGGGCCGGGCTTCCGCCGAGGAGAGCGTGGTCGGCCGCGGGCCAGGTTGATTAGACCCAGGCCGGGGCGGGCCGGCGGCTATCCTCCCCGCAGCTCTGCCCCAAGCACACGGACAGATAGCCCGGCGGCGGTACTACCCGCCCGCCACCCGCCTTCACCCAGACCGCACGGTCGGCCATGGACACACCCATCGATCGCCCGTCTTGGGCAGCCAGCCAGCGCCCGCCAGTCCCGTGCCGTGCCAATGTCTGCTGCCGGCTGCCCGGTCGCCCCCCCCCCCCCCCCACCCACTCTCTCTCACTCACAACACGTGCACACACAAGCGCGACCGGACGGCCAGCAGCTGCTGTGATAACCGCCCTGTGAACACCCAGACCAGTCTGTCGATCCACGGCTCCCTCACCCCAAACACACAGCTCCAGCCATAACAATTCCCCCGCACAGTGTGGGACACACCCCGTCGTTTGCCCCCACCGTCCCTGCTGCCTTCCCTGTCTCGGGTCTGCGATGGAAGCCCGAAGGCGTAATGCCAGCGCTCCGAGAAAAAAATGAACGGCTTTTGTCTGCGCTGCCAGAGTGCGGTTGAGATATATGGGTTTCCGTGCCTATAAGGAAGGCGGTGTCGCCAAGTGCCTGACGTGTAAAAGACACGTGAGTCAATGGAGCAGATTGGGCTGGACCTGGGGCGGGGTATCTATACGAGAATAAATTATCGATGGTGGACCTATTTCGGGGTATTATCGTGGCTGAGGACGTTAGTTGGCGATGTGGTCGACAAGTAAAAGAGTAATGAGCGTTTGAGACCACGAACCTTTACCTTTCATCGAAGGTTTGAAGTGACTCGTTTGAACCAGGCTTAGCCAGGAATGGGCCGGCAATACAAATACAAGTACTCAATGGGGTTCCCGGATGTCGTGTTGTGTGTCCATTTTGTTCCCTTTTTATTGTGATTCCCATCGTTATGCCTGACTGTTCCAGGACCCGTTTAGCCCATTAGTCCACAAAAGTGGCCCAAAAACAATTCATTCCTTTAATTGCTTTCATTATCATCATGTGTGGTGACGTAAATGGTACAGACCCAGAGCAAACTCCAGATGTACGACATGATGTAGTGTCACCACACATAACCCGATATGTAGTAGTCACTGTTACGCGTGTATACCCCCCCCCCCCCCGGGCGATCACGATATTGGGTGTCACTTCCTCGTTCAGTGACAACCATCTGACTTGACATCTTTCCCTGCTCAGAGATTGGTTAGGACTTCCCTATAATCGATATCGAATGAAAGGTTTGTCTTTCACACATGTGACCGAACGAGAATAACGATCAGAAAGAAGGAAATCTGACCACTCAGTAATTTAGATGGGGGGGCCTCTGTAATGGTTATATGGCGGTACTCCACTCTGGTGGGTAAGCAGGCACGGATTCTAAAGCTCCGTGCTAGACCAGACCATATTGAATGCCCGATGTCTGCATAGCATGTATATATTAAGGATTGGAAATTGGACCCGGTGTTATAATGGATAGTACTGAAGTATCATTGGCATTATACATCGAAGACAATGGGTAAAGTGTTTTACCCATTAATACTCGGGAAAAGAAACCTCCAAAGACACTGCATGAGCTGTTTATGTGGTGTACTTGAATCCGGGACCTAGTGACCGGCAGCTGAGCACAGTGCAATCATTCCCTCACCGTATGTACTGTACAGGGATTCGTGTCACCCTTGCCATATTGTTGTCTATAAGGCGTACTCCATAAGCTCCGGGGTGGTACCCATATCGTGGTCCTTGCCTTTGTCTAACTGGGGTCGCCCACTCACTAGCATACCGCACTGGATATTGTCGAGTTTGCTCTACTTGGCCAACCCAAGGTAAACTGTCGTGCAGGATAAAATTCCCATGACTTCTTCGCAAGAAGGAGCGAGTTACTCCCGGAAACATTGTTCCACTCTACATTGGCCCTTCCCATCGTCATTTAAATCAGCTAACCGGACCCCATATCATTGACTCACGAGGTTTCGTTGCCTATTTATCCTTCATGTGCATAAAAGTGGCCTTCAACGCATTCCCTGCGCAGGATCGATCTGAAAGTGTTCGGCCTTACAAAAGATATATGTGACACATGTGTCGTGTGCCGTCTGCAAAAGCTGATGTTTGTCTTCTGACCTCCCCATCAGGTTGAAAAGCCACAGACCGTGGGGCTGTCGTACAAGACTAAGGACCAGTGGGAAATCTCCAAGGGATCGCTCAAGCTCATCAAGAAGATTGGCCACGGTCAGTTCGGCGAGGTGTACGAGGGGCTATGGAACAACACGACACCAGTGGCCATCAAGACCCTCAAACCAGGTACGTACATAGCGGGCATTTGGACAAGCATACCAGTAACGAGGCCAGGTGCAGCCTTCGTTTGTGACACCCACACGCCGCAGACCTTGTAGAACCCTCAGTAGTGACCCACACACCGCAGACCTTGTAGAACCCTTAGTAGTGACCCACACACCACAGACCTTGTAGAACCCTTAGTAGTGACCCACACACCGCAGACCTTGTAGAACCCTTAGTAGTGACCCACACACCGCAGACCTTGTAGAACCCTTAGTAGTGACCCACACACCGTAGACCTTGTACAACCCTTAGTAGTGACCCACACACCGCAGACCTTGTAGAACCCTTAGTAGTGACCCACACACCGCAGACCTTGTAGAACCCTTAGTAGTGACCCACACACCGTAGACCTTGTACAACCCTTAGTAGTGACCCACACACCGCAGACCTTGTAGAACCCTTAGTAGTGACCCACACACCGCAGACCTTGTAGAACCCTTAGTAGTGACCCACACACCGCAGACCTTGTAGAACCCTTAGTAGTGACCCACACACCGCAGACCTTGTAGAACCCTTAGTAGTGACCCACACACCGTAGACCTTGTAGAACCCTTAGTAGTGACCCACACACCGCAGACCTTGTAGAACCCTTAGTAGTGACCCACACACCGTAGACCTTGTAGAACCCTTAGTAGTGACCCACACACCGTAGACCTTGTACAACCCTTAGTAGTGACCCACACACCGTAGACCTTGTAGAACCCTTAGTAGTGACCCACACACCGCAGACCTTGTGGAACCCTTAGTAGTGACCCACACACCGTAGACCTTGTAGAACCCTTAGTAGTGACCCACACACCGCAGACCTTGTGGAACCCTTAGTAGTGACCCACACACCGCAGACCTTGTAGAACCCTTAGTACTGACAACCACACACCCTGGGTCATACTCAACCCTTGTTAGTGACAACCACACAACCTGGGTCATACTCAGCCCTAGTTAGTGACAACCACACACCCTGGGTCATACTCAGTCCTTGTTAGTGACAACCACACACCCTGGGTCATACTCAGCCCTTGTTAGTGACAACCACACACCCTGGGTCATACTCAGGGCTTGTTAGTGACAACCACACACCCTGGGTCATACTCAGCTCTTGTTAGTGACAACCACACACTCTGGGTCATAATCATCCCTTGTTAGTGACAACCACACACCATGAGTCATACTCAGTCCTTGTTAGTGACGACCACACACCCTGGGTCATACTCAGCCCTTGTTAGTGACCACGACACACCCTGGGTCATACTCAACCCTTGTTAGTGACAACCACACAACCTGGGTCATACTCAGCCCTAGTTAGTGACAACCACACACCCTGGGTCATACTCAGTCCTTGTTAGTGACAACCACACACCCTGGGTCATACTCAGCCCTTGTTAGTGACAACCACACAGCCTGGGTCATACTCAGCCCTTGTTAGTGACAACCACACAGCCTGGGTCATACTCAGCCCTTGTTAGTGACGACCACACACCCTGGGTCATACTCAGCCCTTGTTTGTGACCACGACACACCCTGGGTCATACTCAACCCTTGTTAGTGACAACCACACAACCTGGGTCATACTCAGCCCTAGTTAGTGACAACCACACACCCTGGGTCATACTCAGCCCTTGAGTGAATATAGATGTATCGTAACCACCTTCGAGCTGTGTTAAATTAGCATAATATATATATATATATAGATCTAATTCTTTTAGTAAAACTATGGACGCATTCGTATTCTTTAATGGGGAGGCATGTAGGTAACATAGCTGTGTATAGAATTTGAATGAAGCACTGGTTTACATGATTGATGAACTTCCCCCGCCTTACAGGGACCATGGACCCCAAGGACTTCCTGGCAGAGGCTCAGATCATGAAGAAGCTACGTCACCAGAAGCTGATCCAACTGTATGCCGTGTGTACTCAGGACGAACCCATCTATATCGTCACAGAACTGATGAGGAATGGCAGTCTGCTCGAGTACTTACAAGGTGAGCGCAGGGCAGTCTGCTCGATTACTTACAAGGTGAGCGCAGGGCAGTCTGCTCGAGTACTTACAAGGTGAACGCAGGGTAGTCTGCTCGAGTACTTACAAGGTGAGCGCAGGGCAGTCTGCTCGAGTACTTAGAAGGTGAGCGCAGGGCAGTCTGCTCGAATACTTACAAGGAGAGCGCAGGGCAATCTGCTCGAGTACTTACAAGGTGAGCACAGGGCAGTCTGCTCGAGTACTTACAAGGAGAGCGCAGGGCAATCTGCTCGAGTACTTACAAGGTGAGCGCAGGGCAGTCTGCTCGAGTACTTACAAGGTGAGCGCAGGGCAGTCTGCTCGAGTACTTACAAGGTGAGCGCAGGGCAATCTACTTGAGTACTTACAAGGTGAGCGCAGGGCAGTCTGCTCGGGTACTTACAAGGTGAGAGCAGGGCAGTCTGCTCGAGTACTTACAAGGTGAGCGCAGGGCAGTCTGCTCGAATACTTACAAGGTGAGCGCAGGGCAGTCTGCTCGAGTATTTACAAGGTGAGCGTAGGGCAGTCTGCTCGAGTACTTACAAGGTGAGCGCAGGGCAGTCTGCTCGAGTACTTACAAGGTGAGCGCAGGGCAGTCTGCTCGAGTACTTACAAGGTGAGCGCAGGGCAGTCTGCTCCAGTACTTACAAGGTGAGCGCAGGGCAGTCTGCTCGAGTACTTACAAGGTGAGCGCAGGGCAGTCTGCTCGAGTACTTACAAGGTGAGCGCAGGGCAGTCTGCTCGAGTACTTACAAGGTGAGCGCAGGGCAGTCTGCTCGAGTACTTACAAGGTGAGCGCAGGGCAGTCTGCTCCAGTACTTACAAGGTGAGCGCAGGGCAGTCTGCTCGAGTACTTTCAAGGTGAGCGCAGGGCAGTCTGCTCGAGTACTTACAAGGTGAGCGTAGGGCAGTCTGCTCGAGTACTTACAAGGTGAGCGCAGGGCAGTCTGCTCGAATACTTACAAGGTGAGCGCAGGGCAGTCGTCTCGAGTACCTTCAAGGTGAGCGCAGGGCAGTCTGCCCGAGTACCTACAAGGTGAGCGCAGGGCAGTCTGCTCGAGTACTTACAAGGTGAGCGCAGGGCAGTCTGCTCGAGTACTTACAAGGTGAGCGCAGGGCAGTCTGCTCGAGTACTTACAAGGTGAGCGCAGGGCAGTCTGCTCGAGTACTTACAAGGTGAGCGTAGGGCAGTCTGCTCGAGTACTTACAAGGTGAGCGCAGGGCAGTCTGCTCGAATACTTACAAGGTGAGCGCAGGGCAGTCGTCTCGAGTACCTTCAAGGTGAGCGCAGGGCAGTCTGCTCGAGTACCTACAAGGTGAGCGCAGGGCAGTCTGCTCGAGTACTTACAAGGTGAGCGCAGGGCAGTCTGCTCGAGTACTTACAAGGTGAGCGTAGGGCAGTCTGCTCGAGTACTTACAAGGTGAGCGCAGGGCAGTCTGCTCGAATACTTACAAGGTGAGCGCAGGGCAGTCGTCTCGAGTACTTACAAGGTGAGCGTAGGGCAGTCTGCTCGAGTACTTACAAGGTGAGCGCAGGGCAGTCTGCTCGATTATTTACAAGGTGAGCGCAGGGCAGTCTGCTCGAGTACTTACAAGGTGAGCGCAGGGCAGTCTGCTCGAATACTTACAAGGTGAGCGCAGGGCAGTCTGCTCGAGTACTTACAAGGTGAGCGCAGGTCACGCTGTGCGCTTGTCAGATTCTGGGAGGACGGGGATATGGAGTTGATTTACCGAAACTTAGACTGAAGCACCACATCGTTGAGGTGTAGCGGTCTCTGGTATCCCTGTTCGGTGTTTATCTTACTGATGCCAGCTTGGGTGTTAGCTGATCCCACACGCTGTCCCTGTGATCACTGTTTGTCGTGCTGATCTCACTCGGTCTTCCTGTGATCCCTGTTTGCCGTACTGATCTCACTCGGTCTTACTGTGATCCCTGTTTGCCGTACTGATCCCACTGACTCCCTGTGATCCCTGATTGCTGTACTGATTCCACACGCTTTCCCTGTGATCCCTGTTTGCCGTACTGATCCCACTCGCTCTCCCTGTGATCCTAGTTTGGCGTACTGGTCCCACTCGCTCTCCCTGTGATCCCTGTTGGCCGTACTGATCCCACTCGCTCTCCTTGTGATCCCTGTGTGTCGTACTGATCCCACTGGCTCTCCCTGTGATCCCTGTTTAACTTACTGATCCCACTGGCTGCGCCTGTGATCTCTGTATGATGTACTGATCCCACTCACTGTCGATGTGATCCCTGTTTGACGTACTGATCCCACTCGCTGTCCATGTGATCCTTGCTTGACGTACTGATCGAACTCACTGTCCCTGTTATCCCTCTTTGATGTACTGATCCTAATCACTCTCCCTGTGATCCCTGTGTGATGTACTGATCCCACTTGCTGACCCTGTGATTCCTCTTTGACGTACTGACCCTACTCACTGTCCCTGTGATCCCTGTGTGACGTACTGATCCCATTCATAGTCGATGTGATCTCTGTTTGACGTATGATCCCACTTTCTGTCGATGTGATCCTTTTTGTAAGTACAGATCCAACTAACTGTCGATGTGATCCCTGTTTGACGTACTGATCCCACATGTGATCCCTGTATGACTTACTGATCCCACTCACTGTCGATGTGATCCCTGTTTGACGTACTGATCCCACTCGTGATCCCTGTATAACTTACTGATCCAACTCACTGTCGATGTGATCCCTGTTTGACGTACTGATCCCACTCGTGATCCCTGTATAACTTACTGATCCAACTCACTGTCGATGTGATCCCTGTTTGACGTACTGATCCTACCCGCTGTCCGTGGGATCCTTGTTTCAAGTACTGATCCACTCGCTGCCCCTACGACTGTCACTGACCACTCAGTAATCCCCGTTGTCCCTAGGTAAAGGCCGGGCGCTGAAGCTGCCTCAATTGATTGACGTGGCGGCACAGATCGCCAGCGGTATGGCGTACCTGGAATCCCAAAACTACATCCACCGCGACTTGGCGGCCAGGAACATCCTCGTAGGCGACAGCAACAATGTCAAGATCGCAGACTTCGGACTCGCCCGGGTCATAAAGGTCAGTAACCTGCGTCAGTCATACAGACAGATCCCGTCTGTTCAATAGATCTGTAACGCTCGCCTCAGATACGTAGGCATTATATAAACACAAGGGTCTATCGCTGACGGCAATTGAAGTTTCATGGTATAAATTCTCTCTACTGCATTGCATAGATGGGTTGAATCATGTCCTCGAATATTGGAGTCGGTTTAAGTTGTTTTATGACACTAGTCAATAGTCATAGGGTTCACATGTGAGCTTAATAAATATGCTCTTTACTTGGCCTGCTAAATACGTATCCATTCGTAATTTTATTTGTAAATTTTTCCTAAATAGTCTGTTCTCAAATAAAAAAACATCGAAGGTTGCACACTCGATTTTATGATAAGGCGTACATAATAACTCAGCATACAACTGCATGACCTTCGTTAACAAAATCTGGATTATGCATTCGACTGAGCGACTTTGACCTTTGTTTGACCTTGAAGTGTTTTTTTTTTTTTTATTTGGTGGCTTCTATGCTATCGCTCTTCGTGGTCTTAATGGGAGTCTCCAGTACTAGAGTCAGAATTGGTTAAGTTTTTGCATTTTGTGTTTGTATACATTCGATCTTACTCACATAATGATATTGAATCTGAATCTGAATCTCTACCCTTGCGTTCCCCGACCAGGAGGATGAGTACGAGGCTCGGGTGGGCGCTCGCTTCCCAATCAAGTGGACTGCCCCCGAGGCGGCCAACTACAACCGCTTCACGATAAAGTCCGATGTCTGGTCCTTCGGCATCCTCCTCACGGAGATCGTCACGTACGGCCGAGTGCCCTACCCAGGTACACGCGCACTGCAAGCCGCCCCTCTCTGTGTGATAAAAGCTCCCCAAGCAGTACTTCTCCACTGTTCGAAATTAACATACCTTTAGCGATTTTGCTTAGGTTAATTTGTAATCAATGTAATGAATGCGTAGGCATAAATATTAATTTACCTAAATACATCATTTCCGTTTGAAAGATTTTAAATGTTTCCCATGAAATCAAATTGCTGTACGAGCAAGTTAAATGTACAATATTCTTCGGGTACCTCACAGTGGTGACGCTTTTGCACGGAAGAACGCCAGAACATATCGTAATGACAACACATATCATGCTAAGCTCAGGTTTTAAATGTTATTTCACTTCTTACACACGTGTTCGTGTCTGCCTTCCACAGGGATGACCAACGCCGAGGTGCTGCACCAGGTGGAGCACGGCTACCGGATGCCCTGCCCCCCGGGCTGCCCCCAGGCCCTCTACGAAATCATGCTGGAGTGCTGGCGCAAGGACGAGATGGAGAGACCCACCTTCGAGACGCTACAGTGGAAGCTGGAGGAGTTCTTCACTCTGCCGGGCAGTGAATACAATGAGGCCTCCATTGTCCGATAGGACCGACCCGCCGACTGCGGGTCCAGTTTTTATCAATCCTCACAGCCATTGATTTTTTTTTTTTTTTAAATGAAAACAAAAATTATAAATAAGTGTATTTTTTTTGGTCTGATTTGAATGGGGAGGGGGTTTGACGGGCTCCGCTATTGCCTAGTGGAACCTAATGGTACATGTATGAGAAAAATTGTATATAACGTATATATGCTTTGGGGAAACCATTTCTTATATTGATTGCCTCGCAACGGCCGATTTGTATTATTCATTCATGTAATACGTGACGTTTACGTCTTACTGTCGAGTATATTTCTATATACGTGTACACATTCGTCGGGGCCCGGGGTTTAGGCAGTTTACGAAAGGGAACTTCGACGCCGATGACCAGACAAGTTACTGTTGCGAGTTTGCCGATGTTAGGGGCCAAGGAAGAGTGCAATTTCGTGCTGACGCTCTCTCTGGGCTGATGACCGCATCACCCTCTCCCTTCCATGTCGGTGAAGGGGAATACAGAGGACTTAATGATGGATTTCGCTATGGTATGCACAAAGGTGTAGTGCACATTTTTGTATATTTTTTTTTCATATTCACCGATCCCTTCGTTTGATTTACCCATACATACATATATATATATACATGAAAGGCTAATCAGTGGCCACTTAGGATAAAAGGTCTCCTTTCTGGCCCTTCCGGAGGCGCCTCAGTGACGTAGGTAACCTGCTCTCTTTACGTCCTTCAGTGATTGGATGTGGTGGTTGTACTGGTAATGTGACGGGAGGGCGAGCTGCAGCGCATGTAATCTACGTACACCGGGCCATCCGGGAGTGTTTCTCGGTCGTCTCTGGGTGGCAGAGGGACTTGCTTCTGGGATGGAAGGAAGGGATATACGCCCGTTGTCAGCTCAGCGGCATAGCCGACCATCGACTGAGTGTCTTAAACGGAAGGGACAGAACGCTATTGGAGATATGTCAGTATTGTTTTTTTCCTTTTCTTTGCTCGTTTGTTTCTGTGAGGCCATTTCTCTCGTATCATGTATATATGCGGCTCTAGCGCATATTTATTAACCCCGAATTATATACTCACTTGGAATGGAATGCAACATGTCGTTGGTGGGGAAATTTCCTGCCTGCCTATTTGCAAATTTACAACACGTGTGTGAGTACGAGGTATCTAATTGAACTGTCTTGTCAACGTCTTGCGGTGGAGTATATATCGCCCAATGAAATACAGATAGCGAGCGACGAACTATGGCGACAGATGAATCTGCCACGCCGATCCCCCCCGCTCCCCCTCTCAGCCACCGCGCTGGTTCGGTTCGACCCCCCACACGGCATCTGGTGTGGAGGCGTGCGCTCGAAGACTCCCCCATTATCGCTCGTTTGCCCACTCACCATGGCGGTGTCGGATCCTAATAGGGTATCCGCACCCTCTGGTATGTTTAACTTCGATCAACGGAACAAGTGGTGCCCCCTTCTGGAGCGTCTGTACGACGTGAGATATATATATATATATATATATATAAACGCACATTAAGCGAGAGACACAAATATACTTAATGCCGACACTTTGATCATAGTTAAATCAAGCAGTTAAGTTTACAGTCAGTGTGTTTATTCCATAGACTATGATAACACTGTATACATCTATGTAATACGCTATATATGTTCTACCATTTGTGTAACACTATCGAAGCTTCCTGTTCTACTGTGCTTTCCACGCCTCTTTAAAAGCTGAATAACAGGCTTTGTGTCAGATGTACTCAGCGCTCGTAAACCGTTTTATAAGCTCTGGAGATGTGCTATATGACATGATGTTGCTATTTTAAAGCTAAACATATTGGCATATTGTCATTTTGTCACAGCTGTATATGTTGTTGGTCAAGCACCTGTGGATGAAGATCTGAAAGCAGTCTGGAGAACGCCGTAAGGATGGTGATAACGCCACCTGTTGAATGCTTTTCATTGGAGAATGTTGCCAAGACCCCATTTCATGCACCTCATCGTCTTGTCGCATTAGTTCGAAGCCTGCCTTTCATTGTCTTAATCATAATATATATCATGCGAGTAGGTAAGAATTTTCTATTGCGCTCTATCCGTGAAAATATACATACCTTCATTATTCGTTTGCCATGTTTATCACGTGCTGTATTTTAAGATCGTGGATACTGCATGGGAAGCTATCTATCAACATTTATTGTCCTTCGACGTGGAATATGTTTTCACGAGGTATCCCCTATTTAAACCTTGTGTATGACTGCAACTATGACAAAATCGCGCTATATATGTATACGTAGACAAATTAAGAAAAGATTTGTTTTCGATGATTTTTTTCCTGATATAGTACTGAGTTTCAGTAGGTAAGGTAGAGGTATATTTGTAACATTTTTCTACGCTTTGAATGCCCCTGACTCTTGCTGTACGCTAGTAGCACCCAAGCATAATGTCCAAATGTTGACCAGATGCCGGCACGAGGAATAGCATTATTACCTCATGCTGGCTGACTGTCTAAGTCAGATGTACTTGTACCAATTCCCAAATGTACTTGTCTGTTGTCGTCTCTATAATATCTTTTATTCATTACTATTGTTTTCTATCCCATATAACCGCACGGATACACATTCAGTATCGAATTGCGCGAAGTCTGTTACGCTACAAACGCTTGTGTCCCAGTCATTGATCTTGCTTCAATCCTACTTTCTGGTAATATTGTGTCCAGGATGTCGGGCCCCGTGGATCGTCAGTATGGACAGGCCAGGGAATATGAACAGTCCGTGTCGTGGACTCAGGCCTACCCATGGCCCAAACGAACGGTCACGACCGAATACGTTAGTTTTTTGGTACCCTTATTTGTTCTCTTATACATACAATAACCGATTTACGTCTCCATTGGCCCGTGTGTAACTGCCGGTCTTGTCCCTGTAGACATCCTGAACGTCACATTATGTCTTATCCGGCATTGGGATAGAGATAAACCATTTGCGGCTTTAAACAGATGTTTTAAAATATGAAGCGAGCGTATATGGGCATTTGTAATTTCCTTCACTCAGCTTGAATCGTGTACAATTCCAGGCCATCTGTTTGGTGTTCCGGATATTTCTATATTATTACTTCCAAAAGTAAAACTGTAGTCTGCTTCAATACAAATGTGCGTCTCAGTGATCTGGTCTTCTGTAATTAGAACTTATCACGGGATGTCCTAAAATACGGAATGCAGACCCGGTGTTTGAAATGTCGCACTTTTTTTAATCAGGATTTGACGCGTGCTTTAACTAAATGACCAACTGGAAATGACCCGGAGATGTCGAGTAGTAGATAGTACTTGTTGAACAAGTTTTTAGTCAACGCCAGGCTGATGTTGCGCGAACCACGTATTACAAGAGCTTTGAATGTGTGTGAATAGTCCTTCCGTTGCCCCAGCACGAGGTTGTTCTTCTGTACAAACGCCCCGTTCCCATGTCAGTGTAGTATGTGTTTCTTCGTCTGCATGTACTGCGTCTATCAACTGTTTTTATGTCTACGGCAAAGTGGAAGTAAATAAAGAACAGTGTATAAAATGGCAACAGTCGTTCATTCTTTATTGGGATACAAAAAGAATGAATATTATTTCTCAAAGTTCACAAGAGTCTCCCAGGGTGACGACTTCAAAGACCCTTGCGCTACCTCTACCAGTCCTGATTGGTTCAGATCCAGTTCCTACTGTAAATTAATTCCCCATGTAGCCAAACCAACGTGATGCTTGAACATAATAGCCTCGATCGAGGGCTGGCGGTTCACAGTATGCAGCTGGTCCGCTCAAATATGGGCCAACGCTGAGTGGTCAAGGCGGTGAAAGAACGCGCGAAACCAGTTAGTCCCGTGAACACAGCAATCCGTGTCTCAAGGGGAATTCGATGGGGATGTCGGCCGAGGATGCTATACGCACTCCACAAGTATCCCTCGCGCCGATGCTAGCTTACTTGACGACAACATTGACAATCATTCTCCGCTATCGCGGCGCTGTCAATCCTGCGAGCAGCGAGACTAACCGAGGCTGGAGACTGCAATGACGGTGTCGCTGTGACGGTCTGGAGCGGGTGACTCGGTCGGAAGGGCGTGGGAGGGTGCTGCAGGGGGTCGTGTGTGAGGCGGGGGTCACGGCCTCAGGAGGTGTCTTCCCCGGCCCCGAACACCTCGTTGGCCACCGCCACTTGTCCGATTTCCTCCAGGGCGTGTCTCAACATGGCAATCGTGCGCCGCTCATTTTCACTCTCCTGTAGGTATAGAATGACGTTTACATGTATACATGTGTGTATTACCCAGTACTAACGACGGCCGAACAGTCTATATCGTCCATGTATACTAAACACAAGCTCCGCAAATGGGGGGACATCTTCATTTTGAAATCAGCATTACGGATCCAGAATTTCCGGATGTTTGACGGATACTTTGTTAATGAACCGCTCACTCGATAGTTCATCGATATTGATTACCAACACCGTTGCATCTTACTTACTACCAAGTAACGTAGAATCTAAAGATAACGTGACGATGAACGGGGCAGTAAATACAAAGTTTGGGGGCCGAATGCCGTGGAGACCACGTGGCACAGTGATGCCATCAAATGAAGGATTCATTTCATCCGTAACAAGGTCGAACAATCTACCATCTACGCTGTTTTGAACAGTTCAACATGTACTTTAAATGCGGTCCATCCTTCTTCCATGTTAAGAGTCCACGAAACGGACTATTATAGTAGAGAGTAGGCGTGGGTCATGCCGTGAGCTATGCCAAGAGAATGGTTCACATAACATAGAAGAACGGCCTTGAATATTCCGTCCGTGTTAAGGGAGATCGTTGCATATTCAGGACGCTTTTACCACTTTTGGTCATAACGCGTCAATATGAAGAAGGAAGGGAGAGTGGGGCCATGTCCCCGCGGGCAACCCCCTACTCTTTGCGAAGAAAGACATGGGATCTTTATCCTGCGATCACACAGACATGGCCACAGCGGGGCTCGAACCACCGATCCACGTGCCGTTAGGCATCGGGTTAGGCTATTGGGCCGGCCCCCTTTTAAGGAAGACACCCACCATCCAGAGGGTGATCATCTTGGTGGCCTGTGCCTTGGCGTCGTCCGTCTCACTCTCCAGGTACTTGGCGTCCTCCTCGGGGAAGTTCAGCTCAGTCGCCAGCTTCTTCCAGTCGCCAGTCATCCTCTCGGCCAGCGCCTGGCGTCAGGAAGCATAATGAACGACTGGTTGGTTAGTATATTCAGGACGCTTTAACCACTCCTGGTCATATCGGGATTTTAATCCTGAGACCACACAGACAGGACGAGGTGGCCAGAGCGCTCTCCACTAACCCACTGAGCTATTTCACTTATTCCTTCGTTCCTCTTAATGAACGAAGGAACCAATGAAGTGTATTAAAGTGGCACAATGCTATATACGGCAATTATATACAGGGCATACCCAAGTGCTTGATTATTACTGACCTTGACCTGCTCGGCCGTGGGTAAAAGCACGGATTCGTCCTTGGTTTGACCTTGATCAGCTTGGTCGTCGCCGTCATCTTCCTCGTCGTCCTGTTTGTTGTCTGCCAGGTTCTCCTCGGCATTGTTACCCTGAACCACTCCCTCCTCATCCGCCTCCGCCTTCATCTCCTCGGTCTGGGTCTGCAATGGTGTGTGTGTGCAGGGGGAGTGGCCGGGGAGGGGCCCGGGTATGAAGGAAATTGTGTGTTAGGTCACCTTTATGCACACATGGGTTAAGCCGATCTCAGATAATACTTAGATGTAATTCATTATATTGTAAAACAAACCCCAGACTGCCGAGGCCGGCTAGGGTCAAACCTTTGGTTGCTGTTCATCAGAAACTGAAACTCATAGTGCCTATGAAGCCTCTCCTCTTCCGATGGCCGTTAACATCTGATATATCATTAAATTATAATTATTATAAAGTTAGTCATACGCTTGGCGCCACGACAAGGCACTTGTACCTACAAACTTCCATATCCGACTATGGCTAAAGCAACAGATCATTCAATCATTAGAACAAACGCTACCAATATGTTACCTTAATATCAGAAAATCCGAAAAAATTAAAACAAGATCATATTTAACATCGTCACTAGCAATATTACTTCACCTATATCAAAGTCGAGACCCATTCAGACAAGAAGGACTCACGCTGGGCAGTTCCTTGGCCAGCTTCCCGATCATTAGCTCGAGGTACTGAGGCACGGTCTTGTTCTGTTGTTGCTGCTGACCTTGGGCAAAGAAGTAGGGACTCTGGCGTGCCAACAGGCGCAGCGACTTCCACGCGAAGGTCTCGTTGTTCACATGTCTGTAGGGATAGCTTCATTATAGACCAATACATCCGGGCGGGGGGGGGGGCGACATCACTTCCTCACTATCTCGAAGCACTGATATCTATCTCACAGATTTATTTTCAAGCATGGGTCTATTGCCACCGTTTGTTAACTAGTCTCCTAATCACGCGAATTAAATATGGATTCATCATTTCCCAGTAGGACCTACTGGTACTATCAGACAGTTGTGTCCCCGTGAAACCATCATTTCCCAGTAGGACCTATTGGTACTATCAGGCAGTTGCGTCCCCGTGAAACCATCATTTCCCAGTACATGACTTAGCCACCTACTGTGTTTTTTTTTTGGACAAACCATCCCAAGTACATTAGATTTACGGGAACATAACAGGCCGCTATGCTCCTGTGATAAGAGTTTCCAGGATCAGATTCTGGACAACACTTACTTGTAGCAATCCTCCACCATGGCCTCGGGGTCGGCCTCCTCTATGGCGTCTTCGAAGAATTCCTCCATCTGAGGCATGAAGTTCCTGAGAAACACACGTCCAAGCAATTAAACACCGGCAGAGATCCCTTGCATATCAGCCTTACTCAAAAGCATATAAATTTCTTTTTTATTGTGTAGGATTTGTCACCAATGAGTCATTTAATGATAAAGTGATTAAACTTAAATGTTGGCTCGACAGCTTCCTCCCTATTTACCTCTGTAGCATTCAAGCACCGATACCACAGACTGACCGTTGTTGTGAGTGACATGCCTTCATGTTGTCTGGACACAGATACGCAGAACCCCCCCCCCCCCCCCCCACTCCCTATCTCTCTGGAACATTCAATTACCAAGAACACAGACTGACCGTTGTTGAGTTGAGCGACATGCCTTCACGTTGTCTGGACACAGATATGCAATACCTCCCCACCCTCACTCCCTCCCCTCTCTGAAACATTAAAACACAGATACCACAGACTGACCGTTGTTGTGAGCGGCAAGCCTCCATATTTTCTGGACACAGATACGCAGTACCCCCCTCCCCCACCCTCACTCCCTCCCCTCTCTGAAACATTAAAACACAGAGACCACAGACTGACCTTTGTTGTGAGCGGCAAGCCTCCATATTGTCCGGACACAGGTTCCAGAGTCGCGTAAGTTCAGCGCTGCCCATCTTGATCAGTTTCCCGCCGCTCGCTTTGAGGTCGTCACCAAGACTTCGTTTTTTGCCTCTGTAATGTTCAGTTAAGTAAGTCAGTTAAGTATCCCCATTAACCCTCTATCATTGTTTCATTGCATTAACCATTTATTAGTACTCTCATTACATTAGCGATCACTGTGACTTTCATCGCTTTAACCCTTTATCAACATTAATCAATTAACCCTTAACTTCAAGTCCTCAGCATTACTTACATACCATCAAATTAAGCCATCAGCATCGTATTTAGGAATATTTTATAATAAACTCAAGGTGAGTACCTTCTCTTAACTAAACCCTGTTTCACAATAACCAGATCACATGAACGTGTGCACACTGCTTCTCATTAAGTCATAGTTACCTTCCCATTGGCTTGGGTCGTTCTTCTGAGTCGGCGACCCTGACATACGTGGGACATCCGTCATTCTTCCAATTATTCCAGTTCTCCTCCCTTCTCATGATATCCTACACAATAATCGGGAGCAATCAACGAAACAAACCCACAAACTAAGAATATGAAGATGATCTGTTATGGCGGCATCACAATGCCACAGGAGTTTCATTTTGACCACAATGCCAAGATGTCTCCCTTTATCAAAAAGCTACAGATGTGTCCTTTTATCACAATGCCACAGGAGTTTCCTCTTTATCACAATGCTACATGTCTCCATTTATCACAATGCCACAAGAGTTTCCTTTTTATCACAATGCTACATGTCTCCATTTATCACAATGCCACAGGAGTTTCCTTTTTATCAGATGCTTCAGATGTCTCCTTTTATCACAATGCCACAGGAGTTTCCTTTTTAACACAATGCTACAGATGTCTCCATTTATCACAAAGCCACAGGAGTTTCCTTATCACAATGCCAAGATGTTTCCCTTTATCAAAATGCTACAGATGTCTCCTTTTATCATAATGCCACAGGAGTTTCCTTTTTACACAATGATACAGATGTCTCCTTTTATCACAATGCCACAGGTGTTTCCTTTTTATCACAATGCCACAGATGTTCCCATTTATCAAAATGCCACAGATGTGTCCTTTTATCACAATGCTACAGATGTCTCCTTTTATCACAATGCCACAGGTGTTTCCTTTTTATCACAATGCCACAGATGTTCCCATTTATCAAAATGCCACAGATGTGTCCTTTTATCACAATGCAACAGGGGTTTAATCGTAGCACAATACCACAGGGGTCTCCTTTTATCACAATGCCACAAATGTCTCTTTTTATCACAATGTCAGTACGATTTGACTAACGTAAAATCGTAAATGATTCCCCTTTTCCCGATACGTGCATCCAACGTATTCTACCTCTATGGCCTCGGCGAAGCGGTCACCGTCCGGCGGGGTCTCTTTGATCAGCTTGAGCACTCGCTCCTGTGTTTGTTTGACCCACGTTGCTTGATCCTCGCCCAGAATCTGAGTGGCACTGAAAGATGAGCAGAGGAGACACATGAATAATGCAATTAAACAACTGCTTTAATATGCCAATAAACTCAAAGAATCAGAGATGAGAATTACATAGGCACCTCATAATAGTTGACACACGTTGCTAGGATCAGTATGCCAGTACCAGAAATGGACCTGCGTTGGTACCAAACGATGGCGAATTATTACCATTGTATTATCATCAACACTTTAACTCCAACACATTCTATCAGTTGTTTATCAGCAGAGCTTACCAGTGTCAAAGCGAGCAAAACCTAGAAGCATACAGATTATACATCACAAAAATAAGGCTTGTGGATATGCAACCAACACGACACATTATTTCTGGGTCTTATAACCAACCTCTTGAAGCGGACGGGCGCATCCAGATACTGGAAGGTGATGAGGAACTGGACCAGGACATAGCGCCGGAAATTACTGTCGCTCACTTGAAGGTCCAACAGCTGCATCAGGAATAACATACATGACAAACCCTACCAGCAGAACAAGTTCATAGAAACTGAGATATGGTTATTAGGAAGTGTTTTCGGCGGCTTTTGTGCACAGGTTAAATTAGACTAAGAAACCTTCAGAGACAAAAGGACTGGGGTTTAAAGATGCAGGTACCAGGGTTCGTATCCACGTCCTGTTAATGTGCAGCGCAGCCTGCTTACCAACTAAGCTCGGGAGGCTCTCTATGGGGTTATGAATTGATGCCTTTATTATTCAATCAGAAACCTTTAAACCGCCAACTCTAGACTTCCGTCGAAGCGCGGTTCTACGAGTTACAGTTTCAGCTCGTGCCTAAAAACCACAAGGCAACGGCAAAGGCGGTTTAAAGCGTCTTTTATATATCAATGACCACCATATGTATCTTGCATTGGGGTTGCAGATGGTATCTAGAACTCTTACTTTTTCACTGGTCAGGTACTTTGGGAAGTAGGTATTCGGTGAATCGGTCTTATTGGTGTCCTGAGACGGTCCCCTTCTCCGCCGCGAGGTCTTCACGTCATCGAGCTTGAAGCTCTCGAAACAGCCGAGAACCTCGTCCGCAAACTGAACGTTAGCACAGAAATAGACTCAATAGCGGTATACATGTTCTCCAGCAAGCTGCAGCATATGAAATGCACACAGAAGCTGATTAAATACATGATAGGAACATGCACGAGAGACCGGCCGAGAAAACCATTTGGTTAACATAGCTATTTGTAATGGAGACTTGTCTGAGACACGCGTGTCATCGAGGCACGCACCTTGCGCCTATAATACGGATAAAAGTTACAGTTTGTCCTTAACTTGCACTGGATGCCTCCAGTCAGCCGGTACCATCAGACATACCCCGGCCAGGTCATACGTCCCAACATCCATGCGCCAGGCTTATGGCACGTATCATGCATCTCCTTACTGCAAACCATTTATCCATCATTGTAGGCTCAATCATTGGAAAAAGTCATCACTATACTTACGGACGAAAAAGTCTTCCAAGAACCCTTGTCGTAGCATTGACCTGGCTTTCTGAAGTAGTCTTGCAGCAACCAGAATTTACGATATATATTATAGTCGATGGGTAGGCTGGAAGGAGAACGTTGAAATCAATCATTACAATAAATCACGACAACCCCTCGGTCAAAACACGTATTTCCGCCGATGAATCAGAGACGGCATGAATTGTCGGCTTCAGTTTACACTGATGAAAGATTTAAATTTGTAAGAACATAGCTATAAGCAATCACCTGGCCCGATCGTCCATCTCTCCCTCCTCGATGTCCATCGCATTTTCTTCCTTTTCATCGACACTCTGGAAGAATACAATGCAAACTCAGGTGAGACATATAGTTTCCTTCCTGGAAACAAATAGTCTACCCATTGCTTGCCGTACCATTCACTCAATAAAGACGACGAGAAAGTAGATAGATTAGGACGAAGCCTAAAGCAAGCCACATACCGTTTTGCGCGCCTTGTCATACTCTTCCGGCTTCGTATTGTAGTGCGTAATATTTTCAAGGTTAAACTGGCTCATCAAATTCAGACCTGCAAAACAAAATAAAAACATTTCTCTGTCACACAATGTGTCCGATTCTTCTACATATTATGCAATGTGGAGCAGTGAAACTGCCAACGTATCACCATATAACTGTCTACAAACAACCATCAGAGTATTAAAGTAGGTTCTATGCCAATATGGCTAAGGAATACAAAAATCTGTAGTATTCGAAACAGACCTGATTTCTCCGACAGTGGAAACAGCCTTGCCAAGAACAGCTGAATTCTGCCGCAGAAGACAGTGTTCTGTGACTTAGAGTGTCTCCGTAGTAAATCTGTGTGTAAAATATATAAAAGTTGCAAAAAGGACACAAATATGACGAAAATTGTAACTAAATATTCTATTGGATTTCCCTCTCCAACAATAATGTAACCTGGAGATCTTATGGTCAGAATATCAAGACACATACTAAGTCATAGCATGTGCAAACCAACATGTTTAAATTGTACCGGAAATATGAATAGATATGGTTCACTTACCATTACACATCCTGAGTAAGTAGTTTTTCCCTGCATTATAGTATGTGTCCTGCAAAAGAACAGTTAAATGAATAACACATGCAAATATAAGGGTGAACAACCGAACAAACTAATGAACGTAAAAACAGGAAATGTAATTTAAAGGTAACGTAAATGTTGCACACTATTTTTTACCATTCAAGCATTATGGTGTTTACAGCTTCCCAGCAACTAGCCATGATATTGCTCCTTTGGAAAAAAACACAGCTCTCGTCACTACATATAAGCAAGTTTCAATTATTTTTAATACTCACTGATTTCCATAGTTTGACTCTGTCTTCTAGATATGTAAACACTTCGTCACATTTGTCCAAAGTGATGCTGTCAAAGATATCTTGCAAGAGCATAAATAGTGTTCCAACAGAACACAATTCTGCAAAAAATACATTTCTTTAAGGTACCGATATCCAGAATATAAGTTTTAAAAGTTCATAATTTATCCCTAATAATTTATAAAGGGTTCATCCAAATATGCAGATGGGTGGATTTTGCTGAGAAAGGATGTAATTAGTACATGTTCGATATATGCTAAATTTACAATAATTTAATCAAGCTATTTTTATAGCATTTTACTAGGCGACAGACAGGTAATCTACGTTGATACCACAACGTACTAAGATTCAGATCGTAAAGTCCATTGGGACCAAGGGAACTGAACTTTTAACTTGGCACAATACCAATATAACGAAGTCAACTACAACATTAAGGTATAATCATACCATGTTGAACAGCTGATGCAGCAAGACTGATCACAGATAGGTAAACTGGTGTGGCACTGTCCTTGTCCTGCAAAATAAGGTTGATAGCACAAGTTAAATATATGTACCGTTAGTAATGGTAGTAGTTGATGCCATAAAATAGTCAGAAGGAAAGATTCATGCTGCAACACAGAAAGCCATACCATACTTAAAAATCTATGCTACGCAATACTTCATTATAATATCATTACTGCCTCTTCATGGCCAACAAATGCCAAAAGAATGTACTACAAACCACATATAATCCTTCCTTGACAAAGCCTCAGCAAAATGTCTCTTTCATTTTCAAATTACTAGTACTGTAGATAACACAAATTGTTATTTTTCTGCTACCTTCTAAAAAAAACTATAGGCTGACAGGCCACAGTAAAGACTTACAATCATGTGATTGAGGACATCTCGCAATGCCTGATCTAAGGACATTTTCTTCTCAGCATCACTGGAAACAACCGTAAAACACACTTTAATACATTTCTACAAGTATAGAGAGGCCACCAGTATTACATCTTATTTTGCGAAGATAAAGCATAAATAAAAACTAACTTTCTCACTCGAATGTTATCAATTATATAATGGAAAAAATATTTCATAATATACAACCCACCTGCCATGGATATCACTATAAGTCTTCTCAAGTATTGCAACATCATCACTTTGAAGACTGCTGTTTACGCTATCCTGAAAATATCAAAAGGAAACACATTTTTTACAGGGGTTAGGAAGGGGAGATGTGAATGAAGTTATGGAATTGTTTTTATGTGACGTCATACTCTGCATATGCAAACTACATTGCAGGCAGTACCATTTATTACACTCCCAAAAAGAAGTAATCACATCATAATATCGTCAGTTATTAAAGTTGCATATCAAGCTCTTTCCCACCCAAACTAAAAGAGGCCAAATACAAATATGAATGAGTCCTTAAATCATTCAAGCTTTTTTTTGACTATACTCCATGCATGCCAAACAGAGTCTCCTAGCCTTGACCATAATATCAATTTATCACAAATTTTCATTTTAGTGGTACAGTAGTCCCTGCATTATACAGTCCCTCTATTATAGACTCCCTCCATTATACATGTTAAAGCCCCTATGCATGCCGACAATGGCTGGAAGACGCACTCAAAATGCTGATCTAAGGATCAGACTGTCGATACAAGTTAAAGGCACAGAGCTGGAGAAACCATAATCAGCATATCAGCTTGGCAACTTTGTTAGACTGAATGCTGATGCTATCCTGGATAAGAGGGAAAGAGGAACCAGACCTGCATCAAAGACTGAATATTCAGAAAATATTGTGCGATGAGGTTAAGACTGACGTTTGACTGCTTTAGCACAGTACAAAAACATTTTTCTGATGGGAAGGCTATTACATTGTCTTCTCATTGGACCTAGGCTTAGCTTAGATTTCTCCTCTTTTAATGGGGGGGCTGGCGAGACAGCTCAGTGGGCTAGAGCATTCACATTGAGTGCTCTGGTCACCTGAGAGCCTAACAGTATGTGGGTCGGTGGTCCGAGCCCTGCGGTGGCCATGTCTGTGTGTTCGCAGGATAAAGATCCCATGTCTTTCTTCGCAAAGAGTAGGGGGTTACTCCCGGGGACATGGCTCCACTCTCCCTTCCTTCTCCCATTTTCGCGATATGACCAAAAGTGGTTAAAGCATCCTGAATAACCAACCAATTCTCTTTCAATGGGTGGCTCTATAGTTTCCAGCCATGCCACAATATAAAAGCATCAGTGCTGAGTGGATAGTCAACTGAAGTTAACCCGGAGATGGTTGCTGATTGGTGTTCACGATACTTGGCAGAAAACTGCCCATCTCAGGGCATCCCTCTATTATACGACTCCTTCCGTTATGCATTTTTTTTGGGCTGGCAGAACAGAAGTTGTATAATGCAGGGACCACTGTCATCAGTTTGTGTGCTTCGCAATGCTTTGTTATAAGTAGCAGTGCCGAGACAGACTTCTGCAGTGTTCCTGGATAGATATGTTTGCTATATCACAGCTTTTATCTGCAAATTAAGTTTTCTGCAAATTTTGATATAAATTTTGCCTGGGCTTAGTTTTGGCGTAAAAGACAAAAAAACAGCCAGTAATGTAATTTGCATACAGTCATATGAAATGGTAACGGTCGTTTTCTGTGCAATTTCGCAAAACAGCGCATGCAACACGAATGCAAGGTGCTTTGGACAAGAAGGCAAGATCATATCAGACTTCAAGATGGCAAATCAGTTTTTCCCACTTACATGTGACGCAATATTTTTCGAAATGCCTAGAATGTTAAGCCGCTTGATCATTGGCGCAAGTGCCCCCAGGCAAACCCGCTTTCTAGGGGCACAACGGTGTCCATGCAAAGTTCTTTAGACGCCAGTCGGGAATCGACTGTAGCCTTAATCATAATGTGTACGCGTACAATCATAGTGTTTACGTATTCTATATACCTTGTTCTATCTTCCGACATCAAGAAAGTGTGTCAACACTAGGTTGTTTCGGTTATATTTTTGCGAAAGAAATGTTTGAGCATGGTCCTTTCCCGACCAACCGGGATGCGTATGCAGCGCCACCTGGCGAGTCCCGCCATCATTTGAATCATTTGTGGCCTGGGTCCCAAACTTTGTAACCATGAATTACCTTTGACAGAAGGCGCTGCTGTTGTCCTTAAGTTCAAAGTGAGTGACTGACAACACCTTCTAGCAGAGAATCATATGCTAACGGAGCGGGGAACCAAGTTGCATTCACAGGTACCGGCATCCTCCAAAAACAAATATGGCAGATGGTTGGTCCAGAAAAGTTGTGTGCTCCAACATTTCTTCATGAAAATATAACTGAAACAACCTAGTATTGACACACTTTCTTGATGTCAGAAGATAAAACAAGGTATATAGAATACGTAAACACTATGATTGTACGTGCACACATTATGATAAAGGCTATAGTCGATTCCTGACTGGCGTCTAAAGAATTTTGAATGGACACTGTTATGCCCCTAGAAAGCGGGCTAGCCTGAGAGCACTTGCGCCAAGCTTGATCAGTATTAATTAACAACCCATCCCGCCCGCTTTACGACCTCGACCGTAAATTAATCTTAATTATGTTAATCCCTCCTTTCAAGTTTGCCACTCCTTCCCACAACCAACTGACTAACCAAGCCCCCACATCAAACACCCCCACCTGCCACCCCGCCGCCCACCCCGTCCCCCACCAGCGGCCACATCCATTGGCGGCCACAGCCCACGTACAGCCCATATACCAGATAACACTGGTAACAGGAAAATAGACTCCCCATCGTGTGGTTTTACGTTTCCCCGATCCCTGCCTCTACTCTCTAGCCTAATCGGGCCATCGGGTCCATCTAATCACGTGTGATTGGCCAAATCAGCTGTTAACCCTGTGACAATGGCTACATCACTCATCAGCAGATCAGGCACTGAGCAGCTGCGACAGCATGGTAAACAAGTGTTCGGTCATCACTTGTTGTTTAGGTAGGGCGATAATACAGTCTATTCAACCGGCATACGTGATCTGTCCTTTACTTATGTGCCAGTCGGCAGATATGGCTCCAAAATAAACCTTCTAGCATTTCTTTATATATAACTATTCCCTCTGTTGAAGCTACGGTGTCATGTATCACAGGCTATACGTACAAATAACTGTTCTCTCGCCGCTTGAAATTGAAACAGAGAAGGCGCTGCCATGTTGATACCGGTGTATTACGAAATCTATATGAGGAGCTTGCCTCCGCAAAGCCTCTGCCGACTGATGGGTGACTCCTCCAGTGAGATGATGCTCGATCTAAGCATTATCAAACGACGAGCGCCAATGTACCTCCAGAGAAGTACGCTTGGGTACATGAATTCTGTCTTACTTGTTTCCACGTACACATAACTTCACAAAAGCACTTTGGAAATGTGGAGTAAGCATACCAGCATAAACATGTAATGTAGTATTTATACTTGGGTCTACAGAGAACGTAACTGATTTACTCGACGTAATATATGCTGATAATAGAAAAAGCAGAATCCATATATGTTATCCTGTATTTGACTTCCCAATGATAATCACCGTTCTCTGCGTTACCATTTTTGCTAAATAATGAACTCTTTTATTGATTCATTCCCGCCGGTTTATCATATATACGGCCGGGGCCGGTTTGGTCCCCAGCGGGAGTCGAAATTCTATTTGTTGAAGATTCATCATCTACGATCGAGTAGATCGATAGATCAGGAAAGTATACAAGTCGGTTTGTCTCTCGAGGTAGTAACAAGATAATTAAGTATGCCCTTCGTCGGGTAGGTTCGATCACAGGGGCAGATCTAGGGTGGGGGGTTAGGGGGGGCTGGACCCCCCCCCCCCCCCATGTCTTCAGTGTCGGAATTTGGGGGTCAATGTCGAATGTCGATTTTCCAGATATGCCTGTGTCGCGTGTCGCCGTTAACCCCTCCCAGAGCCCTTTTTTACGGTTCTCAAACTTTGTTTGATTCAAGTAAAGCGAGCTAAATCACCCCATGAAGCGACGTGCATGGCGGACAGGAGACAGGTGGTGGGGCATTAGGCCTTATTAAAAGCCTGTTATTTATTGTGTATTCGTTTGTCTTATTTTTCTTTGCCTTATAAGAACCAAAATACATCATTTTCATTCTTCACAAAATAAAACGTCTTGGTCAGGGAAGAAATTACTGAATGAGGAACTATATACAAGTCAAATGTTATATTTTTGTATGCTTAGCGCGGACCTAATATACCGGATGGTACGGTAGCAATGATGTCATTTGTTGGGGTGTCTCGTGACGTCTGCACAACAATACACATGTTTTCAGGTTTCAGCTCACGGCCCAACATGTAGGGCTGGGCTAGTTGAAATATGGATTTTGAGAATTTTAGGCTGTTTGTGATATCGAACACATTCCCCGAGGCGGTAGAAACTACCACTGCGATGTCGAACTCATGCGATCCATTGAGTGAAGAAGGCTGGTCCCATGTGAGTCAAGAGGATCTGACTGCAGCCAGCGTACGGGATGAAGAGGGACACTTTCCTCGTTCCCGAGTCGATTATTCTGATGGAACTGAACTTCGTCAGGGGAACCGTCACCAGTCAAGTGTCGAAGACAGACTTTCGAGATCCTTAGACCTGGGCCATGGAAGCATGGATACTTCCACAGATGGTTTAGAGGGAAGTACATCAAATAGCATCCCCTGGCAAAGTGGTCGTTACAGAACTCTGGAAAGGTCCTCTGGACTTGCTGCCACAAGTTCTGGAAGCGGCAGCATGGGCTCCCAATTTGAAGGATCAACATCTGATAGGGGCGGTGCTGATCAAACAGAAAAATTGAAAAATAAATTGATGTCTGCTTGGAATAATATGAAATATGGTAATCATTTGTATTAACTATTTCAATAAATTTGGTGGGGTGGCGTTAATCCTGATACATGACTCTCATATCATGTGCTGGTACCAGATGCGTGAGAGAGTCATGAAGTATAACTATAACCCACATGAGACCAAGAATTGGTGGGGATGTCTGTGCATCATATAGCTATTTGCTTTATCAGTAAATTGCCTACCACCAAAAGTGATGAAAAGTAATTCCATAAGTGTTAAACTTTTCTTTTATGGCTTTATATTCAATGTTGGCCTTTTATACATGCACTAAATAGCATAAAGTTCGCACTTCGCTTCGCCACTTTGAGAATTTCGTAACGAAAGATAAGACAAAATGGTGGAGCGAGTGTTGAGAAAAATGTCTGTTGTTTATTGCATCAATGACACTTTTTAAATGGCCCCAGCAAATATAATACAACAAAAGAAAAGTTCAACAATTGTAGCGTTAACTTTTATTACTTTGGATGCTAGACGATTTATTGGTAAGGGCAAAAGCCTTTAACGATGTATGGACATGGCCTGGCCTCATGTGGGGTGCACTTTATAGCTCTCTTGTGCGTCAGGTACCAGCGCGTATGAGCAGCCATGTATTAGGGCTAGGACGGCGCCTTTGCTATTAGAACAGCACTAAAGGCTATAAGTATAACACTCTCCAGTAATAAGGGTTTACAGTGAGTGAATATAGTGGAAGTGAGACGATATTGTGCTCTGTTGGAATAGTTTATTTATGCAGGTTTTATCTGATCGATATATCACACACTACATAAGCATCCTTTTTCATCTGATGTGCCATGATTTATTGCATACCATTTATATGTTCTTGTATATTAAGAACCTAAAACATCCTGTCAGTTCAATACACTTTAAAGTTACTTGAAAAACTTGTGTAGACTGTATCATCCAAATTCGGAAATTAATGCCTTTCAACATGTGATCACAAGTCTACTGATATATTATATCAAGTCAACATTTGTGTAATCAGACATTGTGTCAAGGATATCGCTCTAACAGATATTTAAAATCATAATATGGGTGGAAAATTGCTGTATGAGCAGTTTTTTGAAATGAGTAATATTTCTAGTTTCTTCTGATCCCTGCAATGCGGATATGGTAGGTCATAAGCCTTCATATGGTCTACAGATTTGGTCTGTACCCACAACTCCCATATGTACACCTTGTCAACCGTTCTCCACCATGTATTTCCTTTCCTCAGTGCCTTGCATATAATCACAAGCTAATAAGATGTGCAATGATCGTGTGAAAGTAGCTATAAAAGCTATAAAAATAGGCATTCCTGGCTTGGATGACCTCAATAGACTAAGAAGGTAGCATAATGCAGAGGCCAACAGGTTGAAATGGATTGGCCTATATACATTGTTTGTACTAATATTTTCATTATATTTCTCCAGGTTGGTCTGTGAAGACAAAGACTAGCTTCAAATGTGATTCACCCATTTGGCTATTGGGCAAATGCTATCATTGCACCAAAGCAGGTCTGTACTCCTGCATTTACAGGGATCATGGTAATACATTTAAGTTTGAAGTTTAATATAACAGATAACTGTGGGGTATTTTTGTAAATATTCATTGTAGGTCATTCATATGCTAATCGTTGGCCAATTGTCCCAAGGTGCTTCGACAGATCTTCATTGTGCTAAGATGTTTCTGTCAAATACTAGATTTGGCTTAATTAATAAGGGAGTGACCAATTTCTTAATGACGGTGGGCAAGTTGTTGGAGTGAACATGGTAAGTAGAGCATAAACTGGTCATCAGTGGCGTTCAAAAATTATATAGAAGTTTGACACATATTCTGCTGCAAATGTTGGGTAATGACATAAACATAATTCCAAGGGATCTATGCACAGGGAACTGGACTATAGTTTGCTACCATATAGGAGATATGAAATGAACATATTGATGTCAACTCAATTGAATTTTGTTCTGTTCTTTTGTTTGCTTGGACCACAGTTCGGGGATGTGGCCTACAAAGAAGAGCCAACATTAAGTTTTATTTTCTGATATTATATGCTTTGTTTCGAACACTTCAGGTCCATAGTGTATACAATCTAATGTTTTTTTTTCTTTGTATCAGATCAAGAAGAAAATAAACCAGGGATGAAAGCCCCAAACTCAATGTATGAAAGATTTATAAGAGACTTTGCCAGCCGGATCTGGTTTACGTACAGAAAGGACTTTCCATTGCTTCACTCCACGTCCCTGTCAACCGACGTCGGTTGGGGATGTATGTTACGATCTGGTCAGATGTTGTTAGTTCAAGCCCTGCTGACGCATTACCTGGGCAGGGGTAAGTAAATATATTGCTTGGATAGATTAATAAATAACTACGGTTTCACTCCTCTCCATAAATAATATCCTTCTGTTCCTTTAAACTTCAATACAAGTATATTTTAGTGGCTGCATTCTATAATCTGTATTATTTTTACCGGTAATACGCTTTGTGTCTCTTCCAACGTTTAAATATTCGTGAAGAAAGATTACACCCAATTGAACAATTTACTTTCAGACTGGAGATGGCACTCACAACAACGAACACAAGAAGATATCTTCCATCATCAAATCATTAAGTTCTTTGGCGATCAAGCGGGGGATGAGTGTCCTTTCTCCCTGCACAAGTTAGTCCACATTGGGGCTGAGTCTGGCAAACGTCCTGGTGACTGGTACGGACCGGCCTCTGTGGCCTTCGTCTTGAGGTGAGAACAGTCCAGGCGTCCATAGTCTGTATATATTATCTCGTAATATGGAATGGTTATTGATAACAAAAATTACCGATGCCCAAGTTTAGGTAGTTTGATATTTGTACGTTTTGCACGTCATGTTTATATATATATATTGTGATAGCATTGAGAAAATATAAGTATATATCTAGAGGTCGCCATGTTACATGCTCCGGTAAAGTTCGAGAGTTCTTATTGTAAGATGAGATTTCGGTTTTCGGTTTCAGGTTACGATAGGCTGAAATGTGTCGTAAAGTAACTGACATTAATTAACCGTTAAATGGCTTTATCGAAAATATGCTGTAAGTTTGTCAGAGAGCTGAGGCCTAATAACTGTTACAGTAACTATGTGCTTTCCTTGCTGTTTAAGAGAGGCTATGGAGCAAGCGTCAGAAGCGAACCCTATCCTCAGCAACCTATGTCTCTATGTCGCTCAAGATTGCACTGGTAAGTGAGAGTCGCGATGAGAAACTGAGTCATATGATTGGCGTCTTTACTGCTAGCCTCCTGTTCGTTGGACATTTCAAAATGGATTACACGTGGTATTTATGTCAGTCATATTTTCGTCTTAACTGCAGGCATTATGTACATTTAAGTAGCTGGGACGTTTCGTATTGGTATGGCTCGGCATAACTACAAATTTCAATGTCGTTTTTACAGTATATAAACAAGATGTGATAGACATGTGCACACGTACCCTGCACTCGTCCCGCCGGAGTTCCGTTTCGCGAACAGACAGCACCTCGTCCGAGCAATCGGCTCCCAGTGGCGCTGAACCGGCGGTGGAGGAACACTGGCGCTCTGTGATAATCCTCGTCCCAGTCAGGCTGGGTGGCGAGGTTCTCAACCCAATCTATGTTCCCTGTATGCAGAGCATGCTGGCTCATGACCTCTGCTTAGGCATAATGGGAGGAAAGCCAAAGCACTCGCTCTACTTTGTAGGCTGGCAAGGTTTGTCATGCACGATTTCTTCCATTCATTCATTTATTATAGTCTTTCCGCAAAACTGCGTTGTCGGCTTCTTTTGCTCCGGTGTGATTTTTTTTGGTTCGTGTGCAACTTTTGTAACCCTTTATAAAAATTTAATAATTATCTCACTGAGAAATATAGTATGTGTTTTTTTGTCTGATAACTAGTCTTCGAAAAAGTAATTCAGATAAATTAATATCTGTAGCAATAGTAATATTCAAGACAAGCAGCCGCGCTATATACTATTGCCTTTACTATTGCCTTTACAGACGACAAGTTAATCCATTTAGACCCCCACTATTGTCAAGATTATGTCGACGTCCGACAGCGTGGCTTTCCATTACACGTAGGTCCTGATTTAAATACAGGCTTTCCTACATTACAGGATGTTGCCAAATACGTTCTGTAGGCAGTGGCTCTCAAGACACACTCATTTATGTTGTGTCCAATTTGTATACTTGTATTTACAACCAAACAATGTTAAACCTGCCTCATGGAAGAAATTTAAATCTTCAATTTCATGAATGATTCTATATTTGTACGAGTTAAGGAGTCAATATGAGGAATATCTTTCTAGACATAGAATGGTTTGATATGATGCTATAGTTACTTGAGATTGCTATTTTATTGCGTTTTCAGAGCTTTCACTGTTTATCTGCCAAGAAAATGCCGTTTAGCAAGATGGATCCCAGCTGCACAGTGGGGTTTTACTGCAAGACAAAGTCAGATTTCTACAAGTTCGTTCGTGAGGTGGAGCTTGTACGTAAAGTTTTCATGTTTTTTTTTTAGAAAGACAAATTAACCTATGAAGGTAACGTCGCGTCAAATGGGGAGGATCAAGGATAGAGCCTTGTCCCCAGGGGTAATCCAGTACTCTTTTTATCCTGCAGCCTCTTTTACTAAGCCAGGATCAAGGTAACATCTGCTTATGTTTTTGATGAGTAGTACATTCTTTTTATGGAATATCATTTGGGCTCTCCTGAAGTAATAGTATGTACAGCTAAATTTTGTTATCCATCACTTTTGGACATTGTTTCCGCCTTCAATTTCTGTACAATGGTTTCATCTCTTCCAGATGGTATCTCCGCCGAAGGAGAGGGGGCTCTACCCAATGTTTGTATTCCACGAGGGACGCAGCATTGACGTCAGTCTGTCAGACCAGGTTCAGCAACCCAAGAAAGAGCGATACCTGCGCGTGCGCAGGCTGGATCGGAAGGGTAGAGTGAAAAGTCCACACAAGGAAGCCGATGACTTTGTGTTCTTGTAGTATAGAGAACAGGATGTACTTTCACGGAAGATCTGTACATTATTAATTCCTCTTCAGTAAAGACACTACCTAAGAGTCGTTTTATAAAACGTACCTTATTGAATTTTTATATCAATATACTCAGCTTTTATTTATTGCGATGGTTTAGATATTTTATAGTGCGGTGAATGAATAATATTAACGTTACTAGCTCATAATTATGCTGATCCCATGGCTTATCTGCTGGATGCAAGGATATAGTACACGTACTTTGGATCCCTTTGTGTACTGTATTTTAATTTGATTACTTGCCGAAAGGAACACCACAAGGACGTCTCCGAGAGAACTGTCACTTTTATTTTATATACTCAAAAACGTTAACGGCACGAAAGTCGCGCAGCCCGTATATCAGTCTCGGTCAAGTCCCAGGTTTACAATGTGCCGTTATGGTTTTCGTGCAAAATGAATAGATCAGTCTGGAACGGGTTTACGTTCTCAAAACGGAGAGCAGCTTTTGGTTTTTAAGTGATATGTACGTTATATTGAATCCATACTTTTTTGTACGGAATTCAGCAAACTGATTGGTAACCGCTAAGGAAGTGTCGTTTACGGAATACATGATGGGCTCAGAGACAGTTTGTTGGTAGTTCACTGCTCTTAAACGCAACATCAAGTCAAAAGAAACGTTTCATGGGCGTAAAACTGGTTTTACTCTTAATCACGTTAAAAGAATATTTGGGTGATACAATAAGTTATAAAATTGTCAGGGCTTAAGTGAATATTCTGAAACTGTCGATATCTAGTTTTTGGAACAATGGAATTCAGTTTTTTTTTCTGTCATATATTAAAAGAGTTTTAATTTTTTACCGGTGTCCGATAAAGATATATAATTGCTCGTACATTAAACTATACTACCGGTATATACGTGAGTATATGACAAAGTTGGTTTGGTTGGTGAAATACCTGCATAGTGAAGCCAAAATACGTCATAATGATGGTCTCAACGTCGATGCATTTGTTTTTAATTTTCGAAGGAATACACTACTGTTAATAAAGGCGATTACGTAGTTAATACAGGAATACACCACTGTTAATAAAGCCGATTACGGTAGTTTGTGATTGCGCTCAGGAACTGGTTCAGATGAAAAAAACAAAAGTTGCATAAGGTGCCGTAGACGGCACCCTTCTCGCTTGTTCGAGTTGAAGGGAGGCTTCTAGGGGTGGCAGATCGCAGAGTTGTGCAAGATACTGCATGGCCCAAGGGGTTATATTTTCCATTTAATAGGTGGGACATAGCCATTTGTGTAGATATGCCTAGGAAGTGGATCCTATTAAAAATTTGAATACACATGGGGTCTGGTTGTTTTTGAGTGTCTGGATACGCAGTAGCTAAGACTACAGAAGCTATTCGTTCATTCCCACAAACAATGCCATTCGTAACCTGGCTTGTGTTACACAACATACAGTACTGAAAAAATCAGTTACCAATCTTAATATATTTATTTTTGCATAAAGCAGGTATGTCACCAGTCGAATTGTATTAAAATGTTTCCGACAAAAAACAACTTTTCAGTATTGTGACAAGACAAACTGCAGATAACATGGGTAATACAATAAAGGTAATACCGCCATTTAACAATCCATCGTCCTGTCACAAAGTTACAGGTCAAATACTGGCAATTATTGTTTCATTTAAAATTTACGCACATTCAGGCAGGACTTACAACCTGTTCAGAATGTGTATCTACAATTCGCTCAAATACAATAACTTCAGATGCCAACTGTTATATAAAAACCCACAATTAAGACCTGACTAAATAACCACGTCCCGCCTTGACCGTAAGTTAGTTTACAAACTCCGGATTATATAGCTGCTGTAGACGTTTGAACATTCACAGCCCAGTCAAAATAAGCGCCTACAATAGTTCATATCACAGCTACTCTTCTTAGAATAACAATATTTGCTATCTGAACAATCACATTAAATATAAACCATATGCTCAGGCATAAAATTGTTATGGCAACTTCTGACTGGTAAAATCGCGATTAAGCTCATAAGACGGTATCTTGGCAATGCACAATTCCATTCTAAAATCGCTTGTAATATATACTATTACTAATCTACAAGACCTTCCTTTGTGTGCAACATTTTATGCTACAAAATTACTCGGTACAGGCATTGTTTTTAACTGAAAGCCTTTGGCATCTTATACTAAAATACTTATACTCTATAGAGATTACAAATTCGATTAATTTACACTCAGTAAAATGTACTGGTTAAGCCTTTGTATAAAGGAACTTGTGAACCCATGGGCCAAATCTTGTTGGACACTCCACAGATTATCAAATCGTCATGCGATTCATTTATACTCTGTAAAATGCAACGGTTTAGCCTTTGTAGAAAGGAACTTGTGAACCCTGGGCCAAATCTCGTTGGAGTACTTTCCGGTGAATTCTTCTAACAGATTTAACCTTCTGAAAATATATCATTTATTCATATAGGATCTGCAACAAACATCATACATGTCAATACAAATTTTGTTACAAAACATCTTAAAAATACTCACAACGAATTAGCATTTACTTGCGATATTCTTCATCTTTTTACTGCTCTGGTCAACTGAGAGCCTAATGGCACATGGATCGGCGGTTCGAGCCCCGCTGTGGCCATGTCTGTGTGGTCGCAGGATAAATTCCCATGACCTTCTTCGCAAAAAGTAGGGGACTACCCCCGGGGACATGGCTCTACTCTCCCTTCCTTCTCCCATTGACGCGATATGACCAAAAGTGGTTAAAGCGTCCTGAATATACAACCAACCAACCAACCTTCTTTTTATCTTTTTTACTTGCGATCTCAGACATTCAATCAAATAAAATTTCCAAAACACTTACTTGTAAAAGTCCAGCACAGGTTGTGTTTGGTTCTGATAATTTTGTAGCCTAGCTAGCACTGTGTCCGGTTTGTCATCTTCCCTCTGTATTAAGTCGTCTCCTGTGATGTCATCTTTCCCCTGGAATGCGTAAGATTAATTTAGTGACCAGATTGTAATATCGAGCCGTGGGTAAATGTCTACATATATATACAGGTAACCCCTGGAGTAGACACCAATGATAATTGCAACTTTCCACACTTTTTCAGTGTATTTATGCTCTAATGTAAGTATGAAACTTGCCATATGAAGCCTTACATTTTAATAACTAGAAGTAAATATCTTCTTTTCTATTTAATCATAACCACTACGATCATGTGAAGCGCTAGCAACTCTATTTTAATTAAAAACTGCCGAATCTGTACGGATCATGTTCTGTCGTAACGCCGGCCATCGGTAAAGCAGTTCTACGGAAAGCCTTTGAAAGTGGTTGCTCACAGGGACTTGCGGAGGATTGAACTCCGTGTGGTAAACTCGTCCGCTCTGGACGTGCACCGTGCGGCCTTTGATGCGGTCGATGATGACCTCGAACGGCACATCTAGGTTAACCACGATATCAACAGGCTGTCGGTTGTAGAGGGCCTTAGCCTGAGGCACCGTGCGCGGAAAACCTAAAACATTAGCATTGCTAAGTTATTACATATTCCACTGTCTCTTTGAGTATTCGTCTTCCACCTTACACTGGTTCTGTATAAAGTAGGCCTCTGTTTAAGAACACAAATCGCATAGTTTCTCTGGCTTTAAGAGATTTGCATGCATAATCGAGGTGCATACAACATGTCTAAATTATTGCTAGGATCTCTGTACATGAGCTTAGTTTACATACCATCTAAGAGCCAAGACTCCTCCTTCATTTCCTCCAGCTCTGATGCAATCAGTTCAACCATAACCTCATCTGGGACCAAAGAGCCATCCCTTATATATCTCGCAGCTTCCACCCCAGTGGCTGAAGTAGAAATTATATAACATATATTTAAATGAGATGTGAAGCCCAAGTCAATACAAGAATTGCAGAGGCTGACTATGCAGTTTTCACCAATTTACATTCAGGAGTGCAGCATTACCAGTACTCATAATTTACTCTCATTAATGGGAGAGGTGATGCTTTTACGAAATAATATTCACTGCTAGGATAATGAGGGAAAGATGTTTGTAGTATAATAATTGCATTTCTCTATTGGGAAGTTTTCACAGACTTCAATTCATGAATGCAGTGTTCATCTTTTGCTGCCTGCTAATGGGATAAGTGATATGAAATAGTTAGTATTCATTGCTGGGAGAGAAAACGATAACATTTCCTTCACAGTTATTGAAATAAAACAAGACATAAAGACTGTAGTAGAACCCAACAATAATATATCAATATGTGACCTTATACAAGACTGGGTGTGCCCTAGGCAATTCATTTTAATTAGCCACAGTGGCTAAACACCTTCAATTTTCTTCAGTCACATGCAGATCCCATTAACTACATATATGTTGCATTTTTCCCTTTCACATCACATCAGTTTCACGAAATCATGTTTTGTTCGTTGATCAAAAACAAGGTCATTTTTTGAAATTTCGCCATTTTGGCGAAGCGCATGGGTCAGTCTTACGCCACATACAGTTAGCATTTGCCATTGGCAATGTGGTGAACAGCTAGTGCACACCCAGCAAGAATATCATACTAAAACCTTACACAAAAACTAATTATGGTTACAAGTACCACTAAGCATGTTCACTCCTCAGCCTTCATATAGCTTTTCCTTGTATCAGTACCAGCTGATAAAATGGGCTGTCAAAATCACTGTATATAAGTTATTATTGATCTACATATTATACAGCATGCAATACAAAAATTCATATTTAAATTAATTAGAATAAAGGAATTAATATTAATTTACTTATATGTACTTCACTTTTTTTTCTTTACTTCATGTGTCAATGATAGGCAAAGAGTTCATGAAAAACTCTCAAGTTGATTTTAATAAAAATGATTCTTACTTAAAAGATCTAAAATATTTTTCACAGAAAAATATGCTGTATGAGTAGCTAAGCAGAGGGTATGATACAGTCCTGCAGGTAAGCCATTATATCTATGGAACTAAGGTGTGATAAGAACTATCCCCTGCCCTGGGTAGTATATGACAAGCCATACAAGATTAGTATCAATAGAAGTCACAAGGTATGGAAACCACACTACCTGACAATAGCTTATTATATATCCCCGCCCCCCCCCCCCCCCCCCGCAACAATTTTCGACACTCTGCAACAGACTGCCAATCCTGGCCCCACCCCCCTGCTCTTGTTCCACCTCCCAGCCACCCCACCCCCCTTTAGCCCTGTTCATGGCTGTTAATGCGGCAAAAATCTGACAGGCTTCGGGAGCGGACAAGCCTGGAGGGCATAAACAGGGCTAACCCACCCTGACGCGTGCGGTCGAACCGTCAACTACTATACACCCTGAAATCCACGTTAGGCACGTAGTCGTAGGCGAAACAACTGAAGAAACGGGCACCTGTCTTCTGCAATATATTGGCCCGAAGTAGGTCTCCGCTTGACAAGTGCTTCATTCCGAAGTCCTTGACAATTCTATCTGAGATGGTGCCTTTTCCTGACCCAGGGGGGCCCATGATGATGGCACGCAATATATTCCTGATCATTTTTCCTGACTTCTAAAATAAAAACAGCAGTAAGTTTCAAGTTCACACTGGGCTGTGGCTTCATCAGCTGGGCTCCATAAGAATTGACCGAGTTCTATTTACACGAGTAATAGTTTTTCGTTTATAAATAGCATTCTTCTCACCGCGGTTCCCCAAAATCAGCAAGGCTGGTTGATAGTTTGGGTTAACGTGGCAAAACGGCCAAATTTAATACCAGTCACACATACATTACAGGAAAAACCTTCAAATAGGTTCAGGTGTTTATATGAGAGTCGCGTTTTTGACCAAATTAAATAACTAATTCAACCCCAGGTGTTCGCCCGTATAGCTATTAATTATCACATTATTTAAAGAAAGCCTGGCCTTCTAGCCTGCTTTACCGATTCATAATATAAAATTTAGAAGTGACCGCCAGCCACGATTTCGCCACTTAACCAGGCGGCGGCCCTTTTAAAGGTGTGTCCGTGATTGACCCATCAGGATCCGAGGCGCTAATCTAATTATATTCACACCGGAAATGACGCCTACGGTACGTGTAAGCAAAACAAGAGCGCGTGTTCATCGCTAATATAAATAACTGCCATCATGACGCCAATCATGGCTTCTCTTACATAGACAATCGTTGCCAGAGATAGATCAATAACTTTAGATGCTATTTTTCAATGAAACACTAAGATAATGTCTATACTGCCCGGCTTGGAACTGCCGCAATTCATCCGCAAATCGCGGCCCTGACCTCGTTTTATACGTTTTCTCTGAAGGCTACATCAACTGTGAAGAGTTTCTTCCGCGAGATAACTTCCAGTTACATTGTAAGGCGGCACCACATGAAGGGTCACAGTATACGCCCATTTCCCCCGGCAAAAAAACAAAAAGCGGCGTCCATCAATTAAGCGGGTTAATTTGTCGTGGAAAAGGAATAAATCGAGCGGACCTGCATGGCATGGCGACACAGAGCGGGTAAATCCCAAAAATATATCTTTTCCGAGCAGATTTTTTTGTAGGTAACAAATGGGGGCGGTCTTTACCTAGGATTAACCCTCCTAAACCCAGTAATGTATTAAGTTCCCCCCCCCCACCCCGCCTAAGGCATGCACCCCTTTTCTCTGAATATTGTACCGAGGTCGGAAAAGACAAAACTCCCCTCTTTTGCATAATCCTGGCTCCTATATCAATTAAATATAATGAAAGATTCGTTTAATTAATTCATTTTAATCTCCACAGAATGCTAGCTTTCACGTACACATAAAAAAAGATACCATATACGGCACATGTATCACGAATCATAAAAATACATATACGTGGTTTGAGGTAACATTTTTAACCTTTAATTGATTTCAATCCAAGCGCACTTGGACTTGCTAGACATGAGAAAATGTACGTAGCCTTTTAAGAATATGTCACTTTTTCGACATGAATAAACCTTTCTGCAAAGTTGCAATATAAGGTTATGTGTTTGCCAGACATATCATATAGCTCATGATAATTTCCATGATATACGATAGAGACCGGCCGTTTCTTGAGCATAACGAACACATCATATCATTGTGACCCGTTAAACGCAATGCTTTCTCGATCAGGGTCTGGCTCACTGCGTTAATTATTTGACACGCAATATATAGTCGCTCCTTCCCCTGAATAGGAAGTCCAGCTGTATATATATTCACATCGGTTTTGTTCATGCCAAGCAAGTACGTTATCATGGTTATAGGCATCCGGAAAAATCCAACGTGTGAAATCCGTTTCAGAACATGTGAGGCGAAGTGGATGAGGCGTGGAGTTGGCCTAAACTAACTTTTACTGCATTTTATATGGTAAGTGACTCTTCAATCGACTCTTTTGTATTGGAATGTTATTGAGGAGGTGGTTTTCATTGCTGGCTTGTAATATGGGCGGATGGTAGCCGGTTCGACATGCTGGTTGGATACGCATACCGTGAAGTGCGCGATAATAAGTGATATTGCCATGGGATTGGCCTTGAGATTGGCAAATTGGCACACCTGACGTGGCTGTGATCTCCAGTGTTAGAATAACTTTATTTTAACGCTGGAGATCACAACTAACCTAAACAGAACCCTGATACATGGCTGCTCATACATGCTGGTACCCAACAGACAAGCCCAGATCCCTAGGCTGTGTGGGCTGAAACCACAGGCACAGTCACAGGCACAGTAAATCAGTGGAGGGGGGAGGCCGGGGGGGGGGGCGGGGAGGGTCCGCATGGCCTACTAATAAACAAGAAGGTGTCCAACTCAGCCCGCTGAGCGCCTACCCACCCTCGCTTCAAGACCTCAAATCCCCCTCTTAACGGCTTTATCTCATCAGCTCAATGCCGTAATCGGCTTCCCAAGTAATTTATCTTGTTTTTCCTGCAAACAACTACATCTCCAACTCATTTAAACATCACTACACAAGCATTTATGTCACTTACGAGGTAAACTACAACTATCCCTCGTTCCCTGGTGGGCCATTACGAGACTGATATAACTTCAGATTTACTTTTTACCTGCTTCCAATCACAAGCGATGGCAAGCCAAAGTGAAATTTTGTGGAGTATTTGCACATTAATGTTCAAATATTTGCGCATGTCCAAATCATTTTCACAAATGTTTAAATCATTTTCACAAATGTTTAAATCATTTTTACAAATGTTTAAATCGTTTTCACTGTTTAAATCATTTTCACAAATGTTCAAATCATTTTTACAAATATTCAAATCATTTGCATAAATATTCAAATCATTTGCATAAATGTTCAAATCATTTTCGCATGTCCAAATATATACATATCAGGGTTCCTACAGATCAGGAAAACGGAAAATGAACAAAAAAAATCTTGCAGAGAAAAACTGAGAATTTCATTTTAGAAGAAATGAGGCAAAAATCCGGGAATATCAGAAGCCTAGGTCATATTTTGGTTAAGGTTCCATCGCAGTTATTACTAATATCTTCCCTGTCTTATGTGGTTAATAATATCCTGATATGATTAATTCATGATGATTCAGATTAAATAATCTTATACCAGAAGTTCTGGGCCTGGCTATAGAAACCTATAGGATCTGACAGAAACATGGGGTCCGAGAGGCACCTATAGGTCCCAAAAATACATGGGGTTCGACAGACACCGACATTGTAAGATATAGCCAGGGGTGTGAACGAGGCAAAGGGGTCTGAGACACTCAGGGTGTAATAGATACTCTAGAAGGGTCTGAAAGACACTCAATAGTCTGAAAAACATTCATTGCAAGTGTCTGAAAGACACTCAACTTTCTAAGTCACCGCAGAGTCTAACTAGTCTGAAAAAGGTTAATTTGTATGCTTGGAAAATGGAGTCATGAGTCTAGTTCTTAAGGTTAATTAAACCAAGCAGAATTTTATCATGTTAATATTACTTCCTCCAAGGACATGGTGTCATGATTTGTTACATATACAATTAACATGCTCCCATTATGCCTGCAGAGCTTGTATACATAATAAGTTTATCCTTTTATGTATGCATTATTCACCTGTTTGAGCCTGCTGGGCCGCATACCCGCAAGCAGCTGCCTCCATTTGGGCGAGAAATGCTTCACATTCGGGTACCACTCACGGTTGATTTAATGGTCTCAATAATTTTGAAATTGTACCTATTGGACACATGTAGAAGTCAATTGTAATTTATGGACAAATTATTTGAAAACATAAGTTATTTGGACATAGGTACAATTCAATGTTACATATGTTAAATGCATTGAACTTATGTGTAATTAAATTATGCATATATACAAATGAATGGCACATATGTTTAAATATGTAAAATTATATTTGAACAAATGTAAAATGTATTTGAACATATGTAAAATTTATTTGAACATATGTAGTATTAATTTGAACATATGTAGTATTAATTTGAATATATGTAGTATTAATTTGAACATATGTAGCATTAATTTGAACATATGTAACATTAATTTGAACATATGTAAAATTAATTTGAACATATGTAAAATTAATTTGAACATTTTTATTGGGACATGTGCAAATATTTGAACATGTGTGCAACTACTCTATTAAATTCCACATCGGCTTGCCATAACAAACATGCGCTGGCAAACTTTTGCGGTCTGGCCAATCACAGTTGTCCCTTTCAAAATCACTCCTGAAATCTTGCGTCGCATGAAATGGCTGGCCAGGGAACGAGGGTTAGTTGTAGTTTACCTTGTAAGCGATGTAAATGCTTGTGCCGTGATGTCGAAATGAGTTGGAGATGTAGTTGTTTGCATGGAAAGCAAGATAAATTACCCGGGAAGCCGATTACGGCATTGAGCGGATGTGACAAAGCCTGTAAGAGGGGGATTTGGGGTCTTGACGGGAGGGTGGGTAGGCGCTCAGCAGGCTGAGTTGGACACCTTCTTGTTTATTAGTAGGCCGTGCAGACCCCCCCCTGTGTCAGTCGATTTGCTGTGCCTGTGGCTGAAACACGATTCTTCAACTAAACAGACAGTGCAACACGCGAGAGAGCCATGAAGTACAACCCACATGGCAACCAGGAATTGGTTTGATTCATGCATTAGTGCCATCGTGTAGCTTTTTGCCCTTATCAATAAATCACCTACCATCCAAAGTGATAGAAAGTAATACCACAAATATTGTCTTATATTTGTGGTGCACCTTTTAAAAATTGACATCTGCAATAAATAATGCAAATTTTTTTACATTTTGGTTTTGGTTTTATCATACTATTAAAATGAAACATTTTAGTTTTATCAGTTCGCAAGATTTTCAAAATGGCAGAGCGAGTTTGTGTAAACTTAATGCTATTTAGTGCAACTCTCCAAGGTGAACATTGAATATGAGGTAACAAAAGAATAATAAGAGCTAATCTGGACTGGTCAGTGAACTAGACTTAATCAATTACTTTGGGAGTTGTTTTGCTAGCCCTGGTACATGCCTCTATGACCACGCCCATAAACAGAGCAAGGGTGAGAGCCATGCTGCTCACCAGGCCTAAAATTTGAAATCATTACTTTGGGAGTTGTTTTGCTAGCCCTGGTACATGCCTCTATGACCACGCCCATAAACAGAGCAAGGGTGAGAGCCATGCTGCTCACCAGGCCTAAAATTAGAAATCGCGGACCGGTGGCTCAAGTTAAAAGTCCTAACAGAATAAATATGCAGTACCTACCCACCAAGTTGCTCCATTAGTTCCTGAAGCTTTATGACTTTCGTCGGACACTCATTTCTTTGGTCGGTAGTGTATTTTCTTGTAATCCTGGCAATTTATATCCTCTCTCGCTTCATTTTCAATGCTCAGCCGCTCTCCGGAAGTAAATAAACATAGCATGAGCACTCACTGCCAGGCAGCGTTTGCTGACATCCGGCGAATTCATACATTCAATATTATCTAAAACAATGATATTATTACAAAACATGACAAATTGAAGGAATATTTTTGTCCAATCATAAGCTTTGCTTTTTTGGTGCCATGTACGCAAATATATTCCATAATTTTCTGGGATATAAGTCACACCCACTGATTTTGAGAAGTATTTAGACTGAAACTATATATACGCACTGGTGTCCTAAGTCACACATTTTGTATGTTATTTGCCCTTGCGTGAAAGCACTGTGTGCATGATGTTATAGTTGGAAATAATGTTAAATTATGAAAAAGATTGATTTGTGAATGCAGACAACATAAAGCATTGCAATTTGCCTTTAATTTCCAAATCCTTAGAAATTCGCTCAGGTTCCACAGTTCGGCCTTGCGGAATCCAGTCTTGATATTCTGAAGGGTTGCACACCATTGTTAACTATTTCCCATAGGTTGTAAGAACTGACAGATCTACATTTCTTTGATGGGTACTGAGAGGACAGTTTCAGTGGCACCAGCATAACACCTGTGGCTCACATTCTACCAAAGGGGATGGGTGAGTCAATTAGTCATTGTTTATATAGGTGAATGATGCATCAGTAAAGGCCTGTTGTATTTGTAGGAAGGTGGTGGAGTGACTGGTCCATGGTCATCACTGGCAGGGTTTCTTTACTTGACTCACAGAGTGGCGGGGCATGGTTGGGGAAGCGGCAGTCAATGGTGTATGTAACTTGATAAAGCTGCTGTCGTAGACTAAGTTGGCCAGGCAGAAACTTGATACCGGGTAGGTGCGATACGACAGTGGTTCTACAATTGGTGCTGCACTAATTGGCTTCATTCGTTCAGCAGTGACAGGTGGGTGGACAGGTATGCAAAGGGGGGGTCCAGAGAGACAAGCTTAGACTTGGTTCATAAATGTCTCACAGGTGAATAAGTCGCACCGCTCAGACTTGAAGAAAACTGTGACTTATACACCAGAAATTACAGTAATTATATACATGTATGTACCAATTCTCTTTATCTTCAATGTCCGACATAAGCAGGTCTCCACATTTCAGCCCCACTGCGATAAGTGTCACATAAATTTTAATTTCGAATTTTCAATTTATTGTTAATTATATATTAGAAGCTGCATCTAGTCCTTTCCCTAGCTCTTCATTTGCATGCGGTATATCTGTTAACAGACACGACTTTCTGCAGTCTCACAACAGCTGCCTACATGATACTCAGCAGTAGACAGAGTAGCAAGGTGGTGGGTGATAGTTTGCAAGAGGGGTACATGTACTTAAGAAATGAGTTAATTTTATGATTATTTACTCACAATCTGTTTTTCAGGTACATGTCCTCCAGAATGAGCACCAAGAAGAAAAGGCAGTCTATAGCCAGTAGAGAAGCTCCAGAAGGAGATAGTGTGTTGGAATTGAAGCCCAAGTTCTCATCCCAGAATACCAGCACACCTCATAGCACGTCAAACCTTTCCAAGGTTGGCAAGAAGAAAGCCTCCAAACGGCATACACAACAAGCCCACAGTGACAGTGATACAAATATAACTAATATCAGTGACAACGAGAATCTAACTCCAAGCCATTCATTTGGATTAGCCGCCCCTGCACCATCTCCCAATATGAGTATCAGGAAAAGACCTGTGGTTTCCCTTGATGACTCTGACTTGGAAATTGATTTGGATGAGATGGAGCCCTCTCCTAAGCCCAAGAGGTCTAAATCCGCAACGCATGTGGATAAGAATAAGTCGCCAAAATTTGAGAAAAAGCAGTCTAAGGGACAGTTGAAACGTAAAAAGAGCCGAATGGAGGAGTCGCCTGATGCCGACATCAGCTGGGAGTTAGCCGTGGAGAAGGCCCGCGGCCTTCCGGATGGTGCTCAGCAGTCTGGTGATGAGGACTCCTTTGATGATGATGAGATTGATGTGGATGCCCCTGTCCAGTCACCTAAGTCGCCAAAGAAATCACCTGGAAAGAAGGAAAATGATCAACAGAAAGCGAAGAAGAAACCGCTTAATGTAAGTACCTGCAACACTATTCTTAAGGGACATTGTTTAGTAAATTTTATAAGTAATCATAATACCAGTATTGACATAGAGGTATGGCTCTTCATCTACTGGTAGAGCCCCATGATGAATATACAAATAAATGTATCAACGCAATGACAGCTTGGAGGATAGGCAGGATATGCAGTGGAATGAAAAGTGATTAGAAGATTCATTTTGATACCAAATGCCATAGAAATCATATGGAATAATAGTGATAGCTGGTTTAGATAACTAGTATGAAAGTCTACTCGCCATGCATTTGTTTATCTGCTTTACTGTCACGTAACTCTGGTCCCCATCTCTCACTGTAGGTACTTCAGAATGCAACTAAAAAGCTGAAGAAGATGACAGGGAAAGCGCCAGCCGAGTCTCCAAAGCAAGGGGCAAAGAGGAAACATGGTGATGAGCAGAGCAATGGTGGGTTTATTTCATGAACACCTTTTTGCAATTCCAACGTCCAATGTAACATCAGAGGATAGAAATCATGCATATGCTAAATCTGCATGCACGTTAAATGTAACGTAGTTTTTTTTAGTATATCTCCAACATACTGTTACATATATGTAAATTGTACTTATGTAAATATTGAAGTACCTGTTTATTGATACTGTGGCTGGATAGCACCTCTGATTATATTATGTATTCACATTGTCAGTGTTTGTTGCAGAACCTGATCTTGATGAGTATGTCTGATTATATGTGACAAACGTATGACATATTTGAAGCATGCAAATATGTTTTTCATACTCGTGGTATTTGTTGCTTGGCCCTTCTTCTAGATTCTAAGAAGGCCAAAATGGAAGCTATGACTAAGAAAGAAAGAAAGGAGCAGCGAAAAATGTCAAAGGGGAACTATGACCTTACCCACAAGTCTAAGAAATTGTGGGAGCAGCTCCGAAGGTGCGTTGTACAAGTTTTCTCATATAGTCTACTGAGATATGTAGTGTGTGATGTAATTTACCATTATTAAAACGAAGACAAATGCGGCGAAAGATCTACTGTTCAGTGTTATGAAAGTTTCCTCAACTAAAACATGGAAGTAGATTATAGTTATTACATACAATCGATGGTTTGCATAATGAATCCATTAATTACCTAGCAGGATCTAACCTGGCCGGATGACGGGACCAATATATATATTACATACTACCAGATGGTTACATGATGAAAAACTTACTCGGCTAGTAGCATATAACGAAGTGAATGGGACCACTATACCGGTGTAACGATAGTATAATGAAATAGCCATTACGGTTTGTGCTTCAAGGAGACGATACGAACAAATTGTTGTCAGTATCTATGGTGTTTTTTTTCTTTGTGCCTGCTAAGCAACTTTTGCCGTAGCTTACAGGTTTACTGTACCTTTTATCATGTAAATACAGTTTTCAACGTGAATAATTTCTCCTTTAGTCAATTTCACATCTTGTACTCTTTCGTATTCCAGATTTGACTTGACCGTCAAACAACGACAGGAGCTCAGTTCAGAACTGCACAGCCTGGTGAAGGGAAAAGCCAAGGAAGTATGTAAAGCGAAATGCCTCTTTCATTTAACGAATAAAATCATTTCTACTCGTCTAATTTCTTGTACTGGTAAACATGTCTTATGTGCGTGTTCTGTTTTATTTCAGCTTGTCTTTGCCCACGATACGTCCAGAGTTATTCAGTGTATGCTGAAGTTCTGCTCACAGGAAGAAAAGAATGCGCTCTTTGAAGAACTAAAAGGTATTTGAAATGGTCATCTAAATGCGAGAATATCGATGCTGTCTTACATTACTCTTTATGTTACATTCTTTATTATCTTTTAATGCTTGTAATAAAAAAAAATTCAAATCTCCATAATATGGTTTTCTGTTTCTTTGCTTTCAGATGATATTGTTGCTATGACGAAGTCTAAATATGCAAAATTCTTCGTGCGGAAGCTATTGAAATACGGGTATGTGTCATGTCTACGTAAACGGTCCTACAATTTTAATTTGAAACAAATGTGTATATATACGTTTAGGACAAAGTTTAAGATTGTGTGTTGCCTTATTGAAGGAACAGGTTCTAACGTATGATTCTGAAAACAAAATTAAATTTTTCATGTCGCGATATGACCTTTATAGTTTACCTGTAATTTATTTGCTCATATGATAGTAATAAACTTGATGTGTGGCAGCTTTTTGCAATATATGTATTACTTGTCCTCCTTAGGACGAAGACACAAAGTAATCATGTGTTCCGAAAGTTGTATGGGAGTATTCGCAAGCTCATCAAACATGCTGTAAGTATCAGTTACTTCTTCAGTACCCATTTCAAAGAGAGGTCTCCTTGTTTTGCGCCTTACATCTTGTTGTCAAACTACAAAAAGTGGTTTCATAGAACGTGTATACATGGGTCTAGAAAGGGATCTGTTAACCAACTTCAAAGGCGTGGTACCGTTTTAAATATATCTTGATCCCATGTCAGACTGACAGGATAGTATGATGAAGGAGTGTCATCAGTGTTAAGAGCGTTCTATCTGTGCTGAAATGAAAAAACACTCCCATTATCGTTAATAAAGAAAATATGGTATTTATGTACAGGTATACACGAACGAGCGCCTTACACGTATACATACCTTTTACGATCTGATGACCCATCTAGTTTAACATACTCGGATGTTATATTTTGTATAATAGGAGGCATCAGAAATCATTGAATGCGCCTACAACGACTACGCCAATGCCGTACAGAGAAACGCGATGGCGGAGGAGTTCTATGGACCCAGCTTCTCTCTCTTCAAGGTTAGCTCAGAAATATGTCAGCGCATTGCTATCCACAATGTATAATCCAGAATAAAATAAACGTGTTCCCCCGAGCATAATCATAGTAGGTAATTGTAGCAGACATACGCTAGGAATATTAATCGGGATACTAGAGCAGCGACGGTACGTTCTCTCTTGCGTTCTGATTGTGTTTGATGAAGTAGATCTGTCGTTCCCATGTTATATCGAGGACTGGTTGGCTGACCTGTGTGATGTTTGATTTACTCAGACGTCCGAGCAGAGATCTCTGGACACCATCATGAAGTCCAATCCAGAAAAGCGGGACTCCATTCTGAGCAACATGAAGGAGGCCCTCTCGGCATTGGTGGAGAAGTAAGTGTCCCCGCATTCTCAGCTCCGCGGTCGCCGCAGCCGGTGCCGTCATAGCCTTGCTGTTTGTCAGCTAATGACAGCATAAGCCATTGCGGGGCCGCTATGGTTGCGTTATGATCGGTGCAGTTCTGACAGTGCTATGCTGTAAGTTACGACTGGGTCCGGTGTTCAGGGTCTGAAATAGCAGGATCAATCAATATAGTATAGCAATCCATTAATTATCCATTATCCATTCAAGTATTCATTCATTTCGTTTTGGTCGCCGTAGCATTTAATCAGTTTCGCCTGAAAGTCATAACAAATTATGCTTAGCGAACTCTATTAATGTTGCCGTTTTAACATGAAGATATTTATAAATCATGACACTTTATTAGCCTTGAACAGACACCCAGCACGAATTTCTATGCCTATGACACAATTTGAAAATCATTTTCTTGGTCGACAAATGATAATGAAATACAGTAGAAAAGGCTGATAATCTGACTGTTTCGTGAACTTTTTGCTGCAGGTCTGTTTTGCAATATTCCATTGTGCACCGAATCTTTCGTGAATTCTTCACCTACGCCCCGGACAAGATGAGAGCGGTAAGTCCCAGCAGTGTGGGGGAAACACTAATTGTTAGAAAGCCTGAGGATTGTTTCTTATATTATTCCTCTTATTATACAAGCAGGTTTTCTTAGCCTGTTAAAATACATGTGTTTCATCCTTACTGTGCCCAAAACACGGATCTATGCTGAGCGCTGAGCGTGGCTTTGCACCTGGTGGTTGCAGGAGATGATCGAGACGGTGCGGGAGGGTGCCATCCACATGCTGCACACCCGTGACGGGTCCAGGGTGGCCATGACCTGTCTCTGGTATGGCACTGCCAAGGTAAGCGCACCTGGTATGGCACTGCCAAGGTAAGCCTACCTGGTATGGCACTGCCAAGTTAAGCCCACCTGGTATGGCACTGCCAAGGTAAGCCCATGGACCCCAACCCGCATTAAACACCTTTATACTATCACAGCTTTACACCGCAGAGTAGCTGTAGTAAACTGGTTACATTTCTTTGTTCTGTTCGGATTTATGCTGGTTTACATTTGTTAGTTCAGAGATCCTTTAGAATTGTTGCTCGTCTGTTAACTAACGTTCAGGGATATTGCCCTGTTTACCTGAGTGCACTGGTTACGTCGCCTCACGATGTCTGTATGTGGACATGATCTAAATGCTGTATCAGTAAAACCAAGTAAGCCCAAATATATTATTTTACCACTTCTTTCAGGACCGCAAAGTGATGATTAAGAGCTTCAAAACGTTCTTGAATAAGATTTGCAAGGAGGAATACGGGCACCTGGTTCTAGCTGCTCTGTTTGATGTGGTGGACGACACCAAGTTGGTTCAGAAGGCCGTGTTAGAGGTGAGAACTGACCGCTCGTCTTCAGTGTACACGCCGACTGAACTGGGGCTGGCCCGATAGCTTAGTGGGCTAGAGCGCTCACATTGAGTGCTGTGGTCACCTGATAGTCTAACGGCACGGGTATCGGTGGTTCGAGCCCCGCTGTGGCCATGTCTGTGTTCGCAGGATAAAGATCCCATGTCTTTTTCCGCAAAGAATATGGGGTTATCCCGGGGACATAGCTCCATTGACGCGATATGACCAAAAGTGTTAAAGCGTCCTGAATATACAACCAACTGACTAAACTGATGAACTAAATTAAACGAAATGTCCAGGAGTCATCCGTCTAACGGGACCACCTTCAATGTTAACGGCCCAAGAAATGCATTGGTGAGCGTGAGTCCTAGGTGAGCGATGCTGAAACGCTGTGTCGTTGTGTTTTTGACCTTCAGGAGATCATGAAGACGCTACCGGACTTGACGTCAGACCAGTATGGCCGCAAAGTGGTGCTATACCTGTTGTCGCCCAGGGACCCAGTCCACTTTCACCCTGACATCGTCAAGGTTTTGCAGCAGGGGGACAACAACCCACACAGGTTTGTGGTATCTAGGGTATCCCGGTATCAGCTCCCACCCCCCACCACCAGTCCAATTCATTGTTGTGGAATGAGTTGTACTGGGCCAACCCTAGCGGCCATTCCTCGGTTCGGGTCCCACTTGTGCAAATCTCTATGTTTGTGCAGGATAAAGATCCCATGTCTTTCTCCATAAGGAGTAGGCGCTTACCCTTATAGACAGGACTCCTCTCTGCCAGAGGTTCTCAACTTACACCAACGACAACCAATTCATTTCATGGATAGAAATCGGGATGAAATCTTTACTCAAGATAGACGTGCAGAATAGGCACTGTTTTACGTTTAGCCACCCATGTTGTTGTGTCACAAATAGCATAATAAGTATGCCACTTTCGATGATCCATCTCCATTTAGAGGCCTGTAAAGTCTTCGCGCGTTTAACACGGTGTTCATGCGCTAATCATCCCTGGGTCTGGTCGACGTTTCAGTAAGAAGGACGCGGAGGTGCGGCGGCGAGAGCTGCTGGAGTTCGCCTCCCGTCCCCTCATCCAGTTCATCAAGGACAACTGCCGGGAGCTGGTCCGGAACAACGCCTCGCTCCTGATGATCCTGACCATCATCACGCACGCCAAGTGTGAGTGTTGTCAGATCTGTAACCTGCGGGGTGCGGGCAGCGATATACAACGTCATCCCGATCTCTCCGGGCGGGTTGGGGGGGGTGGGGGGGGGAGGGAGTCCCTGTGACGGCATTCTGGCTGTAGCCTAGTCCATCGCACTATGGACGGGTTCGCTCCACGCACTCATATCGAAATATTGGTTCTCATGTGTTTTGTCGTCTTATTACGCCAGGCAATGTCTTTACTTGGATTAGATGATGTATTCTAGGGGGTGAACTACCTTTTGAAATATTCTTGGAGACCACTCGTGGCTCACTGGTAGGACTGTACTACTCAAGAAGAGTAATGAATTACGTTATTGTATTTGGAATAATTTGGAATAATTTGGAATAATTTGGGTACAGCCGACCCCACGGAGGCCATGCGCGCCGTGGCCGAGCTGGCCGCAGAACCCTTCGTGGCCGGTAGCCTTGACAACCAGCACCTGGTGGAGCACCCGGCCGGCCACCTCACCCTCAAGCGGCTCATCCTAAACGACGCACAGAGGATCAAGAGCGGTGAAACAGGTGCGTGTTACATACGACGGCAATTCCTAGTTAACTCATTGACGCAATCTCATTATTTATTTTCGGTTTAAAATGCGGTTTGAGTTAGCTACAATATTTGTTCTTTAAAGGAATTAAGATTTGTTTCTATTATGCAATTTACTCAGTAATAGGAAAGAGGAAAATTACATTATATTAAAATCAAACAACCTGAAACGGGGTTGTTCCAGATTTAAGTTTTATAACAGGGTTCTGGACTAGGTCTGGACTGGTAACGCGGCGTCTTCCTTATTGGCGTAAATGTGATTAAGCAGGATTTTTAACCAGCATGTGACTTCTTCCCCAATGAGAACTTAGCTATACGGGCATGTGTGTGAAACACTGAAACATATTCGGACGGAAAGCTTTCTTCTTTTCATATGGTAATTACAATAACATTTTCGTTTATGTTGTAGTTTTGTTCTCTGGGATCCTGCTGGATGTCTTACCTGAGGGGTCGCTCAAGTCTTGGGCCGCCTGCAACAGAGGATGCTTCGTCCTGCTGGCGTGAGTACCGGTCTAACTAAGGGTAACAGAGGATGCTTCGTCCTGCTGGCGTGAGTACCGGTCTAACTAAGGGTAACAGAGGATGCTTCGTCCTGCTAGCGGGATTACCGGCCTAACTAAGGGTAACAGAGGATGCTTCGTCCTGCTGGCGTGAGTACCGGTCTAACTAAGGGTAACAGAGGATGCTGCGTCCTGCTGGCGTGAGTACCGGCCTAACTAAGGGTAACAGAGGATGCTTCGTCCTGCTGGCGTGAGTACCAGTCTAACTAAGGGTAACACAGGATGCTTCGTCCTGCTGGCGTGAGTACCGGTCTAACTAAGGGTAACAGAGGATGCTTCGTCCTGCTGACGTGAGTACCGGTCTAACTAAGGGTAACAGAGGATGCTTCGTCCTGCTAGCGGGATTACCGGCCTAACTAAGGGTAACAGAGGATGCTTCGTCCTGCTGGCGTGAGTACCGTTCTAACTAAGGGTAACAGGATGCTTCGTCCTGCTGGCGTGAGTACCGGTCTAACTAAGGGTAACAGAGGATGCTTCATCCTGCTGGCGTGAGTACCAGTCTAACTAAGGGTAACAGGATGCTTCGTCCTGCTGGCGTGAGTACCGGTCTAACTAAGGGTAACAGAGGATGCTTCATCCTGCTGGCGTGAGTACCGGTCTAACTAAGGGTAACAGGATGCTTCGTCCTGCTGGCGTGAGTACCGGTCTAACTAAGGGTAACAGAGGATGCTTCATCCTGCTGGCGTGAGTACCAGTCTAACTAAGGGTAACAGGATGCTTCGTCCTGCTGGCGTGAGTACCGGTCTAACTAAGGGTAACAGAGGATGCTACGTCCTGCTGGCGTGAGTACCAGTCTAACTAAGGGTAACAGGATGCTTCGTCCTGCTGGCGTGAGTACCGGTCTAACTAAGGGTAACAGAGGATGCTTCGTCCTGCTGGCGTGAGTACCGGTCTAACTAAGGGTAACAGAGGATGCTTCATCCTGCTGGCGTGAGTACCAGTCTAACTAAGGGTAACAGGATGCTTCGTCCTGCTGGCGTGAGTACCGGTCTAACTAAGGGTAACAGGATGCTTCGTCCTGCTGGCGTGAGTACCGGTCTAACTAAGGGTAACAGAGGATGCTTCATCCTGCTGGCGTGAGTACCAGTCTAACTAAGGGTAACAGGATGCTTCGTCCTGCTGGCGTGAGTACCGGTCTAACTAAGGGTAACAGAGGATGCTTCATCCTGCTGGCGTGAGTACCAGTCTAACTAAGGGTAACAGGATGCTTCGTCCTGCTGGCGTGAGTACCGGCCTAACTAAGGGTAACAGAGGATGCTTCGTCCTGCTGGCGTGAGTACCAGTCTAACTAAGGGTAACAGGATGCTTCGTCCTGCTGGCGTGAGTACCGGTCTAACTAAGGGTAACAGAGGATGCTTCATCCTGCTGGCGTGAGTACCAGTCTAACTAAGGGTAACGGGATGCTTCGTCCTGCTGGCGTGAGTACCGGTCTAACTAAGGGTAACAGAGGATGCTTCATCCTGCTGGCGTGAGTACCGGTCTAACTAAGGGTAACAGAGGATGCTTCGTCCTGCTGGCGTGAGTACCGGTCTAACTAAGGGTAACAGAGGATGCTTCGTCCTACTGGCGTGAGTACCAGTCTAACTAAGGGTAACAGGATGCTTCGTCCTGCTGGCGTGAGTACCGGTCTAACTAAGGGTAACAGAGGATGCTTCATCCTGCTGGCGTGAGTACCAGTCTAACTAAGGGTAACAGAGGATGCTTCGTCCTGCTGGCGTGAGTACCAGTCTAACTAAGGGTAACAGAGGATGCTTCATCCTGCTGGCGTGAGTACCAGTCTAACTAAGGGTAACAGAGAATGCTTCGTCCTGCTGGCGTGAGTACCAGTCTAACTAAGGGTAACAGAGGATGCTTCGTCCTGCTGGCGTGAGTACCAGTCTAACTAAGGGTAACAGAGGATGCTTCATCCTGCTGGCGTGAGTACCGGTCTAACTAAGGGTAACGGAGGATGCTTCGTCCTGCTACCGTGAGTACCGGTCTAACCAAGGGTAACAGAGGATGCTTCGTCCTGCTGGCGTGAGTACCGGTCTAACTAAGGGTAACAGAGGATGCTTCGTCCTGCTGGCGTGAGTACCGGTCTAACTAAGGGTAACAGAGGATGCTTCGTCCTGCTGGCGTGAGTACCGGTCTAACTAAGGGTAACAGAGGATGCTTCATCCTGCTGGCGTGAGTACCGGTCTAACTAAGGGTAACGGAGGATGCTTCGTCCTGCTACCGTGAGTACCGGTCTAACCAAGGGTAACAGAGGATGCTTCGTCCTGCTGGCGTGAGTACCGGTCTAACTAAGGGTAACAGAGAATGCTTCGTCCTGCTAGCGTGAGTACCGGTCTAACTAAGGGTAACAGAGGATGCTTCGTCCTGCTTGCGTGAATGCCGGTCTAACTAAGGGTAACAGAGGATGCTTCGTCCTGCTGGCGTGAGTACCGGTCTAACTAAGGGTAACAGAGGATGCTTCATCCTGCTGGCGTGAGTACCAGTCTAACTAAGGGTAACAGGATGCTTCGTCCTGCTGGCGTGAGTACCGGTCTAACTAAGGGTAACAGAGGATGCTTCATCCTGCTGGCGTGAGTACCGGTCTAACTAAGGGTAACAGAGGATGCTTCGTCCTGCTGGCGTGAGTACCGGTCTAACTAAGGGTAACAGAGGATGCTTCGTCCTACTGGCGTGAGTACCAGTCTAACTAAGGGTAACAGGATGCTTCGTCCTGCTGGCGTGAGTACCGGTCTAACTAAGGGTAACAGAGGATGCTTCATCCTGCTGGCGTGAGTACCAGTCTAACTAAGGGTAACAGAGGACGCTTCGTCCTGCTGGCGTGAGTACCAGTCTAACTAAGGGTAACAGAGGATGCTTCATCCTGCTGGCGTGAGTACCAGTCTAACTAAGGGTAACAGAGGATGCTTCGTCCTGCTGGCGTGAGTACCGGTCTAACTAAGGGTAACAGAGGATGCTTCGTCCTGCTGGCGTGAGTACCAGTCTAACTAAGGGTAACAGAGGATGCTTCATCCTGCTGGCGTGAGTACCGGTCTAACTAAGGGTAACGGAGGATGCTTCGTCCTGCTACCGTGAGTACCGGTCTAACCAAGGGTAACAGAGGATGCTTCGTCCTGCTGGCGTGAGTACCGGTCTAACTAAGGGTAACAGAGGATGCTTCGTCCTGCTGGCGTGAGTACCGGTCTAACTAAGGGTAACAGAGGATGCTTCGTCCTGCTGGCGTGAGTACCAGTCTAACTAAGGGTAACAGAGGATGCTTCATCCTGCTGGCGTGAGTACCGGTCTAACTAAGGGTAACGGAGGATGCTTCGTCCTGCTACCGCGAGTACCGGTCTAACCAAGGGTAACAGAGGATGCTTCGTCCTGCTGGCGTGAGTACCGGTCTAACTAAGGGTAACAGAGAATGCTTCGTCCTGCTAGCGTGAGTACCGGTCTAACTAAGGGTAACAGAGGATGCTTCGTCCTGCTGGCGTGAATACCGGTCTAACTAAGGGTAACAGAGGATGCTTCGTCCTGCTGGCGTGAGTACCGGTCTAACTAAGAGTAACAGAAGATGCTTCGTCCTTCTGGCGTGAGTACCGGTCTAACTAAGGGTAACAGAGGATGCTTCGTCCTGCTAGCGAAAGTACCTGTCTAACTAAGGGTAACAGAGGATGCTTCGTCCTGCTAGCGTGAGTACCAGTCTAACTAAGGGTAACAGAGGATGCTTCGTCCTGCTAGCGTGAGTACCTGTCTAACTAAGGGTAACAGAGGATGCTTCGTCCTGCTAGCGTGAGTACCGGTCTAACTAAGGGTAACAGAGGATGCTTCGTCCTGCTGGCGTGAGTACCGGTCTAACTAAGGGTAACAGAGGATGCTTCGTCCTGCTGGCGTGAGTACCGGTCTAACTAAGGGTAACAGAGGATGCTTCGTCCTGCTAGCGTGAGTACCGGTCTAACTAAGGGTAACAGAGGATGCTTCGTCCTGCTGGCGTGAGTACCGGTTTAACTAAGAGTAACAGAGGATGCTTCGTCCTGCTAGCGTGAGTACCGGTCTAACTAAGGGTAACAGAGGATGCTTCGTCCTGCTGGCGTGAGTACCGGTCTAACTAAGGGTAACAGAGGATGCTTCGTCCTTCTACCGTGAGTACCGGTCTAACTAAGGGTAACAGAGGATGCTTCGTCCTGCTGGCGTGAGTACCGGTCTAACTAAGGGTAACAGAGGATGCGTCGTCCTGCTAGCGTGAGTACCGGTCTAACTAAGGGTAACAGAGGATGCTTCGTCCTGCTAGCGTGAGTACCGGTCTGAGTGTAACAGAAGATTCTTTGTCCTGCTAGCGTGAGTACCGGTCTAACTGCGGGTAACAGAGGATGCTTCGTCCTGCTAGCGTGAGTACCGGTCTAACTGAGGGTAACAGAGGATGCTTCGTCCTGCTAGCGTGAGTACCGGTCTGAGGGTAACAGAGGATGCTTTGTCCTGCTAGCGTGAGTACCGGTCTAACTGAGGGTAACAGAGGATGCCTCGTCCTGCTAGCGTGAGTACCGGTCTAACTAAGGGTAACAGAGGATGCTTCGTCCTGCTAGCGTGAGTACCGGTCTAACTAAGGGTAACAGAGGATGCTTCGTCCTGCTGGCGTGAGTACCGGTCTAACTGAGGGTAACAGAGGATGCTTCGTCCTGCTGGCGTGAGTACCGGTCTAACTAAGGGCAACAGAGGATGCTTCGTCCTGCTGGCGTGAGTACCGGTCTAACTAAGAGTAACAGAGGATGCTTCGTCCTGCTGGCGTGAGTACCGGTCTAACTAAGGGTAAGAGAGGATGCTGCGTCCTGCTGGCGTGAGTACCAGTCTAACTAAGGGTAACAGAGGATGCTTCGTCCTGCTGGCGTGAGTACCGGTCTAACTAAGGGTAACAGAGGATGCTTCGTTCTGCTGGCGTGAGTACCGGTCTAACTAAGGGTAACAGAGGATGCTTCGTCCTGCTGGCGTGAGTACCGGTCTAACTAAGGGTAACAGAGGATGCTTCGTCCTGCTGGCGTGAGTACCGGTCTAACTAAGGGTAAAAGGAGGATGCTTCGTCCTGCTGGCGTGAGTACCGGTCTAACTAAGGGTAACAGAGGATGCTTCGTCCTGCTGGCGTGAGTACCGGTCTAACTAAGGGTAACAGAGGATGCTTCGTCCTGCTGGCGTGAGTACCAGTCTAACTAAGGGTAACAGAGGATGCTTCGTCCTGCTGGCGTGAGTACCGGTCTAACTAAGGGTAACAGAGGATGCTTCGTCCTGCTGGCGTGAGTACCGGTCTAACTAAGGGTAACAGAGGATGCTTCGTCCTGCTGGCGTGAGTACCGGTCTAACTAAGGTAACAGAGGATGCTTCGTCCTGCTGGCGTGAGTACCGGTCTAACTAAGGGTAACAGAGGATGCTTTGTCCTGCTAGCGTGAGTACTGGTCTAACTAAGGGTAACAGAGGATGCTTCGTCCTGCTGGCGTGAGTACCGGTCTAACTAAGAGTAACAGAGGATGCTTCGTCCTGCTGGCGTGAGTACCGGTCTAACTAAGGGTAACAGAGAATGCTTCGTCCTGCTAGCGTGAGTACCGGTCTAACTAAGGGTAACAGAGGATGCTTCGTCCTGCTGGCGTGAGTACCGGTCTAACTAAGGGTAACAGAGGATGCTTCGTCCTGCTGGCGTGAGTACCGGTCTAACTAAGGGTAACAGAGGATGCTTCGTCCTGCTGGCGTGAGTACCGGTCTAACTAAGGGTAACAGAGGATGCTTCGTCCTGCTAGCGTAAGTACCGGTCTAACTAAGGGTAACAGAGTATGCTTCGTCCTGCTAGCGTGAGTACCAGTCTAACTAAGGGTAACAGAGGATGCTTCGTCCTGCTAGCGTGAGTACCTGTCTAACTAAGGGTAACAGAGGATGCTTCGTCCTGCTAGCGTGACTACCGGTCTGACTAAGGGTAACAGAGGATGCTTCGTCCTGCTGGCGTGAGTACCGGTCTAACTAAGGGTAACAGAGGATGCTTCGTCCTGCTGGCGTGAGTACCGGTCTAACTAAGGGTAACAGAGGATGCTTCGTCCTGCTAGCGTGAGTACCGGTCTAACTAAGGGTAACAGAGGATGCTTCGTCTTGCTGGCGTGAGTACCGGTCTAACTAAGGGTAACAGGATGCCTCGTCCTGCTAGCGTGAGTACCGGTCTAACTGAGGGTAACAGAGGATGCTTCGTCCTGCTGGCGTGAGTACCGGTCTAACTAAGGGTAACAGAGGATGCTTCGTCCTGCTAGCGTGAGTACCGGTCTAACTAAGGGTAACAGGATGCTTCGTCCTGCTAGCGTGAGTACCGGTCTAACTAAGGGTAACGGAGGATGCTTCGTCCTGCTGGCGTGAGTACCGGTCTAACTAAGGGTAACAGAGGATGCTTCGTCCTGCTGGCGTGAGTACCGGTCTAACTAAGAGTAACAGGATGCTTCGTCCTGCTAGCGTGAGTACCGGTCTAACTAAGGGTAACAGGATGATTCGTCCTGCTAGCGTGAGTACCTGTCTAACTAAGGGTAACAGAGGATGCTTCGTCCTGCTGGCGTGAGTACCTGTCTAACTAAGGGTAACAGAGGATACCTCGTCCTGCTAGCGTGAGTACCGGTCTAACTAAGGGTAACAGAGGATGCTTCGTCCTGCTGGCGTGAGTACCGGCCTAACTAAGGGTAACAGAGGATGCTTCGTCCTCCTGGCGTGAGTACCGGTCTAACTAAGGGTAACAGAGGATGCTTCGTCCTGCTAGCGTGAGTACCGGTCTAACTAAGGGTAACAGAGGATGCTTCGTCCTGCTAGCGTGAGTACCGGTCTAACTAAGGGTAACAGGATGCTTCGTCCTGCTAGCGTGAGTACCGGTCTAACTAAGGGTAACGGAGGATGCTTCGTCCTGCTGGCGTGAGTACCGGTCTAACTAAGGGTAACAGAGGATGCTTCGTCCTGCTGGCGTGAGTACCGGTCTAACTAAGAGTAACAGGATGCTTCGTCCTGCTAGCGTGAGTACCGGTCTAACTAAGGGTAACAGGATGATTCGTCCTGCTAGCGTGAGTACCTGTCTAACTAAGGGTAACAGAGGATGCTTCGTCCTGCTGGCGTGAGTACCTGTCTAACTAAGGGTAACAGAGGATACCTCGTCCTGCTAGCGTGAGTACCGGTCTAACTAAGGGTAACAGAGGATGCTTCGTCCTGCTGGCGTGAGTACCGGCCTAACTAAGGGTAACAGAGGATGCTTCGTCCTCCTGGCGTGAGTACCGGTCTAACTAAGGGTAACAGAGGATGCTTCGTCCTGCTAGCGTGAGTACCGGTCTAACTAAGGGTAACAGAGGATGCTTCGTCCTGCTGGCGTGAGTACCGGTCTAACTAAGGGTAACAGAGGATGCTTCGTCCTGCTAGCGTGAGTACCTGTCTAACTAAGGGTAACAGAGGATGCTTCGTCCTGCTGGCGTGAGTACCGGTCTAACTAAGGGTAACAGAGGATGCTTCGTCCTGCTGGCGTGAGTACCGGTCTAACTAAGGGTAACAGAGGATGCTTCGTCCTGCTAGCGTGAGTACCGGTCTAACTAAGGGTAACAGAGGATGCTTCGTCCTGCTGGCATGAGTACCGGTCTAACTAAGGGTAACACAGAATAGCGGACGTTTTAGTCTATATGAGACATGTGAAAAATTGAGATGATGGAACGTTTACATCTAGTTGAAAGTGTCTTTATTTTATCTACCAATGTGTGATTCGTAGTATATGTTTCATGTCTATTCAGGCTCCTGGAATTGAACCACCCGGACATCAGCGGAACGGTCAAGGCCGAATTGTCGACGATCAAACACTCTCTGAAGATGATGGACTTTAAAGGGGCCGCCATGCTGCTGGCCAAGGTCGCGGGATGACGCGCCACATCTGTGAAATAACTTGTGAAAATTGAATTCCCGCTCTCCGAGTGGAAAATTTTAGATATCGCCCACCTAATGCAGAATATTATATTCCGTAGGTGTTATCGCTGAATGATGATTGTAAACCTGAAATTGTAATAGACAACGTGCTATTTAAATGTCATCCACATCATAACGCTTTTAGGGGTGACGTTGTCTGGGTCACCCGTGTATGTGGTCGCGATATGAGGTTCACTATGGCAACGCGGTGGTCTGAGGGTAATGTCAGGTACCGGTGTTGCCCTGTGGTGTACGTCGTCCCTAGGGTCTGCGTGGCGCGTCAATAAATTTTATCATCGATGATTTTGTTCACTATTATTATTAATTCCACCTCTGTATAACACTTAGGGATTCCCTGAGATGACGTAGCGGTCACGTGATTCAGAACGTATCGCGTGTTCAGGATCAGTAGAAAAACGACTATCCTCATTATGTCACTCTGTCTCGTTAGTATGTTTTTTTTATCGTTTGTTTGAATCTTCGAATTCTTTCGCTACTGCTGCTTACTGTTCAAACGCGTGTAGCTATCGTTGTGGAAACCTTGCTTATCAGAAACTGGCATGTTTTAGATATTCAGGTCACCAGGTCCTTCGATAAACGACACCTGAGAGCCTAACGGCACGTGGATCGGTAATTCGCGCCCCGCTATGGCCATGTCTGTGTGGTCGCCGGATAAAGATCCCATGTCCTTCTTCGCAAAGAGTAGGCGGTTACCCCCGGGGACATTGCTCCACTCTCCCTTCCGTCTCCCATTGACGCGATATGACCAAAAGTGGTTAAAGCATCCTAACATACAACCAAACAACCTTCGATAAACAAAAAAAAGACCAGCCGTTTGCTTAATATTGATCGCAGAGAGATGCGACTGGTATCAAAATGTTTCACTCGTTGAGAGACGCAACTTTGAACCATGTAATGCGCGTAGGAATTATCGTTAGCCCAAATGCTTGAAATTAGACATCTGAAAATGGGATTGACGTCCAACGATATCAAATTTTAATTTGGCCGCTGGAATGGCGATATATTTGCCAATAGGGATTCCCATGTTAAAAGTCCTGGGTAATCTATGGTAATGAGGAAAGCAAGACAGTCTCATTATACGAACACGGCTCCGTTGATTGGCCCCCAAATCCTGAATATTCTTTCAATGGGCAGTTCATATGCTAAATAAACAAGACTGCGATCACACTTCCAAATTTCGCATTCATGGCAACGGACAATTTGGCCCTATGATAGATAAACACACGAAATCTGGCCATTCTGGCTTGTCGCGGAAAAACTAGCAGGTGCGATCTTTTCGTCAACTCGTGTATCTCACTATAACAAGGGGTCCCACACAGTGACCGGGCTGGTAGAGTCGCTCTGTCTCACTACACCAAGGGGTCACACACAGTGACCGGGCTGGTAGAGCGGCTCTGTCTCACTACACCAAGGGGTCACACACAGGTAGAGCCGCTCTGTCTCACCACACCAAGGGGTTACACACGGTGTCCGGGCTGGTAGAGCCGCTGTCTCACTACACCAAGGGGTCACACACAGTGACCGGACTGCATGGTAGAGCCGCTCTGTCTCACTACACCAAGGGGTCACACACAGTGACCGGGCTGGTAGAGCCGCTCTGTCTCACTGCACCAATGGGTCACAGACAGGTAGAGCCGCTCTGTCGCACCACACCAAGGGGTCACACACAGTGACCGGGCTGGCAGAGCCGCTCTGTCTCACTACACCAAGGGGTTACACACAGTGACCGGGTTGGTAGAGCCGCTCTGTCTCACTACACCAAGGGGTCACACACAGTGACCAGGCTGGTAGAGCCGCTCTGTCTCACTAGACCAAGGGGTCACACACAGTGACCGGGCTGGTAGAGCCGCTCTGTCTCACTACACCAAGGGGTCACACACAGTGACCAGGCTGGTAGAGCCGCTCTGTCTCACTACACCAAGGGGTCACACACAGTGACCGGGCTGGTAGAGCCGCTCTGTCTCACTGCACCAAGGGGTCACACACAGTGACCGGGCTGGTAGAGCCGCTCTGTCTCACTACACCAAGGGGTCACACACAGTGACCGGGTTGGTAGAGCCGCTCTGCCTCACTACACCAAGGGGTCACACACAGTGACCGGGCTGGTAGAGCCGCTCTGTCTCACCACACCAAGGGGTCTCAGACAGTGACGGGGCTGGTAGAGCCGCTCTGTCTCACTACACCAAGGGGTCACGCACAGTGACCGGGCTGGTAGAGCCGCTCTGTCTCACCACACCAAGGGGTCTCAGACAGTGACCGGGCTGGTAGAGCCGCTCTGTCTCACTACACCAAGGGATCACGCACAGTGACCGGGCTGGTAGAGCCGCTCTGTCTCACCACCCCAAGGGGTCACACACAGTGACCGGGCTGGTAAAGCCGCTCTGTCTCACTACACCAAGGGGTCACGCACAGTGACCGGACTGGTAGAGCCGCTCTGTCTCACTACACCAAGGGATCACGCACAGTGACCGGGCTGGTAGAGCCGCTCTGTCTCACCACCCCAAGGGGTCACACACAGTGACCGGGCTGGTAAAGCCGCTCTGTCTCACTACACCAAGGGGTCACGCACAGTGACCGGACTGGTAGAGCCGCTCTGTCTCACTACACCAAGGGGTCACACACAGTGACCGGGCTGGTAGAGCCGCTCTGTCTCACTAGACCAAGGGGTCACACACCGTGACCGGGCTGGTAGAGCCGCTCTGTCTCACTACACCAATGGGTCACACACAGTGACCGGGCTGGTAGAGCCGCTCTGTCTCACTACACCAAGGGGTCACGCACAGTGACCGGGCTGGTAGACTACGTGCCCAAGTTGGACCGCTTTTCGCCGCTCTAGGGTAATAATAGGTCTGTCGTAGTGACCGGATACCGTAAATTATACAGTGAATGTTGCAACCAGTGACCATGACGGCACCATGTGGGACCAGTGGGCATTGGGGTCAACAACGTTTGGACGTGGGCTCTCTCTCCACTCACTCCCTGGATTATCTAGTGAAGGAAGAAAATATAACCGAATATAGGATAAAATAACGGGACATTAATAAATTGTCGCCCAATCAGAAAATATGGTAACTTCCGTTTCTGGAAAGCCTCAAGAGCAGAAACACACTTATCACAGAAAGAACAACCCAGTCTACATTTCTAATCTGAGACCTCACCTTTTTGGGGGGACTTGGTCTCACGCCTATTTGGCGGAATGGTGCCCACCCGAAGCGGACCCCCTCACCCTCCCTTAAAGTGCTGGATGGGCCGTTATATATATGCTGGGTATACATATATAACACATGTAAAGGCCAAATGTGTGTTATATAGCGCATGTTGTCATGGTTCTGTGGCCATCCGGCGTCCCATGAGAAACTCAGGGTGCGGGGTGCAATGTCATATATTATAGGTCACTATAGGTTTGTGATGCACCATATTTAGTATAAATATCCGTCATGCACTACTAACCCACATGATATGGCTTCAGATGCTCCAATGACAACGCACCATGCTTCTCATGTAATGCCACGGTGATGTGAGAAACCATGTGGTGACCACGACCCGAAAACAGCCGGGGGTGACGCATGGTCAGTTTAGATACCAGCGATTTATTGCGCCTGGGGTCATAGAGGATTGCAAACTCTTTTGACATATGGATACATTCGGTTGAATGTGGTTCATATGCGTCCGCATATGTTTACCGATTGACCGTCAAAATAAAATTTAGCTAAATAAATTAAAAAAATAATAAATATTGCAATTAAACGTATAGGTTGTGATGGAGAAAATTAAAAACGTTATCTGTCGATCCTGCTCGTTTAAAAAATTCTTGCGTTTGCGGATTAATTTAATGTTGATAATGACGGGAAAATTATGTTTATGTCATGCCCAGCTTTTAAACATATTAATCGCTTGAGACCACAACACAAGTAGGAGAACGTAGGAAGTTAATTTTTCCAATCGGTTTACATTAAATCAAGCCATATCTCCTTGGCATCGCTATGTGGGCACACCTCGCAGTGTGACGTACGTTAGTCAATAGTACGATGCTGTTACGGGGGACCACAGGCGTCGTGCTGACCGGCTGAGATGCACCATTTATCAATATAAAAAAAACACTTAGAAGACGCAACTTTGGCCGCTCAGCAGTTTTATAGCGCCGTTAACGATATCGTCGTCGGCTAGCTAAGCAATCTTGTCGTTCTGCTTATCATCCTTTAATACTTCAAGTCGAGATTTATTTATTCATTTGTCAGGTCTGTTTTTATCTCTTGAAAGGTATTTAATTTTTAGTGACCATATGTATCATTCTAAACCGACGATGGCCGGACCAACCCATTGGACGACTCGGCAAAACATTGTCGGCAAGTTACCCCACCCCCCCCCCCCCCCCCTCACCCCTTTCCCAGTCTCTCGTATATACCGCGGATACTTTCATTGTCACCATCAATAGGCAGTTAATGTCGCAGTCAAGTGTTGTGCAGGGCTGGGCAGAGTCAATACAAGGCGTCGGCGCTAGGCCTAGCCTCGAAGTCGCTGCACCAGATATTTATAGCTGTCACGTACGTTCCAAAGGGGGTGGGGGGGGGAGGTTGGCGCAAGTATTTCCTCATGGTTCACCGCACCTCCTCATCAAACAATTGGTTGGGGTGGCGTTTATTGAGCTATGTTATGCTAAAGATTAAATTATGGACTTTGTATTAGTCAACCCGGTGACGGACCCCTCTCTGTCTATAAAGCGAGATTGAGCTCCTCCCCATCGATTTTAACCCCTTAGCATATATTCCCGTGTCACTCTTCCTGTGTGGTTTTGCGCTGAAAGCCCCGAGGAAGGGCTTTGACGTCTTCTTGGGCGTTTAGTACCATTTTATGGCATCATTTCCTTTGTACCTTACTCCCATCGCTCAGCCGACTGGCCCTGAAACCGCCCCGAACATAAGGTATGCCACCAACGAAGCAACGACGGTGTGACACTTACAATACATACATGTATGCCGGGAAGGCATCCCACCAACGATGAAAAAGTAACCATCGACAAAGACAAAATAACAGGAAGAAACCCTGGTAATTGTTACCAATCTCATAACGCGAAACCCAAGGAAATTTCCCGTTTAAGTTGTCATATGAGCATGACGATTCTGGGTTCATGATTAAAAATGGGCCGCTATTTGATTCGCTGTCTTGGCCTAAGTGTGACCTTTGGGGCTTTGTCGGTATATATATCTACTATTGTGACATACAGCGTCAAGGACGGCTCGGGGGTTTTATCTCCGGCATGTCCAATACAATAGACGCACTGGGAGGTTCAGACGGCGTGACCGGCTTGATGGACAGACGGCACATTGGGGCAGCGACGTTTGCCTCTGACAGAGGTCCATATACGAAAACGCCGATGTAGGCCAGTTCCGTAGGCACGCTGTCATCCTAAGTGTCGAATGAGAAGTGAAACACGTGCACGGAAGCTTTCTATAGTGACTACAATAAATCGGTGCCCTGTGATCAAAGAATCGTCTTAGCTTGAACCCAAGACCGTTTTTATAAGCAACATCTGACATTAGTTCGTTGGATTTTGGTAGTGAAGAGCGTCTGGTCTACAAGCACTTTTACGCTAGACATAAAGCTGGTCTACTGGTGTCTACCACTGTGTGCAGACATAGAGCTAATGATGGCAGCCTAATTAATTAACATAGGTTCCCCAATCTATCTACACAGATGGTGTGGTTAAAACAATATCAATGAATCGGTGAAAGTAAGAATTGCGCCATAGTCTACGCGTGGAACTCCATGCGTAGACTACCGTGAGATTCTTATTTCATCGAGATACCCACCAGTATCTCCGAGACGGTGGCGCTAGCTGTCGGGGTTGGGGGTGTCTCGGGTACGAGTTACTAATTGATTTTTATCCGAATATTTCGGTGGATGACGGGCACTGTTCTCGCCATTTTGGGTGATAATACAATATAGCTTTGCGGTTATGCCACAATCTTTTATCAGATTCTAAGGTTGTATAAAACATTATGGGCATTTGCGTCAGGCTACTTTTACTTGCTTTTATCTGCAATTTATATATACCAATAGCGAACACGTCGGGCACAGTCAGCTAAACAGCACAACATTGTCTCCACGTGTACACACTAAATAGAAGCAAACACATTACATGTTTTTGTTCCCATATCCTCCACCTACCCCATCGGATACGGATAACATCTTGTATTTATTCGGTGACATTTTCAGTCGTCTACGCCTCATACAAAAGAACACAAACGTTAAGTATTTGATGATGTAGCCTGGCAAAACGTGCGAAAAGGCTTTATCTCCTCTATTTCTTGCACTTCTTGCCAGTCGTTGTAAAGGAGGTCGATCAAACAAGCCGTAAAGTAGTATTCATTTAACCATATGAGTTTTTGCGCTTAAGTGCAGCGCGACACTAAGGATAAGAGAACAGGTTTAACGCCGATCGTTACAGATTCTTCCGGAGACAATTCTGGTTTGTAATATATGCCAGAACGAAAAAGAAAAAATGTGGTTTATGGTCCTGAGACTGGCTTGCTTAGTAGGCTATTACACCTGAGTATATACGTACAATCATGGGCCTTTTGAGGAAGAATGCCGTTTTTCAATGGAAAATTTAGGCCATCTGAAGAGTGGACCCCCCGCTTCCCCCTTCCCAAAAAAAAGTCGCAAGTTTTCAGTGGACCTCTTCCTATTCACATTCCTGGATCCGCCCCTGCCCTGGATGTGAAAACGAATAAATAATCGCACCCCTTCCATAATAAAATACAACTGAATCCTAAGTACTTTCTTACTGTAAACGTAATATGTACATGAAGAACATATGATGATACTTATAATCGACTACTGCAATATTGCGGATTTCACGTATATCTGTATTTTTTAGGTTATATTTTAATTATATAGCTTGATTGACTAGATTGTCTTTCTTCACTACCTTCGTTTACAAGAATCAGTGTCTGTCGAGTAAGTATAAAATAGACCTTGGAATACTAGACCAGCGTAAATTGCAAAACGATGCAATTGTTACACCGGCCTGGATGAATGATAACGCCCCTTCCATGGAGACTTGCACTTCAAGCCTCGAAGGGGTCTCACAAAAAGTGCATGATAAACATATCCATACTGCTCCACGGAGGCCGCGACATAGCTCTTCTACTTGTCTCCTTACAGGGTAGGTATAGAGCGAACCGCGAGACCAGACACGGCCGAGCTCAACGAGGCCTGGGGGGGAGGCACCCTGGTGACACCCCCCACATCGCCCCGTCATCTAGCAGCTTGGGAGACTTCGCCACCCCTCCCCACCATCTCTCCTCTACATGAACTCGTCGGTGTGAAGCGGACGGCAACGTGTGTAAACATCGCCTACCTTGCACCCATCTCGTCACTTCGCTGCCCGGCCCTTTAAGGCCCAGAGTTGGGCATAGGTACGTGGCACCGTTAGACGCGACCAGAGTAAAGCAGACTGCGCATCAGTGACGTATGGGAACATATTTCGGCAATTAAGCTAGGCACAGAAAATTGGCGCGTCACTTTTTTTTCGCGTCTTCGGAAAGAAAAAAATCTTTAGTCGCGTTATATGTTGCGCTACAGTGTCGACGACGCTGCGCTTGTTTAGTTGTGTGGGAGGACTACGTGCGCAAACTGCGCATACATTCCGCAGTATGTCACCGCGCCACGCTAGGGGCCCAGGCTAGGGGTTAAGTCTGGTGTCTGCATGCGCTGTGGCGGGAGGTACAAACCGCGCTAAGGTCGACTATGTACCTAAAGGCTCAAAGCCAACAGCTGCGGGATTGATGTACTTAACCGGCTATTCCTGTAGGTCGGAGTAAATATCACACAGGACTGGCGAGATTGTTCCGTCGGTGACATCCTCGTATGGCGCGGTCTCGCGGAGGCGCGGGGAGGCGCCACAGGTGCGCTATGTGGTTTCAGAAAGGACGGTGAGTCGCTACTTGAAAGACATCGGCAAGTTGAGGCATTAATTACTAGGAATAATAGTGCGTGTTTTTCAATCTATGGAGGCCGGCCTCCTCGATACCGGACAGACCACGGCGGAAAGGCGTACAATACAACTTTGAAACTGATCAGACGTCATTCGATGCTGCGAGGAGGTTTACATGGCGGGAGCCTTCATTGTCACACTGTTGTGAGCAAGTGTCAGAAGGTCCAGCACAACGCGTGCTATTGTTCCAGAATAGTTTACCAAGACAATCGGATAACCGGATTCAGTGGCGGCATGAAACACTGAAGTTCCCTTCAGCTTTCCGAATCGCAACACCAAGTGAAGGTAAATGAACGATTCGGCGTTTGTCGCATTGAATACACTGCAGGAAAACGTTAAATATTCTACATATAATTATCATTCAGTCAAGAAATAAAAACCTTCGATTCAGCGTAAGTATAGTGCGTATGATGTATGAAATATTGATCATAAGAGTTCTGTCATGTGATTTATTTCATGTGTACTAGCACACGTGCTCCTAACGTCGAAAATGGCGCTATTTATTATAGACATCCTGTTTCGTGTTTTTTTAACATTATATAAGCAGCCCTGAGCCGACCCAGGAATTTACCTGTGAGGGGTTAAATTATTCACGCCGGGGTCTGCTTCAAGAACTTATGACCGGGGCAGGCAGAGGGGTTAATTAAAAGCTGTAAAAAATACCGGGTGGGGCTGAGTGATGGTCAAGACAAAACTGACGACTGGAAGAGCGATAAAATAAACTGACATTAGGGGGGGGGGGGACTTCACTACTGAGCCCCCACACCGCTCCTCCTGCTGCATCCACCACCGATTAGCGTTCTTTAAATTTAGTAATTAACGTAGACATTTTTACGGTAAAGTGCAGTGTAATGAGTAAAGGCTACGGTTAGGTATCTTCAAGCGCCAGTGTATTACGTTTAATGTTGGCAGACCCTAGTGTAATGGTACGAGACCGACTATTCGCGGCCACTTCGACTGGATGATCACTACAGATTTATAACATCATTGCTACTTGACCTTTGAGCCACCATGCATCGTATAAAACACACAACATCTTCAAACCATCAACAGTTGATTTAATTGCTATTAGCTAACAGGAGGATTTGGTGTCCATACTATTCGACATGCATTCAGATAGGGACTAAATGGGTAGCTTCGATTGCCGCTATAGTCAATAACTGCGCAATAATATTAAAACTACTAATTTGAGGTTCAGTTTTAGAAACGTTATATAGTTATACATAGTGTGCCTCAAATTATGTATGATACACTTTTTATATATATCTATATAAACTTAACTTACAAGTGTATATGAAACATGCATATGAAACAATTTCGAGACGGGATGTTACAGATAGAAACATGATGTCGAACCGGAAGTCACGTGACCGCCGATGACGCCGACCATGCGTGGCCGTTGGACCGTCTTCTTACCCTGGTTCGTGGTCGCGGTGCAGTGCATCCTACTGACCATGTTCCTGGTGGAAGACACACACTGGTGGTCGACGGATCGACTGGGGAGTGGGACCAGATGGTTGGTCGGGGAGGGATCGATGGTCTCCAGCAGCCGACTGCAGCAGTGCCTACAAGAGCAGGCCATGGCAGAGGAAGACGCGGCCCTCGTGGAACTAGTCAGAAGCGTTGCCAAACAACTTGCCTCGTCTCAGGGTACATACATAGTCACTCGTTCCGTTGCAGAATTCGTAATAATATATCGAGACAAAGCAGCTCGCAACCATGGTTTGCGGGTCGCCGGATAATGGGATGTAGGATTCCGTTAGATATATAAGTCTAGCCTGGGCCAGAGTGTTATTATGGCGTGTTCATTTAGTCTAATAATTCGTGTAATGTATCCAAAATATCCAGACATAATGACCTTTGATTGGTTTTCAAAACGATACGGTGGATTTGGTATGTTGAGAAGTGCGACGTTGTTAAATTTTGCGGAACTAAATATTAGACAGTGTATATAAATAGTAACAATCAGTTCGAAAATTTGTTGTAGATATAAATACGATATTACAAACGAATACGGGACCGGGTCGAGTATTCTACAACCGCGTCCCCAAATGTGGCAGCTCCTCACTCATGGACCTCATCTTGGAACTCACCCAAGTCAACAACTTCACCTTCTACAGAGCCACTGAGTACATGAGATTTTGGCTGGACGAATCGTGGCAAGTAAGAACATATATAGTACAAGATGTTCTCGTTGAATGATATATGTATTGAGCAAGTACATTCGGTAGGCGGGGCTCTAGCTACACGAGTCGTGATCATAAGCCATTGGGGATGCTCGGCGATTTCTTTTCCCCTACCGGATGCCGTAGAATGGCGTAGGAACCGTGGCGTTATCTGGTATTGGAAGTAGAATTCACAAATGCGTAATAAGTAAGTTACCAAAGTCATCTACCCATGCGCAATAATGACAACACTCGTCTACCCATGGGTGACTTGAATTGTGGAGATAGCAGAAAAGAGTATTGCGTTACAGGGTATACGGTATTCGGCAATGAGCTGAAAGGTATAGCTAGCCTATACGTTATAACATCCGTCATTACATTTAGAACATCAGTTTCTGCCTGTGCGATACTTGGCCCCCAAGCCACAACATTTAGTACATTATTCTATGAATGGACCCAAATTGGCATTAGGTAAAGTTAATATTTGAAGTTTTTGGCGGTAGTTCACGAGATTCTGGCTATGGCATCTTCAATGTGAAGCAAATGAAAGTTACCCCCCCCCCCCCCCCCTAGGAAGAAAAGCCTCGATTCTAATGAAAGAGTTGACATTTCAGAGAAAGTATGTTGAGCGAGTAAAGAAAACATCAACTCCCATGGTGTTTGAAAGACACTTCCACTTTCTCGACTTCAGACGGTATGATAATATTTCTATTAATGCCACAATGCTGTAGGGCGCATCTTTCAAACTTCATACATGTCGTGGACACCATTATTTCGAATAATAATAAAGTTGTGTAAGATATTATTATTTATGTCATTTTATTAGACACATTTAATTAATTAATATTGCTAATATTTCATTAGTTACTATTTTGTGTCAGTTATTATCTATATTTTGTATCGGTTATTATCACTAGTTGTTTATAGATTTTTATTAATACCTTTTGATTGATTATTTTAAATTATTAGTATAGATATTTAAGTACTTTAATTATCATCAATTCAATTTCAGTTATTATCAATGTTAAAGTTGCATATCGAGCTGTTTTGCTATTTTTGAATGTCGATTTTGCGCATAAGAACACAAACCTAAGGCCTTAAGGTTCATAACAAACTATAAACATCTACCATATCCAGCACCAATTATCTGCCACTGATCAAAACTATCAGGCCAACTTCTTGAATTTTCCATTTACAAATGTGAAAACTTGTGTCTGTTGTGAAACGTCATAAAAATGCCCTAGCCCCAAACGACCGTTTACAATGTGTGAAATGCTGAAACCTCAAAATCAGCATGTGCTCAAAGGCAGGGGGAGAGGGGGAGGGGGGTGAATAAGGTCTAAATGGCCGTTTCCCCACATCTCTTGATCGTTTGACATATCGAGCTTTCGACCCTTCACTTGCCACAAGTACCCATGCAGACACTGAAGTATAAACAGTTTATTTTGGTGCACCCGTTGCAACGGTCAGCTCGATGTGCAACTTTAACACTATGGCTATCGTTATTCTGTACTCACACACACCACATCGTCATCACTTACATTATAGTGTTGTGTAACCTGGTTGTAACACTTCAGGTACGGCATGAAGCAACCAGCCATGATTAACGTGGTCCGCGACCCGCTGGAGCGACTGGTCTCCTGGTATTACTTCCGGCGCTACCAAGTGGGTCACATCCGGGAGATGCCGCTCACCCAGAAAATCAGAGTGAGTTAACACAAACACCGCAAAACACATAAAATAAGTATTGAACCAGGCTTTCTGTTAATCGGAGGGGCGGATCCAGGAATTCGAAAAGGTGGGTGGTCCAAACTTGCGACCGGGGGTCGGGGCTGTGTACAAAATTGTGAACGGGGAATCCACCAAATTTTTGACGACCGGGGGGGGTTCACGCCACCTCAGATAGCGTTCTTGCCCAAAAAGTGGGGGCCTCAGATGGCCTAAATTTGTCATTGAAAAACGACATTCTTCCTCAAAAATGTGGGGGTCCGGACCCCCTGGACACCCCCCTGAATCCGCCCTTGTTAATTAATATACACTGGTTCAGAATAATCCGAAGCATCTTTACCGTGTATATATTATGATTTGTATCAAAACGAGTATCACAATTTTATGTCGCCTAATTAAAACAAAGTTGGCAAGATGCCGTATGTCTCAGGAATATGGAGGAGACTACGGCAACGTATCCATGGTAAGAAATATCATAACCAGAGTTTGAAACTACTCATGTGTGACGACTAGTTTCACGGATTAATTTGGCATCCGCAGACTTACGACGAATGCGTTCTCGGGAACCATTCGGAATGCATCCTTCCAATGGGAGATGTCCCGGAAGAAGGTTACTTCAAGATTGTCCCCTTTTTTTGCGGTCAAGAAGCATTTTGCAGGTGAGGCCACACGGACCATTATCCTGCTATTTGTTCTGCCTGATATGCTCCTCATATATGGCGTGTAAGGCATGCATATGTAAGCCCGGTGTGTGGTAAATTAGACACTTTAATTTGATGTTATATGAAGTTCTTGAATCGTACCGTCCGCAAGTTTTATGGTTGGTAAGTCTCTTCCCATGGGTTGGAAAGTATAGCTGGGTAACCAAATAAATAGAACATCTAATAACACTTAGAATCTATTCACTTGTTCTAACGGTTCTAACACACGTGCCCAAGCAGACTCACCTGCATTGACAGTAGGCTCTTCTTTAATGCTGTTAGATTTATCTTTATCCTCAGGACTTTATGTAAATCCTGCATGAATAGCCGTGGCACGGTGTTAAATGTATCTACAGAGAACCTACGGAGCTGGCCTTGATTCAAGCTATAAAGAACGTCAAGCAGCATTACACAGTGGTCGGGACAATCGAAAACTTCCCAGACTTCGTGGAAGTTCTCGAGGCGCTGCTTCCTCATTATTTCACGGGGGCTACACATATATTTGAGGTCCTAGGTATGCAGACACACGAGCCATGCACCATGTCGGCCTGTGGTATATCATCTTTGCTTTTTAAGCCAATGGCGGATCCATTGGGTGTATCCAGGGGGTCCGGACCCCTTCCCCCTCCCTCCCGTTTGTCATATTTTCACTATGGAGGCCATAAACACAAACGTTTGCGTGCGAAAAGTTTCGAATTGTTCACCAACTCCACCCAATATGTCCCCGCCACCCCTCCCTTCCCCCCATCCTTTATAATATATCATAGATCTGCCTTTTCAAGCACTAATTAGGGCGCAGCTCCATTTATCTGACATGAGCAAAATGGCCTCTGATATTAGAAATCCTTTATGTATCATAAGATACAACACTGAGATTTTGAAATTCTGTAGAAGACTTAATTCTGCCTATGAGCGATATTTTTTAGGTACGGCTATATGTCTAGCGTTATCAGAGCTTATTATTTCTACGCCAATTGCCGTATTTCATCGCGTGGTCCATTTCTTTTGTGCTGGAATTTCAGAAGAAAAGCTGAGAAGGAAACACAAAACGACATACAAGCTACCCATAGCGCCAGAGGTCCAAAAAATAATGCGCCAAAAATTGAAAATCGAATATCAATTTTATTACTTTATAAAGCATCGGTTTGCACGGACACTGGATGCCGTGCGCCAACAGAGGCGAGATACATCTCGATAACGACAGCAAAGAGCATCGCAGTATCCTAACGACACTCCTCCGCAGAAAGCAGATGGTCGCAGACCGTGGAATTCGACACCTAACGAACTACGACATAACTCACCAGAGGGATCCACAGGCAGCCAATTATGAGTTGATCCTAAGATAATGAGAATAGTACAATTTACTTATTTCTGCATTGCACTACATCACACCCCCTTATACAACAATTATAAGTAACAATAATGTTAAAACAAGGATTTTAGTGACTAAGATAGTGGTGCCATGACATTGTCAGCATATGTCACATTTTCTAGAATCGTTACAAGACGGTCTGGTAAGATATGACATTGATAGTGAAGACCTTTGTTCGCAGGGAGTGTGTCATAGTCATCCGTTTAACCGGAAGTAATTAAGCTAACTTGATTATACAGTCTAATGTTGACGCGGATCATTGTATCTAACATTTAGTTACACATCCCTCAGGGTGTTCTATTTCCTAGAAATCGGAAAGTCTATCAGGATAATTCAATCGACGGACCTTTGGGTCCAAGCAAACGAGAGTAACTGCTACACAATCAGCCATGTCTCTACGCGATTGTATTCACCAGATGGCGACACTTTTCGTCTTTAATTCTTTACCCACGAGTACAGCACAAATATAGTGCCGCCCTCTGTGAGGTAACAGTATTGCAACCATACGATGCGAAGTGCAGGCAGTGATCAGCCTCCGTCCTACGTCGGCGTTCACCAACGACAACACAAGGTCGGCGGCTGTTTAACTATCACTGCCATTACCGCATAGAACTCCGTCAGAAGATCTGTCACTGTGTAGAGATTCATGTCATTATGCTAACCGCCGATCTTTGTCGGACTAATATGGATTCACCATTGTCATTACCGTCAACCGTCGTGAGAGATTATCGGTTATGTAAGATAGATAGATTCATCATGGCTAGATTGATAGAACTTCGGCGATCTGTGTCAGACTCATATAGATTCATTGTAATTACCGCTGATCTGTCATATACATTGTTCATGATTACTGCCGCGATCTGTCATATTGATAGATTCATCATGGCTGTTACCGCTGATCTACATCATAGTGATAGAGCTTCATTTTCGTAATCGACAAGCTTTGTCAGACTCAATTTTATTACCGGCTATGGATGTAACAAGGATAGATTGGTCACCATCGATACACAGTCTCGTACTCGTCTTGCATAATATACAATTCTGAAATAGAGGTGTAACTTTGTTCTGATGCACAGCTAGTTTGCATTTTGCTACTATACCGGCATTTGGTTTGTGCAGAATAAAGAATAATATAAAACGTGTGTTTACTTTTACTTCAAAGTGATTCTTCATCATTGATCATAACTTATAGGATGAAGTTCTTCAACAATTTTCCCGTGGTCCGCTAGCGACAGTCCAGCTCTATATATATATGTCAATCGTGTGTGCCATGTTCCGTGCTTGTCATGCGTGTTAGACGCCCTTTTTGACGGCCATGGTTATACATGTGGAGAGCCATTGTATTTAAGTTACCCAGGGGCGGCGTACATCGCAAAGTAAATAGTTTGTAAATGCAACCCAGTGGCGAATCCAAAGGAGGGAGGGGGGGGGGGAAAGGTTAACCCACCCCACTCAAGCAAGAGGATTTATTGGTAAAGTGGATTTTTTTTAATTACCTTTATTGCAGAAAGAATGCTGCTTTTAAGGCCATCTGAGATTTAGACCCACCCCCCCACCCCCGGGTTGTGAAAAAACATTTTGGTGGATAACCGCGGTCATTGTCATTTTTACCACCCCCGCCCCCCCCCCCCCAACCTTCCTCCTCCCCGGTCGCAAGCAGAGAACCCTCCTTCCAAATTCCTACATATCCTGTTACCCTACACGCCACAGTCACGAGGGATGTGGTTCCTAACTTCGGGTGCGACTGACGAAGTTAATTTAAAGAACAAAAATCGGTGTAATACTAAAATTAATAGGTTTTTCCAAAAATAATGGCGGTCATTTGCCCTCGAAGTTTACACCTAACAAGATTGTTTGATTTCATACAGTTACATGTACATTCAAAGATGATCTTTCCAAGTGATCTATAATGAAATATCACCTAATAAAATGCCGACGCTATATCTTGGCTGCCATCTTGAATTATGAGAACAGTACGTAGGCCTACTCAAGGGACTTTTATAAGAGTTACAAATTCACAATCTACGCCTAATGTCACTAAAGCAAGGACGTTTTGTGCTCGAAAACATAAGTAAAAGCCGGTGAGTTCGTGTTGACATATTCGTTGGTGGAAAAACCGTAATATATCCACGTTCTCTCATGTAACCGGTTACGGCGAGTCCTTTGTGCCAAAACACCGATAAACCAGGCTTATCTGCCGTCTAGGTTTATCAGACGATGAACCGATTTTGTCGGCGAAAACCCAGTTTATCGCTTGATAATCAGGATAGCTGGATAAACTGTATAAACCCCCGCCCCCCGTCGCAAGTTTTCAGAAAGCAACCCCCTCATTGCAAAATCCTAGATCCGTCCCTGTGACTTATATAGGGGTGTAACGTCTAGCGATCCTGACTCGCATTCTCGCGCAATATCGCATTCTCGCCTCGCGCCATCTCGCCTCGCGCAATCTAGGAAACTGTTACCCCCATAACGTTATCACTACATCATCCTCCGCATGATGCCACATATAGACGCTATAGCACTCCACATGCGAAAAACAGGTTTTATCGGTCCAAAAAAACAGGTTTGTCGAGAACAAAAATTAGATGGTGCGAGAAACTCAGCTGTTCGGTCGAAAGCACGGTTTTACGGCCATAAACTAGGTTTTCAGTAGATATGACTAGCCTTTTTAATCAACTCGGTTTATCGGCGATACCCCCCGGTCTATCGGGTTTTATTGCACAAAGGGCTTGTCTTAGCCTTACTTTCGGAAAACACGGTTTTCCAAACGATATCTCACTTATTTTGACCAAGTTTTTCGTTCGAAATATTGAGTTAATATCGAACTACCCTGATTATCAAGCGATAAAAACCGGGTTTATCGGCTTTATTGCACAAAAAGCTCGCCATACGCATGAATTTCAATGTTTCTATTTAAGAGGCCATGAAGGCCCTCGTGTCTTCAACCAAGCATCTCCCTAGCGATATGTCGGAGCGAATCATGTACCATTGACACCCAGTTACATCGTCGCAGTTTTACATCGTTGGATAAAACAGTATACAATTGTTTCGCACTTTTCTTTATCCGTATACAAAGTATAATTTTTATCCAATGACCAAACAGTTTTTTTAACATTTCACTTTTTATAACAATACAGTACGCCCTCTAAGCCCGCATTTTCATTCTCCCATCATATTTTGTCGAATCCGACATCAACGTCAACATCAACATCAACCAGACCGAAAACCAGACCCGGCTGCGGTTTTTTTCATCTTGTCGCTTGGAAATAGAGCATGCTCTATTTCTGGGCGACATCGTTTGGGTCGTTAAATCGTGTCTTAAGCGCCGTTCGCACCGTTTGTCGCATTCGACGAATCGCATGCAATAATCTCATCGTGGGAACAGGGCTTTATACATCAGAGATGAGGAACTGCATGGGCCCATCTAGCGAATGCATCGAGCCCATGCATGACCTTGGCGCAAGTGCCCCCAGGCAAGCCCGCTTAAAATTCTCTAGTGGCACAACGGTAACAATGTTAAAATCCTTCGACGTTAGTAGGGAATCGACTGTAGCTTTTATTATAATGTGTGCTCGAACAATCATAGTGTTTACGTATTCTATATACCTTGTTCTAATATCTGACATCAATAAACTGTGTCGACACTAGGTTGTTTCGGTTATACCTTCGCGAAAAAATGTTGGAGCACACAACTGTTCCCGACCAGCTGTGCGCCATATTTGTTTTTGGCGGATGCCGGTACCTGTGAATACGACTTGGTTCCTCCTCTCCGTTAGCATAGGACTCTCCGCTAGAGGGCCTTGTCAGTCGCTCACTTTGAACTTAAGGACAACAGCAGCGCCCTCATTCACGAGTCATTTGTCATAATGTGACCTTTGTCATAATGTGACCTTTGTCATAATGTAACCATTGTCATAATTATGTCACTATGTAATCTCTAACCCCAAAAGACTTGGGTTTAACCTCAAAGCTCAGTCACCTGATTATTGTGTCCAATAAAGATATGCGTCAGTTGAGACGTGGCCAGCTCATAAGGCGGACGTGCTTTTGTGACTAAACACGACATGGTGTCAGAAGTGGTTTGACAGCATTATTATTTGGCGCAAGTGCCCCCAGGCAAGCCCGCTTTCTAGGGGCACAACGGTGTACATGCAAAGTTCTTTAGACGCCAGTCGGGAATCGACTGTAGCTTTTATCATAATGTGTGCGCGTACAATCATAGTGCTTACGTATTGTATATCCCTTGATCTATCTTCTGACATCAAGAAAGTGTTCAACACTATGTTGTTTCGGTTATATTTTCGCTAACAAAAAAAAATCGACTTTTCCCGACCAACCGTCCGCCATATTTGTTTTAGGCGGATGCCGGTACCTGTGAATGCAACTTGGTTCCCCGCTCCGTTAGCATATGATTCTTCGCTAGAGGGCGTTGTCAGTCATTCACTTTGAACCTAAGCACAACAGCAGCGCCCTCTGCCACAGGTAATTCACGGTTACAAAGTTTGGGACCCAGGCTACAAATGGTTCAAATATTGGCGGGACTCGCCAGGTGGCGCTGCATACGCATTGCGGTTGCTCGGGAATAGACTATGCTCCAACATTTCTTCGCGAAAATATAACAGAAACAATCTAGTGTTGACACACTTTCTTGATGTCAGAAGATAGAACAAGGTATATAGAATACGTAAACACTATGATTGTACGCGCACACATCATGGTAAAAGCTACAGTCGATTCCCGACTGGCGACTAAAGAACTTAGCATGGACACCGTTGTGCCCCTAGAAAGCGGGCTTGCCTGGGGGCACTTGCGCCAACATTATTATAAGCCTGTCTGAAAGAACCAGTCACAAAAATGGATTCGCTGAGTTGGAAGGCAAGGGGAAGAAGACTCAAGTCGCCATCTTGCTGCACACTGCCGGGCCGGAGGCTCAGGAAATTCACAAGACTTTCGTGTATGGGGAAGATTATTAAACAGTACTTTCCAAATTTAAGATTACTGTGAGCCACGGAGGAACATTGTATTTGAAAGGCACCAATTTTGGAACAGAAATCAGCAGGAATGTGAGTCAATTGATCAGTGGGTGACCGAATTGCGAAATAGAGCGGCCACGTGTGAATTCGGAAACCAGAAGGACCTGCTGATACGTGATAAAATTGTATACGGCATTCGTGATGACCGAATTCGTGAAAGACTTTTACGTGAAGGTGATTTGGCACTAGAAAAGGCATTAGATATTTGTCGCGCAGCGGAGACCAGTAAACATCAGCTGCAGGTCATGAGCACTCACAACCAGCAAGTACATGCTGTTCGTTCAACTCAGCGAGTGAACACTTCTGATAGGACTCAGCCGTTTTCGCTCAAACCGCGTTCCCACTGTAAATACTGTGGACAGACTCACAAGCCGCGGCAATGCCCTGCTTATGGCAAGACTTGTCATAAATGTAAAGCGCTTAATCACTTCGCAAGTGTGTGTAAAAGTGGTGGCTCGGGGAAACGCGCAGGAAAAACAGTTCATGCGATGCAGGAGAATTCTTCAGCAGACGAAGATGAACGGCTGTTTGTTGGAACTCTGCGTGTGAATAAAATGACAGTGAATGATAATTGGCAGGTTAGACTTCAGTTGCAGAACCAGCAGGCTGTCTTTAAGCTTGACACAGGAGCCGAGGTAAATATATGTAACGAGGCCTACGGCACACAAACAACAGTAACGGATCACTGATGTGCTGGCTGGCAGCGATGATTTTATTTCTCTACAAAAGGAAAACGAGACAAAGAACGTGGTTACATATAACGGAGAGAATACCTTGTAAAAACCCTCGTAGTTTACAAGGTAGCACAGATACCACTGATAACTGGCAATTAATACAAGATAATAAGTCCTGTCCAATATAACAGATGAAACGCATATACCACCTCAAGTACTGACAATTGACAATCTATAGCACCCTATTAATGCTATAATTCATCCATAACGTGAACAACTTTAACAGTCTACTGGTAATTAAAGCAACACGTACCTACAAAAGGCCCTATCCTGTCGTGCCCTCTCCACGCCACACAAGACCAGGTTCCAGCTCACTGGAGCCTTTGTGGCGGCCGCACCCGGTCTGGTGAGGACTGAGTTGAGAGAGGGACGACAAACCCGCGCGCACCGGCTAATATAGGGAGGAAACTCACTCCCGACATGCTTTGTTCTGACCTAATTTATGACGTTTTAATTGGTCTGGCGGCAGACACTCCCATAAACAAATCGTTACGTCAAACCAGAGAACACTAAATGGTTAGGTAATAATATCTGCGGGAAGATTATTTCACTCCGTTACACCACCCCCCATCAAGAAAATAATTGTCCCCTGACAATTTCAATTATGTTATATTACAACAGTACCACAATCCAATGCACCGTTCAATATTATTGAAACTATCAGATTACGGTGAGTAGCGTTACAGACACATCAATTTTTTTCTTAATATATCAGTACAGTAACAGCGACTATTAACATGGGATGAATACATTGCGGATTCGATTGATTGAATATATCGACAATAAATGACACTTGACACATTTGTACAGCATCGGCCACTGGCACAGTGGAAGTGACACTGACATACATTTAACAGTGAGAACGAACATAATAGGTACTTATATGTATCAATGACCAATAGACAGGTACTAACACAAGCACCCAGCCATTTCAAGAATAAGACATTGACAATTGAGATGCAAAATTGTGATCTCGATAACGAGCTGGAGCTCTCCGATGCCTCTTTGGCTGTGACTTGTCAATAGGATATTCCTCATCCGAGACTGACGACTACAGTCTTAACTCTGACGTCTCAGCAGTGTGTACACGATCAGATACATCATTATGAGCCTCATACTCATCATATCCTACTTCAGTCTCCAAGGCTATACTAGCATCAGGAGCAGTCCTGTGTGCTGACCCGGATTCTTCAGGTATATACAATGGCAAACATAGGTGTTCTAGGCGAAAGGAAGGACAACGAAGACAATGGGGAAAAGGACATATCTCGAACTGCTGACCGGTGACAGTCAGACGGCGTGCGCTTAACAGCAGAGTGTGGTGGGGGTTCGACAACGGGTGGAACAATCGGCTCCGGGGTCACAGATGGTAAATGAACAAACGAAGTTAGAGTGAGAATATACGTCACACATGTAGCCCCAGGCGTTGCCGAAGGCCAAGGCAACGAACCTGGCAAATCTCGCAGACAAATTTCACGTCTTCCTGGGAAGCCCGTCAAATAAAGCCTTTAAAATTTCTTGGGGTAGTGTTTGTTCCGCCTCAGACTCCTCTTCACCAATAGGAACATCTACCTCCTCCCCTAGATCAGCATCCTCCTGAACTACCTTAACGCCATCAACACCCGCTTCTGGTATGTAGGGGGATATATTAATGGAACGGTTCTCACCACCTCTTCTGCCCCCTCTGCACTATCATGATGCATAACGGCCACACCAGTGGGGCGTCCATTACGACCCAACACTGTTACAACTCCACTGCCGGCGGAACCAAGGTGACCCCTAATCATATCCTCTGAGCTATTCTGCGGAAACCCAGAAACATACGCGAACGATATAGCAATTCTCTTGAGCTGAACTAATTTAATTAACAATGCATGTAATGCTGTTCACCTGTGAGTTCAGCCTACAAGGTCATATCGCGCCAGGTGAGTGAACAAGACAGTCAATCACAGCTCACACTCGACAAATACAATTACATCAAATACAATCTATTTTAACGCGTACATGGGACAACACCTGAGTAAAAAGTCAGTTGCGCCGGCTTGAGCAAACAGAAAGCGACTCACGCGGTTACTCGGGATGCCCTCTGAGACAAACCCAATGACAAAAGAAGCTGCGAAGGTATACAGAGACAAAGAGCAGAGTTACTCACTCCACTCGGACGCGGCTGGCTTCACACTCGTCCCGGCCACTCGTGATCCTACACGAGTTCTTCGGGTAGAGACGTCGTGACTGCGGGCGGCTCAGCACAGCAATAGGCAGGACGGCCAGACGAAGCGTGCACTCTTCGCGGCTCATCAGCTGCTCATCATTTCTTCGCCAACAGGAGGGCCTATAAAACCATCGCTAACCAAGCCAAGTACCGTATTGGCCCACCCAGGGACGCCAAATGTAACGAGGCCTAAGGCACACAAACAACAGTAACGGATCACTAATGTGCTGGCTGGCAGCGATGATTTTATTTCTCTACAAAAGGAAAACGAGACAAAGAACGTGGTTACATATAACGGAGAGAATACCTTGTAAAAACCCTCGTAGTTTACAAGGTAGCACAGATACCACTGATAACTGGCAATTAATACAAGATAATAAGTCCTGTCCAATATAACAGATGAAACGCATATACCACCTCAAGTACTGACAATTGACAATCTATAGCACCCTATTAATGCTATAATTCATCCATAACGTGAACAACTTTAACAGTCTACTGGTAATTAAAGCAACACGTACCTACAAAAGGCCCTATCCTGTCGTGCCCTCTCCACGCCACACAAGACCAGGTTCCAGCTCACTGGAGCCTTTGTGGCGGCCGCACCCGGTCTGGTGAGGACTGAGTTGAGAGAGGGACGACAAACCCGCGCGCACCGGCTAGAATAGGGAGGAAACTCACTCCCGACATGCTTTGTTCTGACCTAATTTATGACGTTTTAATTGGTCTGGCGGCAGACACTCCCATAAACAAATCGTTACGTCAAACCAGAGAACACTAAATGGTTAGGTAATAATATCTGCGGGAAGATTATTTCACTCCGTTACATATACTACCACTCACTGTGTACAACAGTATCAAGCCGCAAAAGCCTTTGACCGAGACACACACGGTGTTGACAGCTTTTGGAGACAATCAAGTGGTGCCACGAGGTAAGACTCAGCTCAAAGTTACCTGTCCAGAGAGTAGACGCACTGAGGAACTAACTTTTTACGTCACTGATACAGATGAGCAAGCTATTCTTGGGAAGCGTGCTTGTCAGTCCTTGAACTGAGTGCAACGAGTGTTGATCAACAATGTAAATTCACCACCAATGACGTCAGAGTCCATACTGTCACAGTACGAAGATGTGTTCAGTGGTCTTGGTGAGCTTGAGAAAGAATACAACATTGAAGTGGACTCTACTGTTCAGCCAGTGATACAGCGGGCGCGCAAGGTACCTTATTCCATGTATGAACGTCTCAAAGATACAATACAGAAGCTGCAAGAGGAAGGTGTGATTGCTGACGTGGATGGACCAACTCCCTGGCTCAATAACCTGGTCATCACAGAGAAACGGAGCGGTAAGCTACGGGTGTGCCTTGACCCTAGGCCATTCTATCGAGCCATTAAACGCGAACGGTTCGAAGCACAGGCGCTCAGATCTGCTGACAGATCTGAGCGCCTGTGCTCCGAACAGTCCTCTTTTCTTTGCACGTTTCACACACCATGGGGTCGGAAACGATTCCTGCGCATGCCGTTTGAGATCAGTTCTGCCAGTGAGGTCATGCAGAAGAGGAACATGGAAACGTTTTCCGATATAGAAGGTGTGCATGTCATTGCTGATGATCTGATTATTGCAGCCGCAAATGATATTGAACACGACCAGATTCTTCACAAGGTGATGATGCGAGCCAGAGACAAGAAGGCGAAGTTCAACCGTGACAAAATACAGTACAAGGTCAGTGAGGTTACATACATGGGACATATTGTCACCTCTGCGGGCTTAAAACCTGATCCAGATAAGATAGAGGCGATTGTAAACATGCCTAAGCCGTGTAACAAGTTGGACCCACAACGACTACTCGGAATGGTGAGATATTTAGCTCAATACATCCCAAACGAGTCAACCATTACAGCCCCACTGAGGAAGCTGTTGAAACAGGATTCGCTCTGGATTTGGGACCACGAGCAAGACGAGGCTCTTGCACGCCTGAAGCAAATACTCACACGGGAAACCATTCTTCAGTTCTATGACGTGAATAAGCCTGTCACTGTGCAAACAGATGCATCCCAGACAGGACTAGGTTCATGTCTATTGCAAGAAGGTAGGCCCATTGCCTTTGCTTCGCGAGCGCTAACGATGGCGGAACAGAACTATTCACAAATTGAAAAAGAAATGCGGCTTGAAATTTGTTACGCTTGTGAAAAGTTCAACCAATATATATATGGGAAGGATGTGGAAGTTCACACAGACCATCGACCGCTCGAATTCATAATCAATAAGCTTATTGCGAAAGCTGCACCGAGATTACAGCGTATGCTTCTACAGTTACAGCGTTACACTCTCAAGGTGAAGTAACTTATGTGCCTGGTAAATGCATGTATATTGCAGACACACTGTCTCGTGCGTTCATCACCGGCGACCCGAAGTGCGGGGCTCCTGAGGACATTGAAGTCATGGTACACAGCTTGATGACCAATTTGCCCGTCAGTGCTGACAAGCTGATGGAGTTTCGTGAAGCCACTGCCCTTGATGAGACTTTACAGTGTCTGAAGCAGACGCTCACACGGGGTTGGCCACGAAAACGCAATGCTGTGCCACAAGAACTCAGGCCGTACTGGAATATTCGGGACGAGCTGCATGCCACAAAAGGTCTGTTGTTTCATGGAGACAAGATTATTGTTCCCGAAAGGCTCAGACGTGACATGCTGAAACTTATACATGAGAGCCATCTCGGTGTTGACAAAATCGCGCGTACGATCAGTACTTTATTGGCCAGGCATGTGTGATGGCATTGTGAATGTAGTCTCAAAGTGTTCTGTCTGTTTCCGCCCCAACAACAGGAAGGAGCCGTTACTTTCGCATGACGTGCCCGAAAGACCCTGGGAAAAGGTATCGGCAGACTTGATGACCTACAGGAACCAGGAATTCTTAGTGGTGGTAGACTGTTACTCTAAGTATCCGGAGATCGCCAAGTTAGAGAACAAGACCGCCGGTTGTGTTGTCATGCATCTGAAATCCATGTTTGCCCGTCATGGAATCCCTGAGAGACTCATGAGTGATAACATGCCTTTCGCCAGCAGGGAATTCCACAACTTCGCACAAGACTGGGGAATATCTTTGACAACATCGAGTCCCAACTTCCCTCAGTCGAATGGACAAAGCGAACGAGCTGTACAGACTCTGAAGAACATGCTGAAGAAGGCGGATGAAGACAAGACAGATCCCTACATTTCACTACTTGAATATAGAAACACCCCAATAACCGGTTTATCTTTTTCTCCCTCACAGATGCTGATGAGCAGAATGCTGCGGTCAAAACTCCCGGCGAAATCCTCCTTGCTGGAGCCGAAGATCGTCCATGCTCGAGAAGAATTGAAGACGCGTCAGTCACGTTATAAGCGTGCCTACGACCGAGGAGCCAGACAGCTGGGTGACCTGAAGCCTGGGAATGTAGTGCGTGTTCGGCGGAAAAAGACCTGGGAACCTGCTGTAGTGACGAGGTCCTCGGGATATCCGCGATCTTATATCGTGGAGTCCAACGGACAAGAGTATCGCTGCAACAGGAAACATCTGTTGAAAACCGAAGAGCCCGAACCTCAGTCTGTCATCGATGATGACATCACAGCGACCGAAACTCCACCGCTGAACCTGCCACTGACGGGAGTCAACCGACTCGGCACTGCCGCCTGAGATAACCCCGCATCCAGAGCCGCCACAAGCTGGTCGTGCATCACCAGAACAAAAACGACCTTATGTGACGTCTCGTGGACGTACGATAAACAAACCAGCCAGATATGGTGACTATGTTACACGAGGGGAAGATGTCATAATGTGACCTTTGTCATAATGTAACCATTGTCATAATTATGTCATTATGTAATCTCTAACCCCAAAAGACTTGGGTTTAACCTCAAAGCTCAGTCACCTGATTATTGTGTCCAATAAAGATATGCGTCAGTTGAGACGTGGCCAGCTCATAAGACGGACGTGCTTTTGTGACTAAACACGACTGTTACAAAGTTTGAGACCCAGGCTAGAAATGGTTCAAATGGTGGCGGGATTCGCCAGGTGGCGCTGCATACGCATGGCGGTTGGTAGAGAAAAGTCGCATGCTCCAACATTTGTTCGCGAAAATATGACTGCAAAAATCTAGTGTTGACACACTTTCTTAATGTCAGAAGATAGAACAAGGTATATAGAATACGTAAGCACTATTATTGTACGCGCCCACATTATATTAAAAGCTACAGTCGATTCCCTACCAACGTCGAAGGATTTTAACATTGTTACGGTTGTGCCCCTAGAGAAGCGGGCTTGCCTGGGGGCACTTGCGCCTAGAGAAGCGGGCTTGCCTGGGGGCACTTGCGCCTAGAGAAGCGGGCTTGCCTGGGAGCACTTGCGCCTAGAGTAGCGGGCTTGCCTGGGGGCACTTGCGCCAAATGCATGACCATGCGCTAAATGGCCGGAATGCCCCACGCTAACCGCATATTGTGAATTCGAGTACAACTTACTTCACCAAGCTGCGTTTACGGTAACAAGCAGACGTATATTAATTAAATTGAGACAAACGAAATATGACAAAGTTATACGATTATAATCCTTGATTACCATGAAACCATTCCATCGGCCTGTAAGCGGGCTGCAATGTGGCGAACAACTTAATCATAACGCACTCTCACAGGTGACTATTCACCCACATCGCATGCTGAGTGGGGTACAAGAAACCCCGAACCCGGTTCGATGGCGGCTGGCATGGCAGAGCTTACTCGACAGGCGATCGCGACTGCCGATCGCGCTAACAACCAGGCCAATTGGGTGCCCCTTCCCGCAGCAGCAATCATCTCTTATCAACGTCATATTTTACCCAGTTCGATTCAAATACACGTATTTAGGGCATTACAATGGGGGGGGGGGGGGGGTCTAAAATAGGTCTAAAATAGCATAAACCCTAATTGTAAAACTAGTCTTGGGAAAATAAACTGGTATCAAACTTTGTCTTTTGTGCCACAACCAAAATGAAATATCGCAACTTTATTTCACAGTGCAGGGATCACAGTGATCAACAAAGCGTTAGGGGGTGTAGGATATCAATCACTTGCCTTGGGGAGTGTCGGGGGTTATACCAAAACCGCCATGCCGCATACTCCTTGTAATCGACCAGTGCAAGTTTGAGGAATAATGTGGCAAGACTGATCGAATTTGGTTCATACATGTGGCACACAATGCAAAAGATCCAGAGAAAAACCTACTCCGGCGCTGATCCAAGTAGGCCTACAACAACCGTCTCAACTTTGACTGTATTTTTGTATCCGAATTGCTGACAGTTTGGTGCCAGTCAGATTAGAGGCTGATTTACCATAGTTCGCGTCAAACACTCAGAGCAATAAAGTGGTACGTAGCCTGTACAGATATTGGTGGCGTTTAGTTATTTGTTGTTTATTTTATCTCATATCAAAAAAAGAAAGAAAGATAAATCAATGGAAAATGGTACTGTACATTAGTAATATATCGCCTATATTCATTTCCAGACCAACATGTCATACTGAATAATGTTAATTTTTGCAAATTCGGGCAGCAACATATCATTTCGAAAATAATGTAAATTCATAAGATATTATGGTCACTTCGACCAGCACCGAGCCGCAGTTACATGTTTACGAGTGGTCTATCGGCCACGTACGTACGTAACGTTAGGGGCTGGACGGCCCCCACGTAAAACTTACGCCCCCCTTCGTGCAACCAACGTAAAATTGTACGGATAGCATACGTGTAGCTTATGGGTTCGTAACTACTTATGGGGTCGTCGGGCAACCGGGCCCTGATTCGTTATGTGGCCTTCGATCTACATCTATGATTTCGGGATGGGGGGGGGGGGGAGGCGGGGGGAGGGGCAGGGGGCTGGAGGGGGTCGCCAAAACGCTTATATCATAATGCAATAATGCGGAAGCTGTCTCTGGTCTTATCACTTCCAACACCAGTTCATTAAGCTTATCATAAGGCGCCCGTGTACTGCAAGATAAGGGTGTTTGTGTGGCGACCACACACTTATAAAGAAATGCACTCTGTATTAATGTTAACGACTGCCATCAATATGAAATTATATCATTAAACGTAGCCAATTATATCGCAGACGTTGTCTGATATAGTGACATACAGGGATATATATGGTACCCTAAGCCAGTTCAGTTCAGTGCCACTGCCCCTGAACAGAAGCACTTTGCTGAGAGAACACGGAAGTACCAGATTTGGGTTCGTGTTATGTATTTGCGACAATGCGATAGGTGAAGATGGCGGCCGTGGCCTATCGCGGTGTCAGTCTAAGAACGCGGCGGATGCGGGGTAAATATCCAACCACCGTTTTATTTCTGGTGTGTATCAATACCTTGTATGTCCCCCTTGTCAAAAAATGTAACGATATTCCTGTGTTTCTTCAGGTCGTCAAGAAAATGGGGATGAAAACGTCACCCTTGACTACAGTAAAGGTGGGTACCCGGCCTTCAGGCTTGTAAACGGCGTATGGACACGGGTGGACAGACGGCCGTACTACCAGAACGGACGTATGGGTTTGGGTGGGTGGGCTGGTGGTCTATGGGGATACGGGGGGGGGGGGGGGGGCAATTGGCAAGCTGTGGGTACAGGCAGGGGAGGCCAGCACTGGGGTCGATTTGAAAATTATAGTTGCATATCCGATGATAAGCGAGCTGAACATTGCAACGGGTGCACCAAACTAAACTTTTTATACTTCAGTGTCTAAATGGGTGTTGGTGTCAAAGGCCGTTCACAAGGGGAAGTTGCGCTATATACGCTGCTGTTGTGAGATATGGTTTTAGTCTAGGGCGCCTCTTGTCTGTAGGACTGGTAAATAATATATGTTTACACATTTATGACGTTTTACAGGAGGAACAAGTTTTCACTTTTGTAAAGGGAAAATTCAAGAAGTTTGATTATTTTGTTCATTGGTGTATAATTGGTACTAGATCTGGTAGTTATTTATGGTTTGTTATAAATCTTAAAGCCTTAAGTTTGTATTCCTATGAGTAAAATCAATATACCAAAATAGCTAGCGATATCTATATGCAATTTTAAGTGTAGATTAATTGGCATCAGATTAGTTATATCTGTTAATTATTATTCTTTGATAACAACTTACCGTAACCTGATTCAATATGATATATTATAGACATTTACAAGTCTGCTATACTCTCTGCAAAAGTTTCCCACAGCAGTAAGAATAGATGTATATGGTCTTCCCCTCACCTATATTAAGGGGTGGGAAGACCATATACAGCTGTTCTGGTAGTATGTCCATCCGGTCTATAGACCTTGTGAACTGGCTCATATAGGCTGTCAGTGACAGCACTTATAATTATTCTGAAAGCAGTATTCATAGAAGTCTGACATATTTTTATGTTGTTATTTATCTGTTCTGCAAAGTATTTCATCATTCCTCCAATTTAAAGTGACATTAATCGCTTGAAGATGGGATGTAAATGTTGAGGATCAAGAGTGCTATCTACAGTGTAGTACTGAGTAGTTTGATCACCATAGGGTTGAGTTAAAGACCCCCAATTACAGATGATTTTACATCGACAATTGAACTGCCTGAACTGATCAGGCTGGTTCCAGGATATACATTTTGTACAGGCGTGTATGCAGCAAATAATCTTATAAGGGTCAGAAATTTTAGAATTGGATATGGATCGACTTTGGGTTTGAAATTCTTACAATGGGGAGGTGGTGGATGGGCATGTGGGACCAATATGGGGGGTTTGTACAAAAATGCTGATATGGCATTCCCTATTTTGTCCTGGTATGTGGTTACCAAGAGAGGGGAAGTTATGGGGAGGAGATCAGACCCTTAAGAACCCCACTCAGCTATATATTGCTTTGGTGGGAGGTAACAGCAAGAGCCCTGTGATCTACCAATCATACCAATCGATTGTCATACGCTCATATGATTATCTACATGTAGGGGGGTCACAGGACGCATGTGATCCTCCCTTGGATCTGCGCTGTTAAAAATGACCTGTTGTAACTGCTGTAATCTTGTGCCCGGTGATTGTATGCAAGTAGACACAGCTATAGACCAGCTATAGAGGCTTTAATCATGGGAAGGTGGGTGGGCAGGTGGTATGGGAGCTGGCAGTACTAATTTCAACCAAATTATTGTAAAGGTGACAAATGTACACTCCCACTTTTCATCACCCATGGCAACCACATTTTATGCCAGGTGTGTGCACTGATTTCACACCCTGGTGTTGAAGCTTAACGGCCAACACTGACAGGTCACACATCGTCTGAGGCCGAGGAGGCCTGCCATGTGTAGCACATGAGAGGATTGTCAGACGCTCATAGGATAGCTGTCCCTCGTTACAATGCTTGACTAAAAGATTGCCTCTTAGATTGTGCAGAGACCGGTTTCAGCAGCATTAAAGATGTCCTCGGCGTCTAGTCGTTGTCCTTCACAGGTGACGGCAGCCATGGTAACGTTTCAGTCTGCCGCGGCTCGACTACGTCCGTCCTGACGGCATTTGATCCGCAGCTTATTACCCGGAACCACGTGTATCAATGCCGTACTTTATGAACTAACTACCCATTTTTAGGTAGCCCGGATACAACGACCCTATGGTCTTAGCCCGGGTGACAGCGGGCCTATGGTCTTAGCCCGGGTGACAGCGGGCCTATGGTCTTAGCCCGGGTGACAGCGATCCTATGGTCTTAGCCCGGGTGACAGCGGCCCTATGGTCTTAGCCCGGGTGACAGCGACCCTATGGTCTTAGCCCGGGTGGCAGCGACTCTATAGTCTTATCCTGGGTGACAGCGATCCTGTGGTCTTAGCCCAGTTGACAGCGACCCTATGGTCTTGGCCCTGGTGACAGCGGCCCTATGGTCTTAGCCGGGTGACAGCGGCCCTATGGTCTTAGCCCGGGTGACAGCGGCCCTATGGTCTTAGCCCGGGTGACAGCGACCCTATGGTCTTAGCCCGGGTGGCAGCGACTCTATAGTCTTATCCTGGGTGACAGCGATCCTGTGGTCTTAGCCCAGTTGACAGCGACCCTATGGTCTTGGCCCTGGTGACAGCGGCCCTATGGTCTTAGCCGGGTGACAGCGGCCCTATGGTCTTAGCCCGGGTGACAGCGATCCTATGGTCTTAGCCCGGGTGACAGCGATCCTATGGTCTTGGCCCTGGTGACAGCGACCCTGTGGTCTTAGCCCGAGTGACAGCGAACCTATGGGCTTAGCCCGGGTGACAGCGGGCCTATGGTCTTATCCCGGGTGACAGCGATCCTATGGTCTTAGCCCGGGTGACGGCGACCCTATGGTCTTAGCCCGGGTGACAGCGACCCTGTGGTCTTAGCCCAGTTGACAGCGACCCTATGGTCTTGGCCCGGGTGACAGCGACCCTATGGTCTTGGCCCGGGTGACAGCGACCCTATGGTCTTAGCCCGGGTGACAGCGACCCCAGTTTTAGCTCGGGTGACAGCGGCCCTATGGTCTTATCCCGGGTGACAGCGACCCCAGTCTTAGCTCGGGTGACAGCGGCCCTATGGTCTTAGCCGGGTGACAGCGGCCCTATGGTCTTAGCCCGGGTGACAGCGACCCTATGGTCTTGGCCCTGGTGACAGCGACCCTATGGTCTGAGCCTGGGTGACAGCGACCCTATGGTCTTGGCCCTGGTGACAGCGGACCCTATGGTCTTGGCCCTGGTGACAGCGACCCTATGGTCTTGGCCCGGGTGACAGCGGCCCTATGGTCTGAGCCTGGGTGACAGCGACCCTATGGTCTTGGCCCTGGTGACAGCGACCCTATGGTCTTATCACGGGTGACAGCGTAAAATGAATAAACACTGGACTTTCAGTCTTAAAATGTCCCTTTTTTGGCATCTTCGCAGCAGAGTGATACGGTTTTGGTCGACCATCGTCATCTTCGGATCCAGAAAGGCGAGGACTTGAGCACGAGTGTCTCTGAACAGCCGTTTGTCTGCTCGGCCTTTGGTCGAAGAGACGAAATTATCCTGAGCAGCCATGATATTCGCTCTTTAATACCGAATTATGTTTTTAGGCGTGTCTTTAAAGTTGGTACTGATGTCTTTTTCTCTCTTTTTTTTCTCCTGAAATTGTTGCGCAAATAAGCGTCTTCTCCTTTCTTATCGCATTTCTCTGTTATCCGATGGAATGAGGATCAAAATGAAAATTCATAGAGTCCAGGTCGATAGGGTTTCACATGACACGTGGTCCGTTTCGGCAATTTTCCGTCACCCACTTCCACGACAGCAAAGAGCAAAGTTCCTGGTTGATATGGGGCGAACGGGCAGCTCGCGCTTGGTAGCTTGGGTCGATAAGTTGAGAAAAATGACATCAGAAACGATTAACGCTGCTACCTGAATGCATTCCTCTTTTATAGAGCCATGTGTGTGGCCAAAGCGCGACCGGTGGCTGCTGTTAACTCCACGTCAAGGTGGTGTAGACTCAGACCTTTTGCATTCTGGTTAGCTCAATGGCCTAGTCGATCCGGGTACCACTGGACAATTAACATTCAGGACATGTGTTTCAAATAAAGTAAGGAACATCCTTAGCTCAGTTGGGAATCCAGCTGAACTGCTTATCAACAGGTCGTGGGTTCGAGCTGTGGTGCCTGCATGTAGAGCAAGTTTCCCCCCCCCCCCCCCATCCGCCCCGCATCTCATCGTCCCCAGAGTTGACTTGGCACAGTTAAGCCTTCGTGGGCGCAACAGTGGTTTAAGCAGTGCTTGTGACACATTGCATTTCAATTGCTTAAGAAGGCACTTGCTTAACGGCTGTAAATCAATCGGTGTCACCACCATTTACTGTCACGACAATAGTTAGCCATCTAATCGAAGAATCGTCTACAGCCTGATAAAGTTGACAGACAACCCTGTTGTAATATGGGTGAACTGATGCAAACTATAGAGCGTGGTGTGAGGTAGTCACGAGTTTCTGCCCCTGCCATGCCAATAATATAATGCACCAGATTTGGACTATTGAATGAATGAGTGAGCTTCTTCAGGCCACCGTGGTGACCGCATAGGCTTAACCGGGCCAAGGCACGTCCCGCACAGAGAGACGAAGGTTAGATCATACAATTCCCGGGTCGTCGACGATGGAAGCTGACTGTTCGTCTGGCTCGTGCCGATGGCCAGCTCGGTACAGAATACTTTTCGAATGGTAACCGACACCGGTTGAAAGAAAAGGTGAAATGTTCATTCATTCACTCTTCGAATGGTAGCCGATGCATTTGAGAGAAAAGGGGAAGGTTCATTCTGGTTAGTTCTGCGCTAAGGAAACAATGTCGCGCAATAAATAGCTCTTATTTTGAAAGAAAATGGCGGTCCGGTGTCCTCTAAAGATCCATGGACGTATGGTTACAATGGGAGTGAGATGTGGCCGCAGTTAGTCCAAGCGCCACTCTTTTGATACCAATTGTCTGCCTTTGCCGAAGGAACGCCGGTCTGCCAGTTCGATTGAATTTTATTACCGGTCCAAAGGCCTCTTTAATCTCCCATTAGGACTATACCATTCGATCTCAACAAAACGTGTATGTCTGGTGGAAAACTGTCCCATCTCTGGTCTCCCCAGCCACATGGGACATTCAACGTCGAAGGGAACGCGATACTCCTCCAGTCACAAAAGCATAATTTTTGTGAAATTTCCACGGATCTGCAGTTATCTTTGGCTTTACCAGGACTTTCAATTCTAATGGCTTCTCGATCGCCCCCGGAAATAAGCCGGCCAGGAGGCGGAACCATTAAGCTTTGGGTCTCGTCACCGAACCTTGTATGCACGAAGATGGCAAATAATACAATCCATTGATCCATCAGGCATTAGGATGGTCATAGGGTGCGCACTTTAGTAACCTTCCGGTTTGGTGCCTTCAGCGTTCGTCGCAAGTTTATTGCAGACGCCAGAGGTAATACAATGTCTACAATGAGGCTTTGGCTATTCAGTTGGGTCTGAAAAATCGATTTACCGTTCTTGTAACGGTGGGCTGTGTTGAAATATCCAACTGTAATGCTGTAACGACAATGCAAAATATCTTATCTTCCCCTCAAGTGACTTGCCCACGTATAATACGCCTTCTTTGTTCATCAATTACTTATCTCTAGAATCGCATTACCATTACCTGGTCCTAGGCAAAGAGCGTTCAATTTTTCCCATACACCTGTTATATCTATTGAATTACCGAGTGCGCTCGTCGCACTTAAACGGCTTCCTGTATTATGAGTCGGTTAATCACTTAAGTAGGGTGCTATTTGCAGTTTCCCCTTAAGATGTCTGACATCACCGAGGTTCCTAAGTAGGGAAGTGTTTGCCGAAGTTTTATGAATCCTGGATACTTGTTCCAGCCTGGATTTTGCCTGCCGTCGTTGACTGTAGGGGGATATAGCAATGGGGGTCTGTCTGTCTGTCTGCCTGTCTGGGCCGTGTTGTTTTGACTGAGTTGCAAATTGATCTTGGGCCGTGTGCCCCAAACGCCATGACAGCAAGGCTGTAACATCGTCCTCAGCCGCTCCCGATATCTGCCGCCCGTCTTGGACCAGAATAGACCTGTTATTGGAAGTACGTACCGTGGTCCATAAGTACAACTCCAGGCCGGGTTCCATTTTGTCCGCTGCGATGAGTGTCTCAACTCTACGATCAGCCCTTGTTTCGTTTTGTTCGTATCTCCCATATAACTTAACCCACCATGCTGAGAAATCAGATATCGTAGCGTGGAGGGAATGCAATATTTATCATTGTTGAGAAATCGTGACGCGAACGGAGTGGGACTTATGGGCCACAGTACTTCATATGTCTCTTCTCGGTCTGGGAGTCTCTGTAACGTAGCGGAGAGAATAATGATGTTCAGATCAACGGACCTGTTGTGGATCATCCCATTAAATCTGGTTATCTGAGGCTATTTCACATGATCACATTCCTCTGAGTGTCCAAGACGGTTCTTTGACCCGCCTATGCCAATGTGGACACAAAGGCATCAATCCCTCCATTTCTCCTCGGTCTAGCCCGGAAGCACCCTGTATACCATGGGGGTTTATCATTAATCTGTTGGGGGCCTCCCTGGTGTAGTGGTTAGCGCACTAGACCACAGATCAATAGGTCCTGGGTTCGAATCCGGGCTCGGGCACCTAATCTGGGGCATGTTTCATTCCTTCATCCTTCATCGTCTCGGGAGGTTCCTTGGCCCAATTTAGCCTGTATGTGCACAAAAGTGGCCTAAAACACCAACATTCCATTCCATTAATCTGTTAGTGGCGCCATCTCTCTTTAATGTGCCTCCGATGACATTTACCCCCCACCCCACCCATACTGCACGATAAATTCAGCGAGTAATATGTATATTGATAGTATATGTCACTACAGGTGTTTTTGTTTATTATGTACCCAGGCCGATGGCCTTTCAGTATAATAAAGTTCCTTATAATGTGCTCATGAAGTCCATGTCATTAGGTACAATATTCTTTCTCATATTAAAGGACAGCTTCTGGATAACTTAATTCGTAAAATTATCATAATATACCGGTACCCACAGAAGAGTAGGTATTGAGCAGTAAATTCAGTCTGGAGCTTATCACCATGCGTGACTAAAGCTGAATACTTATTTCAAGGAAAGGACAAAAAAAGCATGCGAATGTTAAAAAATTACATTGGGGTAATGTGACTCCCGTGACGACATTTTAAGCTTTCTTTTTTTTACACTTTTGGCATTCTTGTCGCTGTACATGATGCTGGTTCTATCAAGGAAGCCAGACGGTGGTGGGTGTCACGCAATGGCAGGACGACAGTCAGCGGTCACACGACGGTTTCATTGCTTATATGTATCGTATGGACATGATGGGCTTTGCTTGCTGGCCTGATGGCTTCACTTACCATTATATATGACCCCCCACGGAGTTTTTTCGGCAATGTGTATTTATACTTTGAAAATCGTTCACTTATAAAAAAGCTACGCGAACGATTGTGTTTCCATTGAAAGTAATTGATACCGAATGAGGTGACAACACAGGGACGCGGCATAATGTGGAGCTGAAACAATCATACGTCATGTTCTCTTAAATCTCAGTATATATCATTTGAAGTACCTCTTCGTTTGCTAAATGGTCTGGTTGTTAGCGCCCCTCTCTTCACCACTCGTCATGGGGCCGCCTCAATAGCTCAGTGGGTTAGAGCGCTCGCTCTGGCCATCTGAAAGCCTAGCGGCACGTGGATCATTGGTTTCAAACCCTTCTGTGGTTTGTCTGTGCGGTCGCAGGATAACGATCCCATGTCCTTTTTCGCAAAGAGTAGGGCGTTACCCCCGGGGACATGTCCCCGCGCTTCCCTTCCTTCTCCCATTGACGCGATATGACCAGAAGTGGTTGAAGCGTCTTGAATATACAACCCACTGACCACTCGCCCTCGCTGGGTCTATATATGTGTCTAGTGTGCTCAATCAAGTTGGTCATTTACCTCGAGTCGGTGGTTCGCGTCTCACAAGCTAAATGTGTGTGGCTAATGCCCCCTGTTCATAAAGGAGAGCACCCCTAGCTCAGTTGGTAAGCAGGCTGAGCCTCAGATCAACAGGTCGTGGATCCGCTCCCTGCCACGTACGTTCAGCAGGGACAAGCTTTACCCAACCCCATTTCCTGATTCCGGGAGCTTTCTTGACCCTTTATGTCTGCCAGAACCCGCCTCTTGGCCTTTAGGCTGTTCATGGAGGCATGCAAGGAGTTCTGCACTCGCCGTCGTAATCAAAACAAAATGGCGGCTCGGTCGTGTTGTTGTCCGCTGACCTTTGCTTCGGCATTTTTAGACTGTTGTTCGCGGTACGCCATGTATAACGACCATACCTCACCGGTCCGCCCAGTGACCGTGTATTACTCACCCAGATTATGCATTGTGAACTTCCACGAATTAGCCGAAAACTGGTCTCGGCAGCACATTGTCATTATATGCGAGGGGTTTGCCAAAGGGGCTGGGTTTAGTAGCATTAACTGTCCGGTGTATCGGTAAAATACGTCCGTTATACACGGGTCAGTGGGCGGACCGGTGAGGTATGGTCGTTATACACGGGTCAGTGGGTGGACCGGTGAGGTATGGTCATTATACACGGGTCAGTGGGCGGACCGGTGAGGTATGGTCGTTATACACGGGTCACTGGGCGGACCGGTGAGGTATGGTCGTTATACACGGGTCACTGGGCGGACCGATGAGGTGTGGTCGTTTTTCACGGGTCACTGGGCGGACCGGTGAGGTATGGTCGTTATACACGGGTCACTGGGCGGACCGGTGAGGTATGGTCGTTATACACTGGGCGGACCGGTGAGGTATGGTCGTTATACACGGGTCACTGGGCGGACCGGTGAGGTATGGTCGTTATACACTGGGCGGACCGGTGAGGTATGGTCGTTATACACCGGGCGCACCGGTGAGGTACGGTCGTTATACACGGTTCACTGGGCGGACCGGTGAGGTGTGGTCGTTATATACGGGTCACTGGGCGGACCGGTTAGGTATAGTCGTTGTACACAGTTCACTGGGCGGACCGGTGAGGTATGGTCGTTATACAGGGGTCACTGGGCGGACCGGTGAGGTATGGTCTTTATACACGGGTCACTGGGTTGACCGGTGAGGTATGGTCGTTATACACGGTTCACTGGGCGGACCGGTGAGGTATGGTCTTTATACACGGTCACTGGGCGGACCGGTGAGGTATGGTCGTTATACACGGGTCACTGGGCGCACCGGTGAGGCATGATCGTTATACACGAGTCACTGGGCGGACCGGTGAGGTATGGTCGTTATACTCGGTCACTATGCGGACCGGTGAGGTATGGTCGTTATACACGGGTCACTGGGCGCACCGGTGAGGCATGGTCGTTATACACGAGTCACTGGGCGGACCGGTGAGGTATGGTCGTTATACACGGGTCAGTGGGCGGACCGGTGAGGTATGGTCGTTATACACGAGTCACTGGGCGGACCGGTGAGGTATGGTCGTTATACACGGGTCACTGGGCGGACCGGTGAGGTATGGTCGTTATACACGGGTCACTGGGCGGACCGGTGAGGTATGGTCGTTATACACGGGTCACTGGGCGGACCGGTGAGGTATGGTCGTTATACACGAGTCACTGGGCGGACCGGTGAGGTATGGTCGTTATACACGGGTCACTGGGCGGACCGGTGAGGTATGGTCGTTATACACGGGTCACTGGGCGGACCGGTGAGGTATGGTCGTTATACACGGGTCACTGGGCGCACCGGTGAGACATGGTCGTTATACACGAGTCACTGGGCGGACCGGTGAGGCATGGTCGTTATACACGGTTCACTGGGCGGACCGGTGAGGTATGGTCGTTATACACGGTCACTGGGCGGACCGGTGAGGTATGGTCGTTATACACGGGTCACTGGGCGCACCGGTGAGGCATGCTCGTTATACACGAGTCACTGGGCGGACCGGTGAGGTATGGTCGTTATACTCGGTCACTATGCGGACCGGTGAGGTATGGTCGTTATACACGGGTCACTGGGCGCACCGGTGAGGTATGGTCGTTATACACGGGTCACTGAGCGGACCGGTGAGGTATGGTCGTTATACACGGGTCACTGGGCGGACCGGTGAGGTATGGTCGTTATACACGGGTCACTGGGCGGACTGGTGAGGTATGGTCGTTATACACGGGTCAGTGGGCGGACCGGTGAGGTATGGTCGTTATACACGGGTCACTGGGCGGACCGGTGAGGTATGGTCGTTATACACGGTTCACTGGGCGGACCGGTGAGGTTTGGTCTTTATACACGGGTCACTGGGCGGACCGGGGAGGTATGGTCGTTTTACACGGGTCACTGGGCGGACCGGTGAGGTATGGTCGTTATACACGGGTCACTTGGCGGACCGGTGAGGTATGGTCGTTATACACGGGTCACTGGGCGGACCGGTGAGGTATGGTCGTTATACACGGGTCGCTGGGCGGACCGGTGAGGTGTTGTCGTTTTTCACGGGTCACTGGGCGGACCAGTGAGGTATGGTCGTTATACACGGTCACTGGGCGGACCGGTGAGGTATGGTCGTTATCCACGGTTCACTGGGCGGACCGGTGAGGCATGGTCGTTATACACGGGTCACTGGGCGGACCGGTGGGGTATGGTCGTTTTACACGGTCACTGGGCGGACCGGTGAGGTATGGTCGTTATACACGGGTCACTGGGTTGACCGGTGAGGTGTGGTCGTTATACACGGTCACTGGGCGGACCGGTGAGGTATGGTCGTTATACACGGTTCACTGGGCGGACCGGTGAGGTGTGGTCGTTTTTCACGGGTCACTGGGCGGACCGGTGAGGTGTGGTCGTTATACACGGTCACTGGGCGGACCGGTGAGGTATGGTCGTTATACACGGTTCACTTGGCGGACCGGTGAGGCATGGTCGTTATGCACGGTTCACTGGGCGGACCGGTGAGGCATGGTCGTTATACACGGGTCGCTAGGCGGACCGTTGAGGCATGGTCGTTATACACGGGTCGCTGGGCGGACCGGTGAGGTATGGTCGTTAAACACGGGTCACTGGGCGGACCGGTGAGGCATGGTCGTTATACACGGTTCACTGGGCGGACCGGTGAGGTATGGTCGTTATACACGGGTCACTGGGCGGACCGGTGAGGTGTGGTCGTTATACACGGTTCACTGGGCGGACCGGTGAGGTATGGTCGTTATACACGGGTCACTGGGCGGACCGGTGAGGTATGGTCGTTATACACGGGTCACTTAGCGGACCGGTGAGGTATGGTCGTTATACACGGTTCGCTGGGCGGACCGGTGAGGTATGGTCGTTATACACGGGTCACTGGGCGGACCGGTGGGGTATGGTCGTTATACACGGTCACTGGGCGGACCGGTGAGGTATGGTCGTTATACACGGGTCACTTGGCGGACCGGTGAGGTATGGTCGTTATACACGGGTCACTTAGCGGACCGGTGAGGTATGGTCGTTATACACGGGTCACTTGGCGGACCGGTGAGGTATGGTCGTTATACACGGGTCACTGGGCGGACCGGTGGGGTATGGTCGTTATACACGGGTCACTGGGCGGACCGGTGAGGTATGGTCGTTATACACGGGTCACTGGGCGGACCGGTGGGGTATGGTCGTTATACACGGGTCAGTGGGCGGACCGGTGACGTATGGTCGTTATACACGGGTCACTGGGCGGACCGGTGGGGTATGGTCGTTATACACGGGTCAGTGGGCGGACCGGTGACGTATGGTCGTTATACACGGTTCACTGGGCGGACCGGTGAGGTTTGGTCTTTATACACGGGTCACTGGGCGGACCGGGGAGGTATGGTCGTTTTACACGGGTCACTGGGCGGACCGGTGAGGTATGGTCGTTATACACGGGTCACTTGGCGGACCGGTGAGGTATGGTCGTTATACACGGGTCACTGGGCGGACCGGTGAGGTATGGTCGTTATACACGGGTCGCTGGGCGGACCGGTGAGGTGTTGTCGTTTTTCACGGGTCACTGGGCGGACCAGTGAGGTATGGTCGTTATACACGGTCACTGGGCGGACCGGTGAGGTATGGTCGTTATCCACGGTTCACTGGGCGGACCGGTGAGGCATGGTCGTTATACACGGGTCACTGGGCGGACCGGTGGGGTATGGTCGTTTTACACGGTCACTGGGCGGACCGGTGAGGTATGGTCGTTATACACGGGTCACTGGGTTGACCGGTGAGGTGTGGTCGTTATACACGGTCACTGGGCGGACCGGTGAGGTATGGTCGTTATACACGGTTCACTGGGCGGACCGGTGAGGTGTGGTCGTTTTTCACGGGTCACTGGGCGGACCGGTGAGGTGTGGTCGTTATACACGGTCACTGGGCGGACCGGTGAGGTATGGTCGTTATACACGGTTCACTTGGCGGACCGGTGAGGCATGGTCGTTATGCACGGTTCACTGGGCGGACCGGTGAGGCATGGTCGTTATACACGGGTCGCTGGGCGGACCGTTGAGGCATGGTCGTTATACACGGGTCGCTGGGCGGACCGGTGAGGTATGGTCGTTAAACACGGGTCACTGGGCGGACCGGTGAGGCATGGTCGTTATACACGGGTCACTTGGCGGACCGGTGAGGTATGGTCGTTATACACGGGTCACTTAGCGGACCGGTGTGGTATGGTCGTTATACACGGGTCACTTGGCGGACCGGTGAGGTATGGTCGTTATACACGGGTCACTGGGCGGACCGGTGGGGTATGGTCGTTATACACGGGTCACTGGGCGGACCGGTGAGGTATGGTCGTTATACACGGGTCACTGGGCGGACCGGTGGGGTATGGTCGTTATACACGGGTCAGTGGGCGGACCGGTGACGTATGGTCGTTATACACGGGTCACTGGGCGGACCGGTGGGGTATGGTCGTTATACACGGGTCAGTGGGCGGACCGGTGGGGTATGGTCGTTATACACGGGTCACTGGGCGGACCGGTGGGGTATGGTCGTTATACACGGGTCACTTGGCGGACCGGTGGGGTATGGTCGTTATACACGGGTCACTTGGCGGACCGGTGGGGTATGGTCGTTATACACGGGTCACTGAGCGGACCGGTGGGGTATGGTCGTTATACACGGGTCACTGGGCGGACCGATGGGGTATGGTCGTTATACACGGGTCACTGGGCGGACCGGTGAGGTATGGTCGTTATACACGGGTCACTGGGCGGACCGGTGGGGTATGGTCGTTATACACGGGTCACTGGGCGGACCGGTGGGGTATGGTCGTTATACACGGGTCACTTGGCGGACCGGTGGGGTATGGTCTTTATACACGGGTCACTGGGCGGACCGGTGAGGTATGGTCGTTATACACGGGTCACTGGGCGGACCGGTGGGGTATGGTCGTTATACACGGGTCACTGGGCGGACCGGTGGGGTATGGTCGTTATACACGGGTCAGTGGGCGGACCGGTGAGGTATGGTCGTTATACACGGGTCACTGGGCGGACCGGTGGGGTATGGTCGTTATACACGGGTCAGTGGGCGGACCGGTGGGGTATGGTCGTTATACACGGGTCACTGGGCAGACCGGTGGGGTATGGTCGTTATACACGGGTCACTTGGCGGACCGGTGGGGTATGGTCGTTATACACGGGTCACTTGGCGGACCGGTGGGGTATGGTCGTTATACACGGGTCACTGAGCGGACCGGTGGGGTATGGTCGTTATACACGGGTCACTGGGCGGACCGGTGGGGTATGGTCGTTATACACGGGTCACTGGGCGGACCGGTGAGGTATGGTCGTTATACACGGGTCACTGGGCGGACCGGTGGGGTATGGTCGTTATACACGGGTCACTGGGCGGACCGGTGGGGTATGGTCGTTATACACGGGTCGCTGGGCGGACCGTTGAGGTTTGGTCGTTATACACGGGTCACTTGGCGGACCGGTGGGGTATGGTCGTTATACACGGGTCACTGGGCGGACCGTTGAGGTATGGTCGTTATACACGGGTCACTGGGCGGACCGGTGGGGTATGGTCGTTATACACGGGTCACTGGGCGGACCGTTGAGGTATGGTCGTTATACACGGGTCACTGGGCGGACCGTTGAGGTATGGTCGTTATACACGGGTCACTGGGCGGACCGGTGAGGTATGGTCGTTATACACGGGTCACTGGGCGGACCGGTGGGGTATGGTCGTTATACACGGGTCACTGGGCGGACCGTTGAGGTATGGTCGTTATACACGGGTCACTGGGCGGACCGGTGAGGTATGGTCGTTATACACGGGTCACTGGGCGGACCGTTGAGGTATGGTCGTTATACACGGTCACTGGGCGGACCGGTGAGGTATGGTCGTTATACACGGGTCACTGGGCGGACCGGTGGGGTATGGTCGTTATACACGGGTCGCTGGGCGGACCGGTGGGGTATGGTCGTTATACACGGGTCACTGGGCGGACCGGTGGGGTATGGTCGTTATACACGGGTCGCTGGGCGGACCGGTGAGGTATGGTCGTTATACACGGGTCACTGGGCGGACCGGTGGGGTATGGTCGTTATACACGGGTCGCTGGGCGGACCGGTGGGCAACGGTCTTTATACGGATGTCAAATAAAGTTTAATATTCGTGTTTGTACTTGATGCATGAATTCCACCTCAGAACTTCAGACGACGTCGATGCTTAAATCATGAAGTTTAAGTGGGGACTTCCCTATTATTATCAGGAACTTGTGTAGGTTTACAGGCCATACCTGCGTTAAAGCCTCGCCCCCCCCCCTCCCCCCACCCCACCTTCCTCCCCCCCACCCTCGCCCAGCAAGAGGGCGATGGGGTTCATATTGTTTTCGTGACTCAGCAGTTGGTATTTTTTGGCATTGATATGTCTGTCTGGTGTAACTGGGACAGATGCATGCTCTCGGCTCTCACTACGTATGCTACACGTGTGCGATACTAAAGGCTACGATCGTAAACAAGGCGCGTAGATTTCCTACCGTACGATAACATGTGAATGCTTGACGATGTACGACGTCCTCACATGTCATGTCGCGGTCAATATGTTTAAATGTTTTGCTCTCTGCTGCTGTAAATAACCCCTCTCTCCCCACCCCGCCTCTCTCCTCCCTCTTCCCATACCCTCTACTACTCTCCCTGTTTCACCTCCTTTCCCCCCAGCCACGCCTCCTCCCACTCCCCCCCCCCCCTCTGACCAGCCCATAACCACTAACCCCTACCCTCTTCCGCCTCCCGTCCTACCCCCTGCCCCACTACCCCCATCGCTCCTGCTGACCCCTCCCCCTCCCCCACCCCGTTCTCACCCCCTTCCGCAGGTCCTACCTTGCGGTGTTGTCATCGGCGTAAACAACAGCCGGATGTCGGCGGCGTCACCAGGGCCTAGTTTTCCGAGATCACTGGCAGAAGTCACCGCGGACGGCGAGGCCCCAAGCCTGGGGGCGTTTAGCTTCCTGCCTAGGTGTGGCGAGGACAGAAAGGTCGCGGGCGGGGGGGGGGGGGGGGCAGTGATCATCACCATCGTGAACGGAAATCCTTGGGGGTGAGGTGATTGTGGGAAGACAGCAACCAGCGACAGCGACGGGAAGCAAAGGATGGTGTGTACGGCGCATGACACTAATCGAATGGTTGATGGACCTGTTGGAAAAGCGGCGAATAATAGATCTTTAAATTACTGCGGATGAAATTATCTGGGTGAATAGAGCTTCAAAGAGTTTCCCACTTGTTATTTGGTCTCCCGTTTGATGACGGTTTAGGCTAATTGCTTCTGAGTCACTTCTAACTCCATTTTTTGTCGGCCGGAGCGTGTTTCGAATCCCGCCTGTGCCAAGGCCTATTTGTGTGTAGGATTAACTTCTAAGTCCTAAGTCTCTTCCCGAAGCTCCTCTCCACCTTGGCCCTTGTCGCGATATGATGGTGGTGTGGCGGGAGCTCCAAGACAAAGAGAATAATCCGGTACAAATGGTCGCAGCCATCTTGGAATTGTGAATAACATGCCAAATGTTTCCGCCATCATATATACCACAATATACTAAATATCCATGCGTCGAGTGTATCGACAGTGTGTAGATATCGCGACAGCGGGTCACATCTTGGATTTGGAGGTGTGTTATTCCTTTCGAAATAAGTGGACGATTTAACGAGACATATTTCGATACAGTGCTATATTGTACTTTTATGGCCTATTGAGCTATGTTATTCTGTCTTTGTTTGATTGTGTACACACGCGGTGAGATTCCAAGCCCTTGGCCCAGGCTGCCTTTGTCTCAGGTGTGTGAGTGGTGGAAGCAAAGGTGTCAGGTCAAGTGGACAAGTCGTCACTTTATACTTTATAGCCTTCATTATCAATGGAAATGGTTATGTAGACGAGTAATAAGAGGGGGAGGGGGGGTGAGACGAGGGCAGGACGTACCATAAACATCACAGGACCACACATGTACCGCCCCACCCCACCTCCATCTCTCGGTGTGATGTTCGCATGAGAGAAAAACTGTGTGTCTGGATGAGGCGGCCGCCATTTTTGGTTTTGCGTCCCAAAACTGGGACAGCAGACGATTGTAAACATGCCCATTCGTCACCCGGTTAATGGTCGTCATGGAAACCCCAGGGCACACGCCTTGTTGGGGAGGGGAGCAGTCCCACAGCCGTCGCCTTTCGCAGCTTTGTAATGGTTTCAATCGGCGGGGATTTTTTTCCCCGATCTGCTTTTAGCCAACAGATAAATACACAACATGGGTCATTTCACTTCATATAACTGTCACTGGCGAATTATTGCCATATCAAACCAGAACTGATGTTTCCCTGACGTTCGCACCTGTTGTGGTGATGTCCGTGTTAGGGATTTTATCATTGGAGTGTTCACAGTTTCGTGTCCGTTGTGGCCATCCGAGACGTCTGGGTCGACGGTTCCACCAATCACACCATATCATACCTATCGGCAAGAGTAACAGGGGTTATTATTTAATGCTTCAATAAGGGAAATGATATAAATATGCCCAGCAAGATGGTCGATCGCTTGAGCGAGTATTTCTGATTTCTGGAGCTGACTCTTCCTAAATACCTGTTTTATAAGTAGAAGTTTATCTACATTGATATATGTAGTGTACGATTTTACGATTTTACAACTCATAAAGAACATAATTGTGTAGCACAAACATTTTGATTTTATTAAATGCAACTTTTTGCAACTCTGCTGTCTTCTCGTGACAGCAATATTCCAAGTTCCCACCCCATCCATTATGAAGTTCTTTTTATAAAATAGACAAAGAGAAAACATAGCTGAAAATATGAAAACTCTTAATTGTTCGCAGTCGGCCATATTGGTTTTTGCATGTTCAATTCCCCTTTGGCGCCAACCCAGTAAGTCACTCATTGGCAGTGGTATGTAATCCCAGCACATGGCACCTCACAAGAACGGGGGGGTTAACCTGGGGAGTGGATGCTCACTGACAGTGGGCCGTAGCATTTACCCCGGCACATAAAACCTCACAAATAGGAGGGAGTTAACCTGGAGAATAGATCCTCACTGGCAGTGGGGTGTAGCACATACCCTGGCACATGGAACCTCACAAAGAGCAGGGAGTTAACTTGGAGAATGGCTCCTCACTGACAGTGGGATGCAGCACTTACCCGGCACATGGAACCTTACAAAGAGCAGGTAGTTAGCCTGAGGTATGGCTCCTAACTAACAGTAGAATATAGAACTTACCCCGGCACAAGGAACCTCACAAAGAGCAGGGAGTAAACCTGGGGAATGGCTCCTCACTGACCGTGAGATGCAGCAATTACCCCGGCACATGGAACCTCACAAAGAGCAGATAGTTAACCTGTGGTATGGCTCTTCACTAACAGTAGGATATAGAAATTACCCTGGGACATAGAACCTCACAAAGAGCAGGGAGTTAACTTGAAGAATGGCTCCTTACAGACAGTGAGATGCAGCACTTACCCGGGCACATGGAACCTCACAAAGAGCAGATAGTTAGCCTGGGGTATGGCTTCTCACAAACAGTGGGATATAGAACTTACCCCGGCACATGGAACCTCACAAAGAACAGGCAGTAAACCTGGGGAATGGCTCCTCACTGACAGTGTGATGCAGCACTTACCCCGGCACATGGAACCTCACAAAGAGAAGGGAGTTAACCTGGTGAATGGATCATCACTGGCAGTGGGGTGCAGCACTTACCCCGGCACATGGAACATCACAAAGAGGGAAAGACTCCTCCGACAATGGGATGTGATACCTCACTCCTCGGAGTTATAGCGTGAAAACTCCGGCGTCACGTGCGCAGTGAGTGGCCCAGCTTGTCCGTTTTTGAATGGCTGCACGGAGAAGGCTTCCCTCTTGATTAAGGCCGTTAATTCGATGTGACAAAACTGATAATGACATTCACCTGAGAGAAAAGCCGTGTTCACTTCACCGTCCTCAACGTGGCAGTTCCCGCGATATCTCCCACAAAACTGACCGGAAACGAGACCCAATTACGGACCCTAATCCTGTTTAGAGTAGAGATTTCGGAAGCACTTTGCAGCAATTGACAGGCATTACCGCCGTTCTTGTTTGTCCGTTTGTTGCTAATAAGATTTCAGACAGCCTATCGACCCGTGTCTCGTGCATCTGGGGCAAGTTTCATCCAAGTCCATTTCATCGTCTCGGAAGGTTTTTTAACCTTCATGCGGTTTCTTAACCTTCACCTTCACATAATTGGTCTGCAACGCCACACACGTCATTTCATTTCCAACCCCATTTCCTTTCCAACCCCATTTCATTTCCAACCCCATTTCATTTCCAACCCCATTTCATTGTGCCGAGAGCTATATTATTGGTCCAATTTAACCTTCATGTGCACAGAACCTGCCTACAACACCAACACTTAATTTCAGCTGTGTCATAACAATAACTTCATGTTCTGAGCTGTGTATAGTGTGAAATACATGTATTATGTATATATATACCACCTATTTTTTTTTCCTAAATCTACAAGCAAAAGTGTTTTTGTGTTGTAGGTCCGGAGGAGGCGATGAAGGAAATGTTGCCTATGTTGGTGAAGCAGCACGGCATCTCTAAATCCCGCAAACTCGGCTACTACAACGCCTTCGTCCGTCTGTGCTTTCGCTTCGGCACGTGTCACCACAGGGGCTACACAAAGACTGACGTCATAGCATGGTAGGTCACGTGCTAAGCGGTCTGGTCATTTCCTGCCGCATAGATGCAAATTCAATGTCTTTCGCAGACGGACGGATGGATGCCCAACCACAAACCATTTCCTGCCGCAGCCTATATATATATAATGGCGATATGCCGTGGTTGTAGAAGTACTGATATATTAAAGAATGTGCAATCTCCACAATCGAACAATGGCATGGGGACTGACTAAGGGTAATTACGGGGTAAATATAGGGTAAACTTGGAGTAAATATATGGTTATTACGGGGTAAATATAGGGTAAACTTGGAGTAAATATAGGGTAAACTTGGAGTAAATATATGCTTATTACGGGGTAAATATAGGGTAAACTTGGAGTAAATATATGGTTATTACGGGGTAAATATAGGGTAAACTTGAAGTTAAAAATATGGTTATTACAGGGTAAATATATGGTTATTACGGGGTAAATATAGGGTAAACTTGGAGTAAATATATGGTTATTACAGGGTAGATATATGGTTATTACGGGGTAAATATAGGGTAAACGTGGAGTAAATGTATGGTTATTACGGGGTAAATATAGGATAAACATGAGGTATACACGTGGTATACACGTGGTTAATTGGCGTTAAACGTATGATAAACTTGGCTTGGAGGTAAACTTGTGGTAGACCTGAGGTACACCTATAGTAACCTTGTGGTACACCTGGGGTACACTTGGGGGTAAAGCTGGGGTACACCTGGGGTACACTTGGGGGTAACCTTGTGATAGGCTTGGGGTTCACTTTGGGGTAAACTTGTGGTAGACCTGGAGTGCACTTGCGGGTAAACTTGTGGTGAACCTGGGGGTAAACTTATGGTAGACCTGGGGTACACTTGGGGGTAGACTTGTGGTACACCTGGGGTAAACTTGTGGTAAACCTGGGGAACACCTGGGGGTAAATTTGTGGTACACCTGTGGTACACTTGGGGGTAATCTTGTGGTAAACCTGAGGGTAAACACTCGCTGGTGTTGCAGCCTCCGCCTCGGTCTGCTGCACGAAGCCAAGGAGATGCGAGCGGCGTGTCTGCGCTCTCTGCGCTACTTCTGCCAAGAGAAAGAAACCGTGGACGTCCTCCTCAGGTTACACGTAGACTATCTTATCGCTAGGTGAGTGTCCCTTTCTGCTGCCCCGTACCTTGCAAGATCTTCATGGTAAACTGGCCTCACAACAAACTCATTCGCGACGTGTGTTAAGTGGAAAAGTTCAACTGGCATGTTGTGCGATCTTACCGAGGAAACTCCGCTGTACGAAACTTGATTTCTTGATTGCAGATGGTGTTTTACATTGTCAGGGGTTCACGTTCTAGATCGTGTGTATAGTGGCAGATTTATATAATTAATATGTCGTTCTTCGTCCGGAGAATTCAATGTCCAGTGCGCATGACGTCACGTAGGAGACCCGTGCATTACTTGAATATAATTCAAAATAATCTAGATGGTGATTACAGTTGTTTTTTTGTTTTAGATCCTTGGATATATGTTTAGACAACGAAGTTGAACGCGTGCACGCGCTGCGTCTCATCAGGAAGCTGATGCTCGTGTACCCTGAGAAGTTCCCCGTCTCCTTGCTCAATGTCCTCGTGTCCATCGCCAACGACGGGGCCCACGAGCGGGACAGGATGGTGCGGGCCTGTCTGGCTACGCTCTGCGAACTCGGTGGGTAGTGCTGGCAGCTGTCTGCGATATGGTTTCCACCTATGTCGTGTATTAAGTATCCATCTAACGAGTATTAAAGTTTTTTTATAACTTTCTGTGGAAAGTCCTCGTAAAATTTTCCTTGTAAAATTTCCTTTTAATTGTCCTCCCTCTCGCAGGTCATGTCTCCATGAATTAAATCTTTAAACGCCGTGCCCAGTCTTACTTTACCCCCTTTAAACACCGTGTCTCCCACCCGTACTTAATCTTTTAAACGCCGTATTTGCCAGCCTTAAATAACCCTTTAAACGCCATGTCTCATACCTTTAAACACCATGTCTCCCCCCTTTAAACACCATGTCTCAACCCTTTAAACACCATGTCTCCCAGCCTTAATGATCCCTATCCATGTCTCTCAGCCGTACTTAACCCTTTTATGCATAATGTCTTCCAGCCTCCCTTAACCATTTAAACACCAACTCTCCCAACCTTAATTTACCCTTTAAATGCAGTCTGTCAGCCTTAATTCCTTACTTTTTTTTAACCCTTTATTGGCCGTGTCTTGCAGCCTTCCTTAACCCGCGGGTCGTGTGTCGGCACGGCGGGATTAGCGCGATCCTGCGCAACGTCTTGGACTGTCACCTGTTACCACGGGTCAACGAGTCTCTGCTGACCACCGTGCTCTGTATGCTGAACCATCCCCGGACCAGGCACTACGTCAAACAGGACATCGATCTCGAGGTAACTCATCATTGCTTGTGTTGTTTTCAAAAGTGCGCGATTTTACTACAGGCAATAATAATGTTTGCCAACAGTGAATATTGTTGACACACGCAAACATTTAAAAAAAAACATTGTCACTATTTTTTGGGTTAGTTTTATATTAAAAAGTAGTTGTACCATCTGGAACCATATTTTGAGAGTAAAGTTTACGATATTCTTCTTTGGCTAGATGTAGTATCGTCACGTTGATACGGTAAGCCGTATGGTTGTAGAGTTTTAAGTATATGATATGATTCAATGTTATGACATGTGTTCAATGTTGGCACCTTTTCTCTTGACCTTACAGCAAATGTTGGCGCCTTTCACTGATTGTCATTATCGGTTTCGGGGCGATACTAACGACTCATCGGGGTGAGTGTGAACAATTGGACAATACGTTAACAGCAGCGTGTTGATATCATTTCAAACTAAAAAAAAGTATTTATTAATATAATAAAGTATCACAGTAAATATTATACAGCGTGAAGACTGTTTTACCTAAATCAAAACACACCCGACGCAGAACAGTGAACGACTGAAACAATTGTGAGCAAAGAAGAGTTCAATCCGTATATTGATTTACTACTTTGCGTGGGCTCATCATAAGGGGAATAAACTATATAAGTAAGATAAATGACATAACATCGTAAAAATATTATATCATATTCAGGAACCCCCGTGTTATTATTGGAAGGTTGGCGACATGAAACCCCAATTCATTTCATGTCATTATTTACAGGGAAGAGAAAGAAAATCGCTTTGCTGCCTGTAAAATGGCGGTGGCGACGATCATGAAGTCCTGGCCAGGTTAGTCTGCTCGTTGGTCTCCTGGGGGTCATGTCAGTAAGATGCTGCTCGTCAAATTGTTGGTCTCCTTCAATTGTCGCAAATCTTTTGTTATTGTGACGTGATTGTGCATCGCGGTCATTTCACTGAGGTCTCGTCACTGGTGTTCGTAGCATTGTAAACTCATATTGCCGGGCACAAGAGGATTACAAAATTTTGAGTTATCATATATTGCCATATATCATTATATATTCTTTGAATATTATTGGTTGGAAAACAATCTTGCTGGAAGTGCCCACTCTAATCGTTGTATAACGCTGAGTTCCGTTCCCCGTAAAGTTATGACCAGTCGTGAATTTAGCAAGTTAAGAATGGGGGGACGAGTTCATAACTCTTAGGGAAATGGCCCTCCGTTGATCTCTTTCACTTTTGTCAAGTGTGACATTATTGTGTCATCAGTATGCCTATTGCCCACCAATGTATGTTATACTGTCGCTGTCTGGCGGGTGTAAAGCTATGGCTTTTCTTCCCACAGGTATGATTCGTCTATGTAGACCAGACAGTTCTGGTTTACAGTCATTGTTAGGAGCCTTATACTTGGAAAACATGGAAACTAGGGTAAGCGTTTCAGATTGTAGCTTTAGTGGATGCAGATTGTTCCGGTATTTTATGTGTGGATTGCTGCATTTATTCACATTTAGTCACACTAAATGCATGAGAAAATTATATTAGAATTAATTAAACTGGTGCAACCCGCGGATATGTATGGATACCTTCCATATTTCAACCAATAATAGTTTTGTTGTTTCTAATATACCGCGTTTCCGATTTCTCCTTCAACAATTTGAAAAAAATATGACATGTGCTTTTCAGAAAGAAATTATGGACATTTTGTTTGACGTCTTTCGTCTTCCCATTCCGGAGTGGACCGAGGACTTCTCCAAGGCTCTGCTCAGCATAGGTAGGTCGTCATGCATCATAGTGCTGCCCTCTGGCGTCAGTTAACTGGATGTACTCACGGGGCATCTACTTTCTATGCTTTTTACGGGTCTATCTGTGTTTTTGAAAAGTGCAAACTGCCTTTGGAGATGTAATTTCCGCGTGTTTCATACGCAGTCCACGATTATGTGGTAAGTTTTTAAACTTGCTCCGTGCACCGTACACCTGTGTTTACCGTCCCCACGTGTTTCAGACCCGTCCGAGATGCGCGACACCTGGCGGCTGGCCGAGGGTTTCGTTGCTGAAGAAGGCAAAGCTGTGCTACCACATCTGGCCAAAGCCAGGTACAGTCTCTTCACGACTGCTGGGGCATGGCGCGTGGCACGTGACACCTGACACGTGTCACGTGGCACGTAGCCGGTCCCAGCTAGCCAGGCAAAGACAAATGCTTTAGTACGCTATAGTTATATCATTGTAGGACCCGGAGAACCATATCGTGCACAAAGGCCTTTTTATATTGTTAGTTTCCGCTTTTCCGGCATTCAAATAATTGTTTGCATATTGTATTACGTAAACGCGTCAACTATTATGTATTTTTGTATTGGTCGTTTTCGTTTGCTGTATATTTTATGCCACACTTTTTTGACCGTCAATTGGAGGGACATTTACGGTTAATGTTGATAATACTTTGTTGTTTCTGTGGCGTAAGGTTTTTTACTTTCTGTTTTTCAGGCCTAACTTGGTGGACAATCACATGGCCTTGGTGTTATCCTCATTCATCAGTGCTGGACTTCTGGAGGTGAGACGAAAACACGCTGTACAAATGAATGCAGTTCATGTGCTGATTTATTTTTAACGGAAAATCAATGTCACAGAACGTGTAACGAGACTTGATGAGAAGTACGTCATCAATGCTATAGGTATGGAACGCCAGCCACTTTTTTTCATATAGCTTCTGGTACGAAACATTTGAAAACCAAAGGTTTATACAATTTGTGGATATGGATGGCACTTGCGACATTTCACTGACGCAAATTGTTTTCCATGGAACTTAAATGGAGAATTTGTAAATGTGTTTCATATGAACGCTTTGTTCCCTCTGCCCTCCTCCAGGCCATGGTGGAGGTGATCACCACGAGTAACGACCATGTCTCCGCAAGGGCCACCATCTTATTAGGGGAATTACTTCACATGGTAAGTACATGTGTTATACAGACGATCATAATGTCTTGGTGTTACAAGCTGTAAGCAGATGGTGTCTTTGTGGACCGGTTATCTGTGTCGGTGTTCTACACGAAGGATCACAAATAGGAATACGGGGATTAGTTGTCGCTGTTTTTACGGCACTCTTGTGTTGGATAGAAGATATGCTTCGTTCGAAGTGGAGATGGGCCTATGTCAGCGCAAGTCCGTCATTTTGTGTCTAAAGATACTATGCGTAAATTTCAGACTGAAAAGTTACTTACCTACCATTTTGTAAGTAACCGTTCAGTGCGGGATGTGTTGATCCCGGACGTGACGTCACACTGGGACACTGCCCACGTGATGCGAGATGGGTTGATCCCGGACGTGACGTCACAATGGGCCACTGCCACGTCATTGGGGACAATTAGCTTCACACCGCGTAATATGATGGTCATTGATAACATATGGACACAACGTTTCATCACGTCAGGCCAACAGTATCCTGCCGCTGGAGTGTGGTCACCATAGTCACTGCCTACCCTCCCTCATCTCCAAAGCGGCGTCTTTCAACAAACACACCAAGGCACAAGCGTGAGTCTTACCTTTTTTAAAGCCTAACGCTTGTGATTCGTGTCTTATTTTATATCTTCTTGAAAGGAAAATCAGTTTTTTAACCTTATAATTATCATTCAGTAATGGGTAATATAATAAAGGGTAGTCCTAACCACAGTAAATATGACGCACAAATTATTATCTATGTGGTAAACTCGCACCCATATCTCCGCGCCGCGATTGTTGCTTGGTTCCCATGGTGCTGGCTCTATGACGTCGAGCGTCCCGCGTGTCGTCTTGCAGTCTCGCCAGTCGCGCGGTCCGCTGTCTGGACCGCCTACACGCCATGAAGAAGCGTGGCCCGGTTCCCTGCAGCGTCTTCCTGGATCAGATCATCCAGAGCAGCACCGAGATCAAGGAAAACTCCTGCCGACCACTGCTCAGTAAAGACAAACTGACTCAGGCCTTCCAGAAGGTAACCACTGGAAGATTGTAACGCTCGGTATGCCGAATGGCTTTACTTGTTCATGTACCAGGTCGACTATCTTTCGTGAAGTATTAGAAATCAAAAACAAAAACGGTTTTGTAAGATGATGGGCTGGGGAAAATTGTTACCTAAACTCCGGTTGTCAACAGCGACGTCATCGGTGACTTTATTCGTACCGTATTTATGTTTACAGCCAGAAAGCCTTGGTCACTTTTGTTGCTATAGGTTTATGCATTCACGGCGAGAACTCAAATGGCAGCATAAGTCAGTTATTAATTTACCCGTAGGCTGAACAGCCCCATTCCTTCCCGTACCGCAACACATAGTCTACTAGCTACATGCGAGCGAGCCGACGGTTGCCCGTGAGACGGCTTTGACCATGTGTCTGTATACCCATGCCTTGATGCATCTTAGCAGCCATTATTCCCGAGAGCACATGGCCTGCAAGGACCACCAATTGCACTTTGGCGGCGTTTGTATTCACATATATATATGTGTATATATATTTTTATATGTACATCTTAGTTCATTCTTTCATTTTGCTGGTTCTAAAATACTCTGCTTTGGGATTTTGTGCCATTTCGCTGTACGGTAGAAGTGCGGATAAGGAGCGTCATTTGGGGTTGCCATCGCGATACTAGATCTAAACGTCTTCTGTAGATTTCGGTAGAGACTTTGCTTCTGCTCACTCTCTCTGGAAAGTAGTTTTAATAATAGCCCTGGTTGACTAATAACGATTTGTCGTATGTTGCAGCCCCGCAGATTTAACTCTTTTCGACGTAGGCATTCTGTCCGGTTGAAAGTTAACCCTGTTCGCTGCACGACCTCTAACCCGGCAAGATGTTTCCCGCTGCGTATAATCTTTGTACGTATTCCTCGTGTGAAGCCCACGGTGCATCCTCCTCCACCCCCCCCCCCTCCACCCCACGCCCCCCGGGCTTGTGCACCAGTCCCGCTTTGTCCCTCTGGTGGAAGCATCGCACACTATAATTTTATAGGGCCATTGGTATCAGTGCTACTCGGGACACACGTGTTGAGGTCATGGCTTATGCCATGCGGAGAAAAAATTACTGTGACATGATTTTCCCCCTTTCATTTCTGACGTAAATTCTACATCAAAGCATTTACACTATGACTCCGATGTTGATATGATCTGTAGCGAGGACCAATGGTTGCATGTTTTTCATCCGTATATAGTTCTTACAAAAATCAACGACCATGATTTTTTCTTATACTCTTAAGCCCCGTCCAGACGACACGATTTTACCAAATAGGTCACGCCTATGGGTCATGATCTATAGGGAAACTTACCGTCTGGACTCCTGTGATTCGGTAATAAAGATATTACCTATGGGATAATCCTACCCGTGTGGACAGTGATGTCTCATAGGTAAAAAAAAACAACAGGAAAAACCTGTGGGACAGACCTATGGGAAAACCCGATCGTATGGACGGGGCTTTACACTGCGAGTTGGTCATGGCAACACCCGTGATGCTTTGTTGGTTTTCGGTGGCCTGGAGCTTCCCTGTTCACCTGCCCTCAGGTCGCCAATCCCAATCACTGCCGACAGGGGGTCCCGGTTTATTGTCCATAGATGACTTCGCAAATATTTGCCGTGTTTGAAAAATAAAAACGTTCCTGACGCTATTTCCGGAATATATTTTAGTGTTATATTGACATGTCTGTGGAGATAGGTATACAGAAAATCCTTTACATGGATAACAAGGGTGAGAGTTTAAGATTGTAAATCGTCATCTTACGTCGCCATCTTGACATACATGGACCCAAATAATGTATTGCTCATGCAGTGGCGCCTCGTTGTGGAATTTTATAAACTTCTATTTGCGAAGTCGTCAAATGTTAATAAGAATTTCAAGCACTGCGTTCATATAAACCACCTGGTGACCTTCACCACTGCCGCCTCTGATAGTGTGATCCCCGATATAATAGATATAAAATACTATTATATCCTATTTCTTTTCCAAAAACAGTTTATTCGTCCTTCCCCTTTATCCATAATAAGTACCTTATAATCTTCTTGTATATGTCGTATATATATATATGGATAATGATTTTTTTTTATTTACAATTATCTCGCTTGATTAAATTGTAGAAAGCATTGCGTTCAAGGCTTGTTGTGCAGGTAATTGTTTTTCTCGCAAGTAATTCCCTCTTGTCGGTATCTTGACAATTGTTTTTAGAATTACAATAATTACTTTTAGTTACTACAACCTTTGATTATTAAATAGAATGTATCGCATGGTATCTAAAACGTTGCGTTCAGGGCTTGCGTTGGTGTACCGGTCAAGTTGCATTGGAAAATACTTCCCTCTTGCAAGATCTCTTGACGAAGGTTTAGCAACGAAATATAGAGAACTTGTGAAAGGTCCGATATGGTCGGCATTTCGGTTTTGCTCAGGTTTCGGTTTAGAGAGTTTCTTCTCTACGATAATTCTATTTACCGGTATTTTCAACTTCTATCACTGGGATTAATAAAAAAGCTATCGCGAATTATATACACATTGTGTTCAATGTTTGTTGCCAGTTTTCGAACATACAATGTTTTATCGACGCATACGTTACAATAAGGCAGTTAGTTACCACTTGTATATTGGTTATGACAGGAAACACATGGGCCGTATAATAAGGCCTGCCCCATACCATGTAATGGCTTAATTAAGCAAGACGGCGCGTTTCCTTACATTTTTGCTGTCCACGAAAACTTTTACTTAGTTCACTTTCCAGAACGCATATCATACCACAATAGTCGGCTTATCAAATCGTAATGCCGAGATTTATATCTGTTTGCTCGTTCATCTGCGGCTGGACTTGAGATGTCTGCTTTGTCTTTTAGCAATTACACTTTGCTTTACATCAAACTACTTTACTTTCTATTTTATTTATTTGTGCATTTACATAGAGCCACTTGCTTCATTATATGCTTAACCAGTCCAGAGTCGTGTTCCAGATGTTCATGCATGTGGGTGGATCAGAACTTTACAGCTTCAGCTATTGTAGCAACTTAGAACCTTCATTTATCTTTTTCAAAGTGTCTGTAGCTGCACCCGTTTTTTTTATTTGTATTTGAATTTATTTGTATCTTGGTTCTTCCCTATATCAATCGAACAATCTGTTTCCTATCAAGCCCATGATTGGGCTCGCAATGAATGCTGGTTCCTACGTTTGTTCTCCCGCTTGTAGCCTGATGACGACCATGAAATCGTGAACCAAGCTATCAAGGACTCCCAGGTTCTACAAACCAAAGAAAACTTCGACTGGGACTGGGATCTCATATTCGCCATATTAGAGGTATGGTCTACATTATTGTAGTGTGTGTATGTATATATATATCGGAATTTTTTGTGTGTGTGTGTATATACATGGGTATCATATTGTCTATTACATGTGCGTGATGACTCCGCCGGTCTGAAATAGGCTTATTTATACATAAGCGAAAAAGTCGCTGAATAAATATCAATGCTCAAATTACAATAATGAGAGGTTCATCTCAAGCAGACTAAAGGTTGCCATCCATATAGCTCTTTGATGCTGATGTTCTGTCCCATGGAGTACATGTATCGCCAGACCACGTGGTCGAGTAACATGTGCAGCTCACAGCGTCTTGATACGGAGGCTGTTTGCATACAGCTCGGTATTCGCCGTATTCATCTGGAACGTGTACCTCTTTTTTTATTAATGGCATAGCAATGAGGATGACGTGGCTCTACGATATATTTTAACTACTCACGTGGTGTTTGCCTCACGTTGCAGTGGCCGGACGAGAGTTTGAAGAAGCTGGATGAACAAACCAATCAGAGGTGGGCTTGTTTTACCTACATTTAATTTAATGCTGACGTCAATGATCTGCGTAGTTGCTTCATGTATGTCGAGGATTTCTTGTACTAGCTAGTATCTAGTACAAAAAATCCTCATCATACCAGGGTAATCTGTAATCTTTGTCTAGTTTAGACCGAGGACCGAGGACTCCCTGGTTTGGAGAGTGTTGTACGATGTTACAGAGTTTAGAGAGTGTTGTACAATATTACATAGTTTAGAAAGTGTTTACACGATATTACAGGTTTGTCCGGCGGTTGCTTTACTTCTACAAGCCGACCAACCGACTCTTCGCTACCATCTCGCTGACTCACGATGAATGCCAAAAGTTTGTAGTCAGCGGCCTCCACTTCGTCGACCTCCTATTGGACTGCGCCGAGGCCAGTGTAAGTACCACGACCCACACCGACCCATACTGCCCCACGCCGCCCCACACCGCCCCACGCCGCCCCACACCGCCCCACGCCGCCCCACGCCGCCCCACACCGCCCCACACCGCCCCACGCCGCCCCACACCGCCCCACACCGCCCAACACCCTCCCACACCGCCCCACACCGCCCCACACCGCCCCACGCCGCCCCACACCGCCCCACGCCGCCCCACACCGCCCAACACCCCCCCACACCGCCCCACACCGCCCCACACCGCCCCACACCGCCCCACGCCGCCCCACACCGCCCAACACCCCCCCACACCGCCCCACACCGCCCCACACCGCCCCACACCGCCTTACGCCGCCCCACATACATACTTAAATAATGTATGAGGTGTCTCACTCGGCCAAATATGATCCAATTGCAGGGATTAGATACTTGCTTTTCACGTAAGAGTAATGACCAAATACAGTGCAATGATACGCATTGTTTCTACAGTTGACTGGCCAAGTCACATTGACCTTCTAGGCACTGTCTTCATATTAATGTATATTCTTTGCAGGAAGAAGGTGTTAAGTACATTGACGAGTTCCTGGGCGACATTATGAAACACATCGGAGAGGTAAGATTGTACTTACTGTGCATTATGCAATGGCGTATTTGACTACATGTATTAACGACATCGTCAATCGTAGAACGGTTTAATTTACTGCACAGCGCCACTGAATGTGCTATTTATAAGGTCCCACACATCTTTGCGCCTGTTGTAGTTTTCACCGGTGGCGTCTTTCGCGTTTAAAATCATTTATAAATTGCATATGACACTTTCTCCCAGAATTTATATACTGGTCAATTATGCAGTTATAAATTATTGATTTTTTTTACATAATCCTAAAAACAATTTCTCTCAATCAAAGAAGCTCTGACCACTGATATACATGTGTATACAGTGACTGTATACACAAAGAGTGTTCGACCAGGGGGATGAGACCCCCCCCCCCCATCCCCATCCCCCACGCACACACGCACACACACTCCCTGTGGTGTCGGTGTTGTAATGAGTGGGTGTTCGTGTTGTAGGTGAGCGGCCAGCCGCCTCATACTGAGGGACTCCTGTCCGCCTCCGCCCTCACCCACACCTGCGGCCAGCACTACTTCCTCTTCATCGGCCGCTTCTCCAGGTCACACCGAGGCGAGAAGCATCTCGAGCGGTGCGGCATCTTTCAGAGGTCAGTCGTTGTTCATATATTGGTTGTGCTAAGCTATATCCGCTTTTACTCTAGACCCACTGCATCATGCGTATAACCAACTCTACAGAACCATGAGCCAAATCAAAAAGTTATATAAATTAGAAACTTTAATTCATTCTAAGGTGACAGGAAACAAGTGGAAGAGTTTACACGAGTTTATGGAAAATAGGGTAAACATAACTCTACAATACATATCCACAGGTGCAAACATTTTGTACAAAAATAGCCAAAATGTTTTTCGGAACTTGTCTAAGATTTTATACGTTGATAATTATCTAATAATACATGTAAATGTGTATTTAAATATAGTTTCAGTTAACTGCCTCTCATTGGAAAACATTTAGCAAAACATATTTTAAAGGCTTAACAAAAATGCTGTCAGATTTTAATGTGACCCTTTGACCATTCTTTGCCCCATATTTAGACTTTCTTCAGAAGTCATATTTTTCCATGTAAGTGGCTTACATGTTTGACACGATTTAGTATTATAAATGTATGTCTGGCTGAAGTGCGGCTACAGTTGTCTCCTTGTAAAGAGAGTGATATTTCCAGCTTGTTGGAGCTGGTGAGCAGCTCGGCCAATGACGTGTACACCAAGTTGATCGTGTCCAGTCTGGATTACACTCGGGATGGCCAGACGCGCATCCTCCTGCGCAAGGCACTCACCAGCGCGTCTGAGGTCAGTGGCCAATCAGTGGTTACCTCAAGTCACCAGTGTTGACTGACATGCACTTTTAATTGTAACAATGTAGAGGTAGCCGTTCATGTTTAAAATCGTCACCAATAAAGAAATCGTTATATATGCTAAGTTTAAGGTTACTCATCCCGCAATATTTTTCTTGAAAAATGTAAAAACTATTTTGACTGGAAATGATGCCTATTTATATTCTTAGCATAGAAGTACACATATTGTATGCAATACAAACCCAGATATATTGTTAAGCCTCTTTTTTTGGCAATTAGTACATCCTATATGAACAAGTGTGGTTTTCTTGTGTACTACGTCATCGAAATATGCACATTGCGGCAGTTTTATACCTTTCATCATGCGATAACAGATCTATTTCTTATGAAGGTTACATTTATACAGTCAGACACTGTGTTCTAAATGTGTTTCCAAAATATTTCGAAAACCATAAGTGAAGTAAAACATTGCTGCATGAGCAGCTTTAAACTTTCTCTCTAAGCATATTACCTGCCATATTGATCATTTTACAATAATATTACTTTCATTTGAACAATTAACTTTTGCGCACGTGACCTGTGTGCCCTGACTGAAGATCGTTCGAAATATGGTTTATTATTACAAGTTTATGCTATATGTGAAAGTGTCATTCAATAAAGTATAAATACCTTACTTTAGCTCAATGTTATGCTTGTATACAGAACACATTCTTGGAATTCTTGACTTTTCCACCAGGTTGCTAAGCTCTACTGCGTGAACTTCATCCGAGTTTTGCTGCGAGCCAAAACGGCCTTCCTGAGCACTTGGGGCATGGAGATGTTGGTCACACAGCTCTACGATCCGTTCAAGACTGTGGCCATGGAAGCGCTGTCCGTCCTGTCGGAGGCGTGTGAGGATGAGGTCAGTTCTCTTAGCTCTATTGTGGAAGCGTGTCGAGTGTTATTAAACATGTTGCTAATTAAAGCTATCCATGACAGTTTCCGTCAATGGCGTCTTTTTTACATATTGAGCTACATAGAATTTTATGTAATGTTTTGACTTTTTTCGCCCCGTGCCCCCCTTATGCCTGCATCTTGAACCTACCCGCCCACCCCCACCCTCACATACACCCGCCGCCTTCGTTATCGTGAGGTGTGTACAGAGAATTAGAGCTACATTTGTCAAAAGTAACAAGAGCATTTTACATTGTTTTAACCAGAAATATTTCAATCGATTACTTTGCAGTATGGTTTTTACAATACATGTTAACGGCTGGCGTTATGTTGTAGGCCAATCTGCACTCGTTGGTCAAACAGCGGCCCTCAGTGCTCCACTTGGGCCACAAGGGAGCCATGCTGCTCGCTCGCTTCCTCTCCATTCCCGCCGGATTCAAATTCCTCGGGGAAGCCAACTATATCAAACTGGAACTGGAAAAGTGGCACACGGTACGTGTTCTTTGCATTGGGAAAGGGTTTTTGTGTTACCTCTAGTGGTAGTAGACCAGTAGTAGCGGTAACAACAGTAGCGGCAATAACATTGATTTGATTTGATTGGGGTTTAAAGGCACTTTCAGCCTGTAAGGCTATATCGCGCCATACTGGTTCAGTTCATTCTAAATAACTCAAGAGTCAATACTAAAACCCTGAAAGTATCAATACATGTGAGTTTGTTGATAAAACAATTGCAAAAATGATAAAGGGTCAATTAGATACGAATGAAACCATGAATGCAGTCAATGTTGAAACGTTTAATAGACTAATCAAACCCTGAGGATATCAAGTAATGTGATTGAGCAGATTGTTTTAAAACCATGAAAGTGAAGAACGGGCGGAAATAACAAAGTGGCACACGGTGGGTGGTCTTTACATTGCGAAAGAGTCTTTGTATTACCTCTAGTGGTAATAGACCAGTAGTAGCGGTAACAGCAGTAGCGGCAATAACAAAGTGGCACACGGTACGTGGTCTTTGCATTGGGAAAGGTTCTTTGTGTTACCCCAATGGTAGTAGACCAGTAGTGACGCTAAGAGCAATAGTAGGGGTACTAGCAGTGGTTGCAATATCAATAGATCAATAGTAACTAGAGTAGTAGTGGAGTAGTAGTACCAGCAGTAGTTGCAGTAGAATTAGTAGCATCACTAGTAATAGTGGCCACAAAGCAGCAAATCTAGTACCAGCGGTACCAGTGACAATACAAGTACTTGTAGGGATAGTAGCTGCGATAGTCATAGCAGTATTACATTGTATTAGCAGCTACAGCTTCACTAGAGCCAATAACATAGCATTATGTACCGTTTGCCAATACTCTATAAATATTGTTTACACAAAGCAGCTACAGTAACAATGGTAGTAGTGGGAACTGTAGTAATAATGGTAGTAATACGACCCGTCTGAGATGGTAATGTTCTGTTTTCCCTTGATGAGTCATGATTAGTTATTAAAAATAATGCCTAATAATAATAATGTCTAATTTGTCTTCAGACTTTCAACCGGAAGTACGTGCACCTGGTAGAGGAGCGGCTGAACGAGGCTCTCACCACCTACGAGAAAACGTACGACGGGACGTACATCCGGAGGTCACACCGAAGGTCAGCCACGCCACCGTAATGCTGTGATGTTCATAACCATTGGAAGGATCAATCTAAGAACTCTAGCAGTGTCCGCTTGTGCTAGGAGGCTTTTTAAACATAGTATAATAATATATTATTATCATAGTGTTATTTATTAAAGTATTTAATACAATAGGTTTTATTTTAAGACATTTTCATGCAGTGCGATTTAATGCCCCCTGTGCATCAACAGTATGTGTTTATTAATAGTTCTGTTCTAAATGAATGTGTTTTTGTGGCCGTACTGGCGAGAAGGTTTCCGGACCCCCATTTAAGCCCTGTGGTGTGTTTTCTCCGACAGACGGCCCCGTCAGGATGTCTATGTACCCGTCCATCTCTACGGCCAAATGGTCCAACACAAACAGGGCTTCCAGATACTGGAACAAGAGGTCATAGCAAACCCGGCCTTTAAATCAATTTGCGGGGGACGGATGGCGGGGGGGGGGGGCTCTTTGGTGTTGTGGTTAGCGCACTAAACCGCAGATTAACAGGCCCTGGGTTCGATTCCGGGCTTCGGCACCCAATCTGGCACATGTTTCATTGATTCATCTGTCTTCGTCCCGGGGGGTTCATTGGCCCAGTTTATCGTTTATTATGTGTACAAAAGCGGCCTAAGACACCAATTCATTTCATTTCATCAAATCAATCTTTTGAGAACTTACATGTTCTTGAATGAAAATTTATCTGTCTGTGGCAATATAATTGTAATGATGCTCTGATGTGTGTCACGAATTCTTCATTCGGCTTGATATAGGTTTCATTGCAATATTCCTATGTTGTCTTGCTCTATCAATCCACACTATTGATAAATTTGTCTTCTCAAAAGTTTCGTGTCTGATATATACTATATCTTATATACTTCGTGTCTGATATATACTATATCTTACTGTAGTTAGTACTGATACAGTGGTGGTTGTCAATGCATGCCATGTGCTTAAACGAATAACAGCATAAAACCCTTGGCAGAAATCTTGTGTTTTTGTGGAAATATCGCCATGTTACTTATGTTATTGGGTTTGTTTTTTTCAGAGATATCTTGATGAATTTATGGAAAGCATATCGGAACAAGTGCTGCACACGGACGAGGACGTTTTGACCTTGAAAGCCGCTCTCTGGGCCGTGGTAGGGCATGCCGCTCCTTTGTCCACGCCACATAATTATGACGAAAGTGTTCAATCTATATATATACTCACCACCGTTTAAATTTTCTCCCTAATTGGGTGGTAGCTATATGGTTGGTTTATCTGCCCATGGTACACTGGCTTGAGTGATATGCACATGGCTACAGCCACAACCCTGTCATTGCAGGGCCACATTGGGACCTCTGTCTGGGGGCTGCGGCTACTCCAGGAACAGAATATCATTCCGGAAATTGTCAAACTGGCGGAGGAGTGCGGTGTGTTTTCTGTCAGAGGGTGAGTCTTACACTACGCACCTTGTGGCTTCAGGTGGACAATCTTGTGAATGTGAATCTGTAATATGTGTAAAATATTCTCTTTTAACTCGTATTAACACACATGTTAAAGAATATAGTAGATTATGTAAACTATGTGCATTTACAATATATTATTAGTTAATTAACTTATTTATGAAGTTAACGAAGGGACTATTTTACGTTACCGGATGTGGAATAGGTGTTGTAGTTATAACCATTGAAGCTGCCACTGTACTGTTACCGCCTAGCGTGTCTAATGGTTTAGTGGTTTACCTGACTATTGCTCTGGGGCCTTGCAGGACGGCGTACTTCGTGCTGGGTCTGTTAGCCGGCACCAAAAAGGGCGCCGACCTCCTTAACAACTACGGCTGGGAGAGCGTGCGCCACAAGCACACCGAGGTCTGGCCCACGCTCGAGGAGGCTGGCGTCTCCTCGACCGGCCCCGATGATCTGGACTACGGCGGCGGGATTTCCGTGGGGATGGGCCTCGGGGCCGGCATGGTCCGGGTGCGGGGGTCACCGGCCTGCGCCAGCCTGCAGAGCGTCACCAGCAGTACGAGGTCGGACGGGGGTCAGGGGTCGGGCACCTTGCTGCCGGCCGTGACGCGGTCTCACCTTGAGGCCGTCGGGGGCGGCGGGGGGCGGGGCGGCGCCAGCTCGTCCTCCTGCAGCTCCAGTCCGCGCCCGACATTCTTCATCGGCCTCCGATCGCGGTCCAGTACCGGCCCCAGCCCCGGGCTGCTGAGCACTAGCTTGGATACCTCTAACCCCGGGGGCAGCGTGGCGGGCGGAGTCAGGGATGGGGTGGAACAAGGCGGCAGGGGGGAGCCCGCCATGGACAGCATCGACGCCTTGGCGTCTGCGCATTGCACGCCGGGTAGTGATCGGGAAGTGCCCGTGGTAGTAGAAGTGGACCCCAGAGACGTCAGTACCGGGTCCAACGATGCCTCCTTCCTGCCCACCCCGCGCCCGACCTCCCCGTCAGGGAGCGTCGGCAAGGACCGCTCCGTCAGCGCCCCGGAGCCCCACGTGACCAACCACGTCCCGCTTACCGCCGAGATCGCTCATTTCCGAAGCCGCTCCGACCCTCAGGAGGGTGCGGCGGCGGCGGGGGGTGGCGGGCGGGCGGAGCGCCGGGTGCCTGTCTGCCGCTCCTCCAGCCAGATGGTGCACTTCGAGGAGAGCGGCGAGGATCAGAAGGACAGCGGCCACGACTCGGGCTGGGACCTGGCCGCCAAGGCGGACGCGGACAACGGGTGCGCGTCCTCGCAGCAGGAGGCGGCTGGTCGGGCGCGGACCGGCACCAGCCTGTCCGACACCACGGGGTCGGCGCGGACCGGCACCAGCCTGTCCGACACCACGGGGTCGGCGCGCAACGACCAACTGTCGGTACGCGACGAACGCAGCAACAGCAATGGCAGTTCGCTTTCCAAGGCAACCGGCGCGCTGATGCCCAACAACAAGCTTCGCTCGGACAGCGTGCAGACGGACACTTCCAGCGGCTTCAGCTCGATGGAGTCCTCCACGCACTACCCGACCACCATATCGGAGCACGCGCAGTTGACGCCTATCCCTAGCGCCAGCTCCATTCGGACGGACGCCAGCCGGCAGTCGCAGTCGCAGGGCAGCAGCGAGGAGTCCATCTCGCAGACACACCCGTCAGACCTGCACCGGCGCATGGCCAACCTGAAGCGGATGCCCATGCTGCGACGGCGCTTCTCCAACCCGGGCATGGGCCACATCTCGCCGGCCAGCACCATGGAGCGCGGCGGCAAGAAGGAGCTGAGCGCCGACCCGGAGATGGTCGGCTTCACCTCCAACAGGGACCTTCTGGGCTACGCCACGCTGCGGGAGCTCAACCAGCTGCATATGTCCCAGACGAAGGAGATGGAGGCGGACACCACGCTGACCAGCGTCTTCGAGGAACACCAGTCGTTCTCGGCGGAAGCCAAGTCCAAGAGCCTCGACTACCGCAGACAGAAATCCAGGTAAGAGTTGGAAAGTAGTCGAATTTGGCTGAAGGAAAGGAAGTCAAACGCTGGGCGCTTGGACGTCACAACGAGAAGCCTAATAATGAGTTATACTGACTTTCTGGGCCAGGGATGGTTGACCGAAAACGTAAATTGTAATATTCCATTACGCACCCAACCCCCTGTTGCTTGGGAGATTTACCCTGTTGCAATTTGGGTTAAGGTATGGCACCCCCAATCGTGATTTCTAACTGACAATTTGTAATTGGTTGTTTGATTACCGTAATAAAGTCGTTATGTCATGTCACGTTCAGAATGATATCCACTATAAGACAATGATCTTGCACAACGTTTGTCTCACATCCCATAGTGTGACAGCCGGTGTCTCGGCGTATGCTGCTTTTCGTGTTTTAGTGCTGCTTTAGACCAACCCTCGGCAGATTATAAAGTGTCAACCCCCCTGTTGTTCTTTCTAACTGTGGTGAAATATTTAAGCCTTACGTCTTTATTACATAGAAATGCTGCAAAGCGATGTGATATATGTTAGTAAGACGACCGAGTTTAACGCCTTGTTGGTGGTGTGAGTTAAGGTAAACATTAATATCTTTAATGTATCTGTATTTTCTTTCCACTTTGCCGCCAGAAATGGTTTCAGTAAGACAAAGTTTATCCCCCGGAAGAGACTGACCGAAACCCTCCTGTGTGGATGGTAGTGCCCATTACTTTGCTCGGGGACTGTGACATTTAGTTATAGTGGAGTAGGCTCATGTCTGGTAGCTGGCAACATGTCGCTTGTAGCCGCAACTGTCGCCGTCCTCCCAAGTTTTGGTTCAGCTCATAACATCTGTATGTGGCGTGGAGGAGTATCTTTAGAAGACCGACTTCGTGCGCTGATTGTAGTGATTATAATCGAAGGGTACTTGGCCGAAATGCTACGTTGGTTTTACGCACAAGGGCGTCTGTCCGGTGCGCTATCTCGCCCAGGGTACAGGCGGCGTGTTATGGTTTTGTGACACGGATATGCGCCATTTTGGATGTGATGACGTTCGAACTACGACCCGCAACGTACAATAGAACTGGCCCTGTTTAGCCTATTTTGTCCACGTAAGCGCCTAAAACACCAATTCCTTTCATTTCCACAACTAGACTAGAGTCAGCGCTCGAAGTCGGCGGGTATAAGGAGATGATGCAACATTGTGCCTTCAGTTTTGTGTTGCATATCGGTATCTGTGTTTCGGTATAAAATGTCTGTCCTTAATTACGGGGTTTTCCTTCATCCGCATCAAGTCACACTTTCATTGAGACGACATGTTGGGAGCTGTTGGGAATCCTATTGATGCACTAAGGTGTCTGGTCTCGCTTCATTACCTTTCTTCTGCGCCTTGGTAATTGCTGCAACTTCTGATCAGTAATAAGTGGAGGGCAGGAACTAACAGCCCTCATTGCGCATGTCAGTTTACAGCCTTAACGTTACCTTGATAAATCATTCCTTACAAATTTGTTACGCGGCTAAACAGATGGTATAATTTGGCTTCGAAATTGAGGATGACCTCTATCTATACAGTTAAACGTGGTTTTGTACAACCTCTCATGCGGCAAGCGATAAAAACTTTTCCTCATTTTAGTTCTGATAAAAAGCGTCGCCGCCATAGATTAGACGACCTGATTCTCGACGATTAACTGGTCGTAGGTGCGTATTTTGGTAACCCCTCATACGTTTCGAGCGGCTGCCCTAAGCGCTCACCCTATTGACTGCGCCTTGATGTAAGTCACCAATAATTGTGACTTTCGCGAAGAAAGCAATCAGTCAAATGCCGAATATCAATCCACGTGACTTTACCTTCAATTTAAGTTTCCTTAGCAATTATCTAAAATGGGCAAAAAATGACGTACAAGCTTCACTGTACTATTAACTCCAGCACAAACCTAATGGCTACATACTAACTATAATAAATAAATAAATATTAATAAGGCATGTTTACGGTTAATACCCCTTACTGAAAATTAGGAAGCTCTTAAGAAAATTAGGTTTGTCGCTGAAGGATTGTTATGGAGGTAAGAAGACGTTGCCAATGCTATAGAGAATCTTCACCGAATTAAATTGAATTAAATGTATACATATATTGGATTTATGACATGGCGTAGTTACCTATAATGTGTTGCATATCCTTATAATATTACCATTCCTGGATGAGTCACGCGTGATACTTGAAATATCTCTCATTATCTCGAGTATGTCACGTGTCGTTTTGATTAGATCACGTGGGTTCTTCATACTCTCGTTATATATTCTTTACCGATACTAATATCTCTATATCTGTATATATCCGTAAATTGTGGGGTAACGAGGTATCGTGCTGGTTTGCCTTCTTGCATCCAGCACGTTGCTATGATGATATTAATAGATAAAACAATATCAAATCTATACTAGAGAACGTAAATATCAAATCGATAATAGTTAACGTAATAGCCAAACATATAATGTTGTCTTAAGATGATTTTAACATAAAAACAGTAACTTGGATATTTGAAATGATCGAAGCTGACAAAATGATGTTCCTTGCAAACATTCATGATCATGATAAAATGCGTGATCCATACATATGGAGAATAATTTGTTGTCAATTTAGATGTCTTCTCTCTGTCTAGTTTTGATTTCAGCCAGACACGGATCATATTTGATGAATAGTTGATCGATATTGGCCATGACTACAAATAGGCGAAATGCATATACATTAGTTGATGTTACAATATAAATACTTTGTTTGTGTAGGTTGTTGACATTATACCTAAGGTAGGTGTAATGATGTGTTTAACTATAAACTAACATAAATCCCAGGCCGGTATTGACCAATGATTCATTTCCCGGTACCAGTGGCCTAAGCAAGGGGGCAAACGTGAGCAGCGCATCACTGGAGGACCTCAACGCGTCGCCAGGGGGCGGTCTACCCCAGGTGCCCAGCGCGGGAAATCTGGTGGCGCGCAACATGTCGTCCACCAACCTCCGCCGTCTCAAGTCGTCCAAGCGGTTGGCGGGAAGGGCCGAGTACATCGGGATCTGTCTGCCCGTCGACATCTCCATGATCTTCCAGGTCAGTGGGCAGCCTGGAGGGGTGTTAGACGGACTGGGCAGCCTGGAGGGGTGTTAGACGGACTGGGCAGCTGTTAGACAGACTGAACGGTTGTTAGACGGTCTGGACGGCTCTTTGACGAACTGGACGGCTCTTAGACGGACTGGACGGCTCTTAGACAGACTGGACGGCTCTTAGACAGACTGGACGGCTGTCAGACGGACTGGACGGCTGTTAGACGGACTGAACGGCTGTTAGACGGACTAAACGGCTGTTAGACGGACTGGACGGTTGTTAGACTGGACGGATGTTAGACTGGACGGCTCTTAGACGGACTGGACGGCTCTTAGACGGACTGGGCGGCTCTTCGACAGACTGGACGGCTGTTAGAAGGACTGGACGGCTCTTAGACAGACTGGACGGCTCTTAGTCGGACTGGACGGCTGTTAGACAGACTGGACGGCTCTTAGTCGGACTGGACGGCTGTTAGACGGTCTGGGCGGCTCTTTGACGGACTGGACGGCTGTTAGACAGACTGGACGGCTCTTAGACTGGACGGCTGTTAGACGGACTGGACGGCTGTTAGACAGACTGAACGGCTGTTAGACGGACTGGACGGTTGTTAGACAGACTGGACGGCTGTTAGACGGACTAAACGGCTGTTAGACGGACTGGACGGATGTTAGACAGACTGGACGGATGTTAGACAGACTGGAAGGCTGTTAGACAGACTGGACGGATGTTAGATAGACTGGACGGCTGTTAGACGGACTGGACGGCTCTTAGACAGACTGGACGGCTGTTTAGACGGACTGGACGATTGTTAGACGGACTGGACGGCTCTTAGACGAACTGGACGATTGTTAGACGGACTGGACGGCTGTAAGACGGACTGGATGGCTGTTAGACAGACTGGACGCCTCTTAGACTGGACGGCTCTTAGACTGGACGGCTGTTAGACAGACTGGACGGCTGTTAGACAGACTGGACGGCTGTTAGACAGACTGAACGGCTGTTAGACGGACTAAACGGTTGTTAGACAGACTGGACGGATGTTAGACAGACTGGACGGCTTTTAGACGGACTGCACGGTTGTTAGACAGACTGGACGGCTGTTAGACGGACTGGACGGCTCTTAGACAGACTGGACGGCTGTTAGACGGACTGGACGGCTGTTAGACAGACTGGACGGCTGTTAGACAGACTGGACGGCTGTTAGACGGACTGGACGGCTGTTAGACGGTCTGGACGGCTGTTAAACAGACTGGACGGCTGTTAAACAGACTGGACGGCTGTTAGACAGACTGGACGGCTGTTAGATCTGACCGTGCAATGAAGGCCGTTACACGTGTATCTGACCGTGCAATGATGGCCGTTACACGTGTATCTGACCGTGCAATGATGGCCGTTACACGTGTATCTGACCGTGCAACGATGGCCGTTACACGTGTATCTGACCGTGCAATGAAGCCGGTTACACGTGTATCTGACCGTGCAATGAAGGCCGTTACACGTGTATCTGACCGTGCAATGAAGGCCGTTACACGTGTATCTGACCGTGCAATGATGGCCGTTACACGTGTATCTGACCGTGCAATGATGGCCGTTACACGTGTATCTGACCGTGCAATGATGGCCGTTACACGTGTATCTGACCGTACAATGAAGGCCGTTACACGTGTATCTGACCGTGCAATGATGGCCGTTACACGTGTATCTGACCGTGCAATGATGGCCGTTACACGTGTATCTGACCGTGCAATGATGGCCGTTACACGTGAATCTGACCGTGCAATGAAGGCCGTTACACGTGTATCTGACCGTGCAATGATGGCCGTTACAGGTGTATCTGACCGTGCAATGATGGCCGTTACACGTGAATCTGACCGTGCAATGAAGGCCGTTACACGTGTATCTGACCGTGCAATGATGGCCGTTACACGTGTATCTGACCGTGCAATGATGGCCGTTACACGTGTATCTGACCGTGCAATGATGGCCGTTACACGTGAATCTGACCGTGCAATGAAGGCCGTTACACGTGTATCTGACCGTGCAATGATGGCCGTTACACGTGTATCTGACCGTGTAATGAAGGCCGTTACACGTGAATCTGACCGTGCAATGAAGGCCGTTACACGTGTATCTGACCGTGCAATGATGGCCGTTACACGTGTATCTGAACGTGCAATGATGGCCGTTACACGTGTATCTGACCGTGCAATGATGGCCGTTACACGTGTATCTGACCGTGCAATGATGGCCGTTACACGTGTATCTGACCGTGCAATGATGGCCGTTACACGTGTATCTGACCGTGCAATGAAGGCCGTTACACGTGTATCTGACCGTGCAATGATGGCCGTTACACGTGTATCTGACCGCGCAATGATGGCCGTTGCACGTGTATCTGGCCGTGCAATGATGGCCGTTACACGTGTATCTGACCGTGCAATGATGGCGCTTACACGTGTATCTGACCGCGCAATGAAGGCCGTTACACGTGTATCTGACCGCGCAATGATGGCCGTTACACGTGTATCTGACCGTGCAATGATGGCCGTTACACGTGTATCTGACCGTGCAATGATGGCCGTTACACGTGTATCTGACCGTGCAATGATGGCCGTTACACGTGTATCTGACCGTGCAATGATGGCCGTTACACGTGTATCTGACCGTGCAATGAAGGCCGTTACACGTGTATCTGACCGTGCAATGATGGCCGTTACACGTGTATCTGACCGTGCAATGATGGCCCTTACACGTGTATCTGACCGTGCAATGAAGGCCGTTACACGTGTATCTGACCGTGCAATGATGGCCGTTACACGTGTATCTGACCGTGCAATGATGGCCGTTACACGTGTATCTGACCGTGCAATGAAGGCCGTTACACGTGTATCTGACCGTGCAATGATGGCCGTTACACGTGTATCTGACCGTGCAATGATGGCCGTTACACGTGTATCTGACCGTGCAATGATGGCCGTTACACGTGTATCTGACCGTGCAATGATGGCCGTTACACGTGTATCTGACCGTGCAATGATGGCCGTTACACGTGTATCTGGCCGTGCAATGAAGGCCGTTACACGTGTATCTGACCGCCCAATGATGGCCGTTACACGTGTATTTGGCCGTGCAATGAAGGCCGTTACACGTGTATCTGACCGTGCAATGATGGCCGTTACACGTGTATCTGACCGTGCAATGATGGCCGTTACACGTGTATCTGACCGTGTAATGATGGCCGTTACACGTGTATCTGATCGTGCAATGATGGCCGTTACACGTGTATCTGACTGCGCAATGAAGGCCGTTACACGTGTATCTGACCGTGCAATGAAGGCCGTTACACGTGTATCTGACCGTGCAATGATGGCCGTTACACGTGTATCTGACCGTGCAATGATGGCCGTTACACGTGTATCTGACCGTGCAATGATGGCCGTTACACGTGTATCTGACCGCGCAATGATGGCAGTTACACGTGTATCTGACCGTGCAATGATGGCCGTTACACGTGTATCTGGCCGTGCAATGAAGGCCGTTACACGTGTATCTGACCGCGCAATGATGGCCGTTACACGTGTATCTGACCGTGCAATGACGGCGCCCCCCGTGTGGTCTTTCCTCAGGTGAGCGAGGGAGAAGACGAGAGGTCGTGTGTGCAGACGGAAGACAGTGGCGCTGAGGAAGATGCCGTGACCATGACCAGGAAGAAAGCGCTAGGTGGGTGGCCGCGAGACGGGCTTATGGTATTGGTTTGAGTGCGAATTGGGTAAAGGCTCGTACAGGATATCGAAAGACTGGTGCTGAGACAAACCCATCTCGCATCTCATATAGTGCATTTTCTCACACAAACCTTAAGTCAAATGTCACCCTGGGAGGTGACAATTCGAAAATGCCCAGTCGCAGATTGAGAGATGTGTTTATCCCGGACCTGGTGTTACAATCGGCCAAAGCAAGTTGCTCGATAAGGAAATGACATCTGTAATGTTTAGTCTCATTGATGGGTACCTGTCAGGGATGCATATAATGATGTATCGTTATGTTTACGACGCTATGTCCCCTTGTGAGTACCGAGGATGAGATATATATTGTGATTACTGCCAATGTCGATGCCAGTCATAGAGGAGGAAAAGTCTTTCAATCTGGCGTACGGGTGTAATAATATCTCAATATTGGTGTCGGAGCCCTTATTTATCTTAATCCTTAATATGTGAAAATAATGTTCGTCGTGGTTTCTGAATGTCGCGCGTTTACCTTTCGTATTCCCAACCTGATCTGTACTTGCATGTTACCGCTTCACTCCTTCTAAAAGCGGATATTTTCTGCGAGGGTGTATCACCGAGAAAACATATCTGTACCAAGAGGGTTGGCAAAGCGTTAAGTAGGGTTTATCAATACGGGACCTGGCGTGGCGTTACATGGCGTCACGCCATTGGGACTACACGTTTTTACTAGTATTTTATTTCTTACTAATGTTTTGATTGGTTCCCCTCGCCCCCTCGATCACCGTGCAGCTTTCCGAAAGCGCCTCGGCCAGAGGTCGTCTCAGTCCGGCCCTGATGGCGACTTTGTCACGGGACTCGAGTACCACTGTGAGGACACGTGTCTGGCCTGCTCCCGGTTCCAGCACGGGGACTACAGCAACCAGGACAAGGAAACAGGTATGTCGGGTACAACAACAGCAACGCGTGATGGCCTCTTGCTGAGCTACACCGCGGGGGTTATAACAATTAGGGCAGGGCCGTTCTTACTGCCACTGTTGCATACATCGGGTAGATATGTTAAAGCGGGTGTCAAACCTAATTTAATCGCGATCTGCACCGAAAGTTTACAGCTTAAATTTAAATTGGCGAGTGTTAACGCTTCGTTTCGGCCGACTGGTAAGGAGAAAAAAATTAAGGCAACCCGCCCCCAGCAATGTCGAGCAGAGCGCCATTTTGCCGGGAGCAGTGACGCGTATTGTGACTATTCATGTGGCACCGTCTTATGTTATCACTCGCGGAGAGAGAGATCAGGGTCGCGATTTACAGATGAACAGCGGCAGTTCCAAGCCGCGCAGTAGAACATGATCTTAGTGTTTTATCGAAATGTACCATCCAAACAAATTGATATACGTCTTGCGACGATTGACTCCGCAACAATGCCATGATTTGAGTTAGAATCGCAGCTCTTTATATTAGCGATGATCACGCGCTCTTGTTTTGCTCACACAATAGGCGCAATTTCTGGCTTGAATAAATTATAGTATCGCCTCCTGATTGGTCAATCGCGGACACACCTCCAAAAAGGGCTGCCGCCTGGGCAGGCGGCAAAGTCGTGCCCGGCGGTCACTTCTAAATTTTATTGTGAGCTACAGATAGAACGAAAAATTCTGTAATTTGGAGGATAGGTAATTAGGTATTATATGAATCGGTAAAGCAGCGCTAGAGGCCAGGCTGGCGGTTCCCTTTAAGTAGTTTCGACCAGATTATTGGCTGTTCGTTTGATCCCGATATGGTACCTGATTATTACTGCTGCAAGTGTTGTAAACATAACGCCTAGTACTGTTTATTTGTGTCTATTAATTCATGTGAAAAGGTATTATTTGATACACGATTTTGCTATCGATCGTGAATGGTTACCGATGCATTGATATGCCATGTGAAGGGAACTAACGTAGTAACTATAGCGTCACTCTCTAATTAATAAATAAGTTATTTGAATATTGCCATTTGACAACAAAAATGAATTGATTCCACAATGCATATAGCCTTGCTATATGTGTGATCACTTTAGCTGTTTCTTAAGTGCTTTTTTTATTGTGTTTCAGTGAGTTTGTGATACTGGAGACCGTTATATTCCACAAGTTTAAAACTGATTATATGTATCCTACGTGATATTTAGGCAAGATGAAGGGAGTCAATGCCTGCAATTGCAAAGTATGTTAAAGATAATTATGGCTGTGTCCTGTGTTGGTTTAGACGTGGACGACGCGTTTTACCCGGATGGCGTGGCTGGGGCGGTGGGTGCCGAGGCCGGCAGCCCTCAGCCCAGCCCCCTGCAGGGCTTCCCCAGGACCGGCAAGTCCAGGAACAGCAGCCTGTCGGACCTCGCCCACGGCACCAGCGTCACCAGCATCACCAGCGTAGAGTCCGGTGAGAGAGGTGCCTTTCTATCCCGGCTCCGGGGTGGCCTATAATATCGTATGAATTTAAGCGTTCGTGTAGCCAAGAGACTAATAGCAGCAGGACTTATGTGATGTTCCCTCCGGTCTACCTTATGGATATGAAAGCACTGGTAGCACTTTCCACCTATTTGTATTCGCGTTCTCCTTTGCCAATGCTTATTAGTACATTTGTCTCATCGTTTTAGGCAACATTAAAGATTTTTCCTTTAAATCATGAACTCCTCATTAAGTCATTTCGTTTCTCGCTCGGACAGCGGCCAAGCCCCGGATGAGCGAGGAGAGCACGGAAGGGCGTACGCTGATCCGCAAGGAAGCCATTCGCCTCGTGGTCAACCTGAGCAGCTCCGTGGGCGCCAAGAGCCACGAGCAGGGGCTGCTTGTGTGAGTCACCTTATTATGTGGGAATCACGAATGATGTCTGTGTGTAACACTAAATGCCCCGCTCGGATCAGACTTTCTGGCGGAAGAACTGTCTGACGCACATCCGTGGCCGTGTTTCTTTCTATGTAAATGTCCTTACACATTGAATTTTCTATCTGCATGCCCATACAGGTTGAGAAATAGGTTCCTGATACGTATGTTTAAACATTGTACCTGTCACTTTAAATATATATGTTCATCCAGGTTGCGAAAGAAGATCCTTATATAGCGCATGTTTGTTAGCATTATTTCCGTTACCTGATACCTGTCTCCGAGCTCTGTACCTTTCGACAGATGTGAGTGCTTTGCTCCAGGTTGCGGCAGAAGTTCCCGAGCGCCTTCCAGGACGTCTGTCTGTACTCGGAGGTCTCGTACTTGTTGTCACACTACCGCTACAGACTGACGTCACGACGCTTCATTCAGGAACTCTTCCAAGACGTCGACTTCTCTAAGGTACTTACATTGCCGCGGTCGTCCTCCCACACAACAGGAATTACCACAACCTTGACATGCTCAAGTAATTCCGTAGAAGACTTCAAGTCCTCGTGTTCATTTGGAAAAGGAGTAGCGGTATTCCCCATGCGGATTATTGATTTAAAAGCACATTTTTATAAGTTTCGCTATAACTGTCTCACGGCGACTGTTGGAGACCATGCAACAGAAGAACGCCTGCGAACTAAAATGCAAACTAATGCGTATTTCCCCCCATGCCATGGCGGGTGAAGATGAATTAATGCCAATGTGTTTGACTGCCCTCTTTGTCTTGTCTGGCCGGGACGTCCCTAGAGCACTGTAACACAGGTCCTGGTTTCGAACCTTGTTAATCTTGGGCATGTTTCATCCATACGTCCTTAATCGTCCCTGGAGTTACCGTGCCCCAGCCTTGCTTGCGCAAAAGCGGCCTAAAATACCAATTGATTTGATTGTTTCTTGTGCGGCAGCTGTACGAGGTGGCGCGGAGCATCACGGGCGTGACGGAGGAGGCCGCCGAGGACTACGTGGGCGCCACGGAGAGCGACATGCGGCTGGAGCGAGTGCTCGAGTCGATGACGTGACGTCAGCCATGCTGCGGGACTCGTGTCGCGGAGTCGCGGAGTCGTGGGGTCCCTTTTTTCGGTGCTATCTGTTGTGCTATATGTACAAACACACGCCGGTGGATTGTTGGTTAGCCGGCAAGGCTGTACGCTGGTGGATTGTTGGTTAGCTGGCAAGGCTGTACGCCGGTGGATTGTTGGTTAGCTGGCAAGGCTGTACGCCGGTGGATTGTTGGTTAGCCGACAAGGCTGTACGCCGGCTGGATAAGTTAGTTAGCCGGCAGGGCTGTACACCGGCTGGATAAGTTAGTTAGCCGGCAAGGCTGTACGCCGGGTGGATAAGTTAGTTAGCCGGCAGGGCTGTACGCCGGCTGGATAAATTAGTTAGCCGGCAAGGCTGTACGCCGGCTGGGTAAGTTAGTTAGTCGGCAGGGCTGTAGGCCGGCTGGGTAAGTTAGTTAGCCGGCAGGGCTGTACGTCGGCTGGATAAGTTAGTTAGCCGGCAGGGCTGTACGCAGGCTGGATAAGTTAGTTAGCCGGCAGGGCTGTACGCTGGCTGGGTAAGTTAGTTAGCCGGCAGGGCTGTACGCCGGCTGGGTAAGTTAGTTAGCCGGCAGGGCTGTACGCCGGCTGGATAAGTTAGCCGGCAGGGCTGTACGCCGGCTGGATAAGTTAGCTAGGCGTTATAACTCGGTTCACTTGGTCCCCGTTCTTAGATTATAATGATATTCAACTGCCACGTGGATATCGCATCACGTACCGCGCTATGGATTCACCATGACAACGGTGTCCCTTGGCGACCGAGACTATGGATAATGTTGTAAAAGTATGCACTGAATCAAATCTACTGAGCGCGCATTTTGCACCTTGTTAAGACATGTTTGTGATGTCGTTGACTGTGATTTAAAAACTCTCCAGATAAGTGTAACGATAACGATCGTCGCTTTACCGGCCACGTGCGCATCGCGGGCGATAATAGGGTTTCGCAGGAGATGCGTGGTGTGTTGAGCACCACACTGCAGCATGTAGCGGGCTGTTCGTTGGTTGTACGCGGGATGGGAACTGTGATATGTATACACGTATTATCGCAGTGTCTGGCCCCGTGGTCCATGGTCCGGTTTGTAAAAGGTAACCAAGTGAGAAATGAAAAGGTAGACTAGATCGGGTGGCGGCAGTGCAACAAGGCTGGAACTGGTATTGAGTTTGGTACGGTTTCATTACCGTAGGATGAAAGAGAGAAAATCCAGGGTCAGAGCCGCATCCACGTCCCTCGACGGGAGATTTTTGAGGCCAGAGCCAGTGCTGGAAGCCAGGGTCTGGGCTCATGCATGGCCTAAGCTCATGCAGGGCCTGGGCCAGAGCTCAGGACCAGGGCTTAGGGCAAGGGCTCAGGGCAAGGGCTCAGGGCAAGGGATCATGGCCAGGGCTCAGGGCCGGAACGAGTGCTTAGGCTAGGGAAGAACCCATATTCTGGGTTTCGATGCAACATACTCTGTCTCAGATTGACGTGAAGGTTTGTGACAAAGGGAACACCGCAATAAGTGGACGCTACTGGTATATGCAGCTGAACGATTACAGGCGGTGATCATGGGTCATGAACATGAAAACTAAATGGATGTTTATATTTAATATCTATGCCTCGTATCTCGTTCAATTAATGATCAATGAAAATCAATGGAATGTAATTACCCACCATTTTCGGCGTGGTTCTCGCGAAACACGTGATTGCCTTTTACAGGTACAAAAGACAGTGTCGGTTTCCTAGTGGGCCGATGGACTCTGCCTTCACAGCTTCACGCCTTAATAATGTCACAGATCAGCGTATTTTGTCTTCTGTCTTCGTTATATTACACATTAAATATTACACTGATATCAGCAATGTTTGCTGATTTTTTTTTCTCTCAAATATCTAAAAAATATATCAAGAGCTATTTCATAATTTCTCAAGATCTCTTATATCATGATTGCAAGCACCTATTTATTGCTCGGGCGTTCTGATTGCTGTGATTGCAGGACTGAGTACCCCCACGGCACCCTAAGCACAATTTATATCAGTTCCAACATGCGTTCATTCATAGGGAAGATTCCCCTATTGTTAATGACCCAATGACCATGTTGGAATGAACTATTTTCTTCTCGATGGGCTGTCAATGTGTTGCACATATCGTGAGTTATAAGGCGATAGGTAGACGGTTTCATTCCCTGTGGCCATCCATACGTTCACAGACTTTATTTATTGTACGTTGTGACCGTTATTACTGGTTAGGTATCTTACCATTGTTTTTGTCCGTTTTTGTCGGGTCGATTTTTTTTAATGACTATTCCAGGCAAAAATCCGATCCGTGAACGCGCATCACTGAAGTTGACGGAGCCCATAGTGATGTGTCCATTTTATAGTATTTGTTGCAGTATTGTAGTTTCATTTTGTGCGTTGATAACGGACGATTGATCATTTGTGTCCGAAGGTCAACGTGATGTCATGAGCGCGCCACACTTATTCAATCTCGGCTGGTACAGCTAAAGCGTGCGGTTCGGGTTCTGTTGCTGTGACGTCACGTATTCAACATGGTGCTGGATCACGCGAGGAACGCCTCACGTATAACTGCCTATAACCGGTCATCACGACTTTTAGTAACCCCGGAAAACACGTGGGTTCCGTTCCATACCGGCTGTCATATTGTGTTTGCCATAGGGCGCAAAGAAGCGGTCCGCTTCAGTACTAGTCGTAAGAAAACTGTTCTGTACAGGGGAGGGTGTAGGGACAATACGCATACGGCACTATGTAGAAGCCAAAGCAAATAATCTTGCAATACATCTAAACGGTTGTTGCTCAAAGGATGTGTACGTTATCGAGGCGTATGGATATAAGTACCTTACGTCTGCAGTGCTATATAATCTTATATCCGACGGTCGCGTGTAAATGAACAGATTTGTAAAGGTTCCATGCGACGGAATGCAAAGCGCTTTTCCGCCTGCTATGAAATTGCGTGAAAACATAATAAGAGAATCAAACCCGTTAGGACGTAGCGATTTGTTCCATCTGTGATACTTGCCCCTGTACATATTACTAATATCACATTTACATTTACCATCGGCTTTCGTTTCGCTGGGGCTTTTTACACGGGTTCCTCCTGCCAGTGGCGAGAATGAACGATATATACAAACGAAGGAATAAATGCCAAACCACGTGACTGACTGGTTCCTTGTACCCGCCTTAATCGTTCTCCGCTTTATGTACATGTTTGTCCTCCCATCTTTTCGATCGCCCATACCTAGGGGACTTAAGTGAGGCGTGTAGAACTAGCTATTTGTCCCCAGTCCATGGACATTGTATGTATGCACAAATGCGCGCTGTTTCAGTCTGTGATGGTCTTTATATATTTATATACCGTCTGCCCCCCCCCCCCTCTTTATCCGAGTGCAAGTGATGAAGTGTGCGAGGCACATATACTAATCACACAGACTATGTACCCTGCATAATTTGTTTCCTCAAAAGATATTTTTAAGTGTATGAATGAGGCCGCGAAATTATCGCCAGTCAACTGCCAATGAAATAAAATTCATAAGACTAGTTTTCGCCTTGAGTTGTCTTTGTTGCGGTGTCGGAGAGAAATGTTGATATGCCAAACAAGTGCTCCGATAACACTAATATTCTAGGGTTGGCACAAGAAAGCATATGTACATGTGACCCACTCTCATCGCCAGAAAAGTAATCACGGCTTTGAGAAGATTTCTTTGCAATACTTTGCCATATATAATGCTAAGTTTGGATCTCCTCTCGTTGCAAACGAGTTAGAAATAAAAAGCCTATATTCAATATTTATTACTCGTTTTGTGACTTACTTTGGACCCCTACTGTATTGTAAGGCTCATAATTTTACGCCATGAATACAGTGAATAAAAGTATCTTTTCTTTGGAGACAAGATAAGACAAGCCTGTTCTTTAATTTCAGCATAGAAGTAAAAGTTTATCCCGAAATAAGCGCGTATCCCTGCACTTACACCACTCCCCAATGATTGAGATTTCTGTGGTCAAAACGACGTTACCATCAAGCACGAAAGAACTTTTCATCTAATCTAGTGTGACCGACAAATGAGCAAACAGGCAGGCTCTCAACAAGGATTAAGTGTTTGATATTGCTCGTTCTTATATATTTAAAATTATAGAAGAAACCTCGAAAAAAATTACAGAACCAGCTGACACTCGGCTATTTATTTGCACAAACTTTTTTTTCGCAGGACAAAATGAAAAACAAAACCATAATTACCGGATGAAAAAAGGTTATAAAGCGACAACAACCGGAGGGTTTTTGTATTTGTAGAAGCAATCAACAGTTCAGTGCAGTGTATTTATAATCAAAGTGAGACCTGTGTATTATACACGACCTCCTGCTAAATATCACAGTCATTAATGTCCAATTCACTGGTACATTCCAGATCTAGTATACAAAGTCTTCAATAACAAAGTTATTAAAAATTCTATTTGTAACACTTTCACTCCGGTCATGTGCAATATGTCCGCTAAGAGAATGCCGACGAGTGGTGGTATGGTAGTCCCACCAAACGCGAACTACGTGTCTCAATCGCATCCGTCCCGTTGTTGGCACCTCCTTATAAGCATCGATGCGACCATAGCATGGACTGGGAGGGCACGTCTTTAAACATTGTCATAGCATGGACTGGGAGGGCACGTCTTCAAACATTGTCATAGCATGGACTGGGAGGGCACGTCTTCAAACATTGTCATAGCATGGACTGGGAGGGCACGTCTTCAAACATTGTCATAGCATGGACTGGGAGGGCACGTCTTCAAACATTGTCATAGCATGGACTGGGAGGGCACGTCTTCAAACATTGTCATAGCATGGACTGGGAGGGCACGTCTTCAAACATTGTCATAGCATGGACTGGGAGGGCACGTCTTCAAACATTGTCATAGCATGGACTGGGAGGGCACGTCTTCAAACATTGTCATAGCATGGACTGGGTGGGCACGTCTTCATACATTGTCATAGCATGGACTGGGAGGGCACGTCTTCAAACATTGTCATAGCATGGACTGGGTGGGCACGTCTTCATACATTGTCATTCTTGGCAACCGGAACGAAACCGGGTGGCAAAATGAGCGAACGGTGAGCCTCCGCCATTTTGTAATGATCCATCCGTGAGTGACTTTCTCTCGCTCGGAAGCGTCGTTCGTCGTCAACGCACCCCACAAGGTCGTAACCATTGGTCACCACCACTGGTAACCACAATCCTCAAGACGAGGCTTTGGCCTCGGGTCCAAACAGCGCGTCGAAATGTTTGACGTATTGTAGGCAATGTTCACCTGGAAACCAAAAGCAAAGCATTCGTAGGTGTCATTCAGGTTCAGTGGATATTTACGTTAGTTTATCTCTGTTCGTATCTCGATCTAAACCGCAGAGAGTATGATTACAGTTAGTCAGACAGCAACGTGTTCTATGACTAATGAGTTTTTATGTTGTTTCTTCGATTTCACCTGGAGGCATTGTTTTTTTCCTTTTGAAAAACTGCAATGTTCCGAACACTCAATATTCGACTGAGATCTTTAAGTAATGTTACAGTATGTTACGTCCAGCTGTGACTAAACCGAATAAAACGATAAGTCTGCCACGTACGGGCGAAAACGGAATGGTTCACCTTTGGCAAAGTGTGGATTGCTTCTCAGACGAACATTGCGCTGCTCAAAGAACTTGTAAACCGTGTAAAACAGCATTTTGTCGCCGGTGTTTTTGGCGGCCTCGAGAAACTTGCGCGCGGAAGCCTGGTCCGTGGCGCCCACGCTCCTGATGAACCTAGGGCAGCAATGGGTAGAGGCAGGGTCAGCAGGCTGGAGGCACATCACTCGCCAATCCACCACAGCACTCCAAGGCTATATTAATACACTATGCGCTGGAACATGGAAGCAAGTATACATCAAATCTATGATAATTATTAAGGGAGTCAATTGGGAAAAACAACAGTGCGGCAGTAATAATAAACTGTACAAAATTAACACTGATTCCATCACTCTGGCCTATTCTAGGGCCGATGTCTTGCACGACAGATTTCTTCACTTACCTGAGGGCGGCCAATAATTGGTGCTTCGAGAGTAACACTTCAACGATTTCCTCGTTGGCTGTAGAAAGTCTCTGTGAAAAACCAATATTAAGATTGGACTACATTTTATACACCTTTACAGTTGAACATTAACAATGAAATAAGGACCATGTTTACATAAAATAAATCAATAATTATATTGAGACCTTTGATCGACTATAATGCTCATCGTAATTGTACACGGGTTTTCATTTGATCGAATGCTGATCCATAACCAATATTGTTGTCACTTATACCGCGTGTATAATTTACTGACGTATCTTTATAAGAGCGCATATAGTAACAATCACTATCTCAATCTAGATGCCGCCTTCCTTGTAGCGCGCAACAACCTCCACCACCCGTGCTGCCTCTAGCGGCCGTTCTCACCTTGAGCATGTCGAGCGCCAGCTGGTGAGCGGGAGGGTACGCACTCTCCAGAGAAAGCATCAGACACGCCTGAAACCACACGTGATATAACCTGTTATCTACTACAATGTTACAGCTTACTTAGTGTTACCGATCTTAAAAATAACTGAACCGAAATAACATTGTCGCAAAATCAAGAGACTACGCATCACATTGAACAAAGAAATACCTTACAATTAATGCAAGACTGTAATATATAACCAGGGAATGCGAAAAAAAATGGCTAACCAAAGGCTTTGAATCACTGAGGACGTGGTACTGCAGGAACTGGTGTAACTGGTAGAAGCAGTTGTGCTGCACCAAGGTGTTGATGATGAGCTCATACAGGTAATGCTGTAAAAGAAATATCATACAAATTTAAAGTTCTACATCACTAATGAGAACACAGAAATGTAACTAGGTTTGTTAAGTTTAATAGCACGATCATGCTGCAAAGTAACATATACTTAAGTTCATATTTCATATTTAAGATCTTTAATAATAGCTTAGTACGGAGAACGTATTAACATGTTCAGAGCTTGAAGGAATACCGTTTTTATTCTTTCTACATTCGACAAGACAAACTATTTTAATCCAGTTATCCTACTACTTTATGTGTAAGCTCAGCAGTGGAACAATTCAGATACGATGGGCAAAGTGTTCCATCTTCCATGTTAGAGCCCACGAAAGGGATTACTGAAGTAAATGGTTGGCGTTAGCAATAAAGTGAGCTATGATGACAAAACGGCTGCCGTAACATGGAAAAACGACTGGAAAAGCGAAATTGAACATGCCCAATGTTTCGTTCTCTGGTGCCTCCTCATTTGAGATATTTACATATACATATAAAGGTCATTTAGTCTTGGTGGTCCCGTCATGTGGTATTGGACTGTGGTCCCGTCACGTGGTATTAGACTGTGGTCCCGTCATGTGGTATTGGACTGTGGTCCCGTCATGTGGTATTGGACTGTGGTCCCGTCACGTGGTATTAGACTGTGGTCCCGTCATGTGGTATTGGACTGTGGTCCCGTCATGTGGTATTGGACTGTGGTCCCGTCACGTGGTAATGGGCCGTGGTCCGGTCACGTGGTTTTGGACTGTGGTCCCGTCACGTGGTATTAGACTGTGGTCCCGTCATGTGGTATTGGACTGTGGTCCCGTCATGTGGTATCGGACTGCGGTTCCGTCATGTGGTATTGGACTGTGGTCCCGTCACGTGGTATCGGACTGCGGTTCCGTCATGTGGTATTGGACTGTGGTCCCGTCACGTGGTAATGGGCCGTGGTCCGGTCACGTGGTTTTGGACTGTGGTCCCGTCATGTGGTATTGGACTGTGGTCCCGTCATGTGGTATTGGACTGTGGTCCCGTCACGTGGTATTAGACTGTGGTCCCGTCATGTGGTATTGGACTGTGGTCCCGTCATGTGGTATTGGACTGTGGTCCCGTCATGTGGTATTGGACTGTGGTCCCGTCATGTGGTATTGGACTGTGGTCCCGTCACGTGGTATTGGACTGTGGTCCCGTCATTTGGTATTGGACTGCGGTTCCGTCATGTGGTATTGGACTGTGGTCCCGTCACGTGGTATTGGACTGTGGTCCCGTCATGTGGTATTGGACTGTGGTCCCGTCATGTGGTATTGGACTGTGGTCCCGTCACGTGGTATCGGACTGCGGTTCCGTCATGTGGTATTGGACTGTGGTCCCGTCACGTGGTATCGGACTGCGGTTCCGTCATGTGGTATCGGACTGTGGTCCCGTCATGTGGTATTGGATTGTGGTCCCGTCACGTGGTATTGGACTGTGGTCCCGTCATGTGGTATTGGACTGCGGTTCCGTCATGTGGTATTGGACTGTGGTCCCGTCACGTGGTATTGGACTGTGGTCCCGTCATGTGGTATTGGACTGTGGTCCCGTCATGTGGTATCGGACTGCGGTTCCGTCATGTGGTATTGGACTGTGGTCCCGTCACGTGGTATCGGACTGCGGTTCCGTCATGTGGTATTGGACTGTGGTCCCGTCACGTGGTAATGGGCCGTGGTCCGGTCACGTGGTTTTGGACTGTGGTCCCGTCATGTGGTATTGGACTGTGGTCCCGTCATGTGGTATTGGACTGTGGTCCCGTCACGTGGTAATGGGCCGTGGTCCGGTCACGTGGTTTTGGACTGTGGTCCCGTCACGTGGTAATGGGCCGTGGTCCGGTCACGTGGTATTGGACTGTGGTCCCGTCATGTGGTATTGGACTGTGGTCCCGTCACGTGGTAATGGGCCGTGGTCCGGTCACGTGGTTTTGGACTGTGGTCCCGTCATGTGGTATCGGACTGTGGTCCCGTCACGTGGTATTGGACTGTGGTCCCGTCATGTGGTATTGGACTGTGGTCCCGTCATGTGGTATTGGACTGTGGTCCCGTCATGTGGTATTGGACTGTGGTCCCGTCATGTGGTATTGGACTGTGGTCCCGTCACGTGGTATTGGACTGTGGTCCCGTCATGTGGTATTAGACTGTGGTCCCGTCACGTGGTATTGGACCGTGGTCCCGTCATGTGGTATTGGACTGTGGTCCCGTCACGTGGTATTGGACTGTGGTCCCGTCATGTGGTATTGGACTGTGGTCCCGTCACGTGGTATTGGACTGTGGTCCCGTCACGTGGTATTGGACTGTGGTCCCGTCATGTGGTATTGGACTGTGGTCCCGTCATGTGGTATTGGACTGTGGTCCCGTCACGTGGTATTGGACTGTGGTCCCGTCATGTGGTATTGGACTGTGGTCCCGTCACGTGGTATTGGACTGTGGTCCCGTCACGTGGTATTGGACTGTGGTCCCGTCATGTGGTATTGGACTGTGGTCCCGTCATGTGGTATTGGACTGTGGTCCCGTCATGTGGTATTGGACTGTGGTCCCGTCATGTGGTATTGGACTGTGGTCCCGTCATGTGGTATTGGGCTGTGGTCCCGTCACGTACCTGGACGGGTATCTGGAAGTGGTTCAGCGACCGGATGTACTCCATCAAGACAGCCACCACGAACTTGTAGGGCGCCTTGTGGCGTGAATCGGCAGGAACGACACATAAAGAAACCCAACACATGTAAGCACATAGGCACAAACAGGTTTCAAAGCAGGAACAAAACTGTAATTAAATTGCAAATAAAAAACTATATCATATCTAAGTATGTTTCTCGATACTGATCATTAACTCAATACTACTAAAAGTATATTTTGTTATTTTAACCAGATAAGGACCAATTGATTTTCAAAAAAATACACCATACAACATATTCGTGTACACTGAAGGTGATGTATTTACCAACATTACCGACGCACAAAGTCACGTGAATAAAGCAGTGACCTTCACCTTATTATCGTTGAACATGGAAAACACGTGGGTGTACATGTCGGAGGGATCCACTGCGGTCACGTGATTTTGATGAGCCACCTCACCGGCCTCTGCAGCCTGAAATCATACCAGACAATCATTCTGCCACCGACTAGCCATTCGTGACCAAAAACTTACAGTGGGCCCAGTAGATCGTGTTCTCTTGGTAAGTTAATTCCTTCACAACATACGGCACCGAACCCACAATATTTGAGATAAACTTTAAAACGGACTACAGCTCACAACGGTCTCAGTACTAACCAACTAACTGCAGGGTTGTTTTTTCTTTAAGTGAAACTAGCTTTGCATGCCCAAACTATAGTTACCCGAGTTATATAGATATTTAATAAAACATAAGACAATATAAAAACGTCTCCATCACAGATTCAATGGTCGTAACACTGACCGTAACTTGTGCTTCCAGGAAGGTATGATAGACCCTGTTGAGTTTGTTGAAGATGGTTGCTATGGTAGTGAGGCTGGCCTGCTGGCCAGGAGTCAGCATCTCTCGACACACCTTCAAGATCACCATCTTACTGTCCGTCCGGAGCAGGAGAAAGTCCACCAGTCGACACTAATGGTGCATTATATATAGTGGGACTGACATCATAGAACTAAACACTCAATACTCAACTAAAAGCGCCAATAATTGTCTCTAGTTAACAGCAGAACTTGAAAAATGATATTCAATTTTGGGGTTTTAGGCCGCTTATGTGCACGTGAGACAATGAACTTCTAAAGGTTGGATGAAACATGCCCCAGAGGCAGGTGCCACGAATCGAAGCCGTGACCTGTTAATTTGCAGCACAGCCTGCTTACCAACTGAGCTTCGAGGCTTAGAATTAAACTCGTTTTCAATGCCACATATGAAAGGAAATGTTGGTGTTTTACGCCACCGACGTGGACATAAAAACTAAAGTGAGTCAAGAAACGTCTCAGTACAATAAAATAAGGTTGCAAGAAACAGGCCCCGGATGCAGACGCCAGGGCGGGCACACATAACCTGTCGCAGCTCAGCACTATAGCACATAGGAGACCTTCGCCAGGGATCAGGTTATCGGATATACAATTGCAATATATTTAAGGTGACATAACTCGATATCTTGAGCGGCTTTTCCTTAAGTAGCGAGATCATAAGCGAACCCGCTACTCCGCAACAATCGGACTTTACAAAGCAGTATCTCGAAAGATTTAATGTGAAAAAATTTATCACTGAATGGATTACCTTATTCGGTAACATGGAGATGATGGGTTCAAGCTTCAGCTGAACATACCACATACAACCTGCAATTCAGTAAATTGCATCCAATTTCTGGATATCGAACATTGTCATCAAGCACGTACAGCCACATCAAAGCGTGCTGAAGCGACTGCTAATATCCAAATAAAACAAATATAGCATGCGTTAAGCATTCTCTTCTATACTTCCTTTGGAATGCCAACAGCAAGACAGAAATATTCCCTTTGGGCTATTGATAAACAATAGAGCGCTAGTTGCGATCGAGGCGAACGCAGTTTTGAAGAAATTACGACCCTCAGGCAAGTCTGCCTGCGAAGCTTCCAATATCAAATTTTATGCAGAACTATAATTACCAATAAAGTTATTTTTACTATGTAAACTGGTAGACACTGAAACATGTTGCTTTTGTCATAAGGTTAATGAAACTATAGAACATTTGTTCTGGGGATGTGATGTTGCACAGCGACTTTGGACCAGCTTATCTACAGCGCTAGACGATAGAAATGGGCATGTAATAAGTGATAATTTGCATTTTAAATCAGCTATGCTAGAGTTAGAAAACGGACAAAAAAAGATATTGGTCAATCAGATATTAATCATTGTTAAGAATTACTTCTATACTTGTAAATGGAAAAACTCTATTCCAAATGTGATATATTTGTTAAAACTTATCGTATACTACCCCTTGCTAGAAGAGACAGTTTTACAAGATAAGTCAGATGGAAGCAATGTTTCATTGATAAGTGGAATCCCATCATAGACAAATTGCAATTGACTTGAATATTATGTTTACTACATTAAGATACAGCTTTTGGTTGGTCTCTTGATCTCGCTTTTTTTCTTTTTTTTTCTTTTTTCTTTTTCTTGTATACAAGTACTTTTACCTCACTATGTTCATGTATTGTTGTTAGAATATAGAATATGTACCGTGCCTTGCCTGTTTCGGAAAAAAGTCTGCAAAATAAGTAGAGAATAGTACATCATATAAGTTGACGAGATGTAAGAGAGTTTATTTCAACTTACCTAGCTTTGCGTCTATCACAATGTTAGGCTGAAAAGCAATCCAGTTGGGCGAGTCTGATTTCGGGTTAAGGGCGAATAGATAAAGTACAAATCGTAGCCATCTTTCAAATATTGACCAAAGCTTAACGTATTTACCTTTGAGCGCGATGTAATTAGATTTCAAAGGATACAGAGTTCACACAAAAAATCCTGAGAATCCGGTCCAATGGAAGTCGGAACAGCTGCAAAACACATGTTGTATTAGTGTGCTAATCATTTCCTGTGACACCACATGTTGTATTAGTGTGCTAATCATTTCCTGTGACACCACATGTTGTATTAGTGTGCTAACTATTACCTGTGACACCACATGTTGTATTAGTGTGCTAATCATTACCTGTGACACCACATGTTGTATTAGCGTGCTAATCATTACCTGTGACACCACATGTTGTATTAGTGTGCTAATCATTTCCTGTGACACCACATGTTGTATTAGTGTGCTAATCATTTCCTGTGACACCACATGTTGTATTAGTGTGCTAATCATTACCTGTGACACCACATGTTGTATTAGTGTGCTAACCATTACCTGTGACACCACATGTTGTATTAGTGTGCTAATCATTACCTGTGACACCACATGTTGTATTAGTGTGCTAACCATTACCTGTGACACCACATGTTGTATTAGTGTGCTAACCATTACCTGTGACACCACATGTTGTATTAGTGTGCTAATCATTACCTGTGACACCACATGTTGTATTAGTGTGCTAACCATTACCTGTGACACCACATGTTGTATTAGTGTGCTAACCATTACCTGTGACACCACATGTTGTATTAGTGTGCTAATCATTACCTGTGACACCACATGTTGTATTAGCGTGCTAACCATTACCTGTGACACCACATGTTGTATTAGTGTGCTAACCATTACCTGTGACACCACATGTTGTATTAGTGTGCTAACCATTACCTGTGACACCACATGTTGTATTAGTGTGCTAATCATTACCTGTGACACCACATGTTGTATTAGTGTGCTAACCATTACCTGTGACACCACATGTTGTATTAGTGTGCTAATCATTACATGGGACACCACATGTTGTATTAGTGTGCTAACCATTACCTGTGACACCACATGTTGTATTAGTGTGCTAATCATTACATGGGACACCACATGTTGTATTAGTGTGCTAATCATTACCTGTGACACCACATGTTGTATTAGTGTGCTAACCATTACCTGTGACACCACATGTTGTATTAGTGTGCTAACTATTACCTGTGACACCACATGTTGTATTAGTGTGCTAACCATTACCTGTGACACCACATGTTGTATAAGTGTGCTAATCATTACCTGTGACACCACATGTTGTATTAGTGTGCTAATCATTACCTGTGACACCACATGTTGTATTAGTGTGCTAACCATTACCTGTGACACCACATGTTGTATTAGTGTGCTAATCATTACCTGTGACACCACATGTTGTATTAGTGTGCTAATCATTACCTGTGACACCACATGTTGTATTAGTGTGCTAATCATTACCTGTGACACCACATGTTGTATTAGTGTGCTAACCATTACCTGTGACACCACATGTTGTATTAGTGTGCTAATCATTACCTGTGACACCACATGTTGTATTAGTGTGCTAATCATTACCTGTGACACCACATGTTGTATTAGTGTGCTAACCATTACCTGTGACACCACATGTTGTATTAGCGTGCTAACCATTACCTGTGACACCACATGTTGTATTAGTGTGCTAACCATTACCTGTGACACCACATGTTGTATTAGTGTGCTAACCATTACCTGTGACACCACATGTTGTATTAGTGTGCTAACCATTACCTGTGACACCACATGTTGTATTAGTGTGCTAACCATTACCTGTGACACCACATGTTGTATTAGCGTGCTAACCATTACCTGTGACACCACATGCTGTATTAGTGTGCTAACCATTACCTGTGACACCACATGCTGTATTAGTGTGCTAATCATTACCTGTGACACCACATGTTGTATTAGCGTGCTAACCATTACCTGTGACACCACATGTTGTATTAGTGTGCTAACCATTACCTGTGACACCACATGTTGTATTAGTGTGCTAACCATTACCTGTGACACCACATGTTGTATTAGTGTGCTAACCATTACCTGTGACACCACATGTTGTATTAGTGTGCTAACCATTACATGGGACACCACATGTTGTATTAGTGTGCTAATCATTACCTGTGACACCACATGTTGTATTAGCGTGCTAACCATTACCTGTGACACCACATCTTGTATTAGTGTGCTAATCATTACCTGTGACACCACATGTTGTATTAGTGTGCTAACCATTACCTGTGACACCACATGTTGTATTAGTGTGCTAACCATTACCTGTGACACCACATGTTGTATTAGTGTGCTAACCATTACATGGGACACCACATGTTGTATTAGTGTGCTAATCATTACCTGTGACACCACATGTTGTATTAGTGTGCTAACCATTACCTGTGACACCACATGTTGTATTAGTGTGCTAATCATTACCTGTGACACCACATGTTGTATTAGTGTGCTAACCATTACCTGTGACACCACATGTTGTATTAGTGTGCTAACCATTACCTGTGACACCACATGTTGTATTAGTGTGCTAACCATTACATGGGACACCACATGTTGTATTAGTGTGCTAATCATTACCTGTGACACCACATGTTGTATTAGTGTGCTAACCATTACCTGTGACACCACATGTTGTATTAGTGTGCTAACCATTACCTGTGACACCACATGTTGTATTAGTGTGCTAACCATTACCTGTGACACCACATGTTGTATTAGTGTGCTAATCATTACCTGTGACACCACATGTTGTATTAGTGTGCTAACCATTACATGGGACACCACATGTTGTATTAGTGTGCTAACCATTACATGGGACACCACATGTTGTATTAGTGTGCTAACCATTACATGGGACACCACATGTTGTATTAGTGTGCTAACCATTACATGGGACACCACATGTTGTATTAGTGTGCTAACCATTACCTGTGACACCACATGTTGTATTAGTGTGCTAACCATTACCTGTGACACCACATGTTGTATTAGTGTGCTAACCATTACCTGTGACACCACATGTTGTATTAGTGTGCTAACCATTACCTGTGACACCACATGTTGTATTAGTGTGCTAACCATTACCTGTGACACCACATGTTGTATTAGTGTGCTAATCATTACCTGTGACACCACATGTTGTATTAGTGTGCTAACCATTACCTGTGACACCACATGTTGTATTAGTGTGCTAACCATTACATGGGACACCACATGTTGTATTAGTGTGCTAATCATTACATGGGACACCACATGTTGTATTAGTGTGCTAACCATTACATGGGACACCACATGTATTAGTGTGCTAATCATTACCTGTGACACCACATGTTGTATTAGTGTGCTAACCATTACCTGTGACACCACATGTTGTATTAGCGTGCTAATCATTACCTGTGACACCACATGTTGTATTAGTGTGCTAATCATTACCTGTGACACCACATGTTGTATTAGTGTGCTAATCATTACATGGGACACCACATGTTGTATTAGTGTGCTAATCATTACCTGTGACACCACATGTTGTATTAGTGTGCTAATCATTACATGGGACACCACATGTTGTATTAGTGTGCTAATCATTACCTGTGACACCACATGTTGTATTAGTGTGCTAACCATTACCTGTGACACCACATGTTGTATTAGTGTGCTAACCATTACCTGTGACACCACATGTTGTATTAGCGTGCTAACCATTACCTGTGACACCACATGTTGTATTAGTGTGCTAACCATTACCTGTGACACCACATGTTGTATTAGCGTGCTAACCATTACCTGTGACACCACATGTTGTATTAGTGTGCTAACCATTACCTGTGACACCACATGTTGTATTAGTGTGCTAACCATTACATGGGACACCACATGTTGTATTAGTGTGCTAACCATTACATGGGACACCACATGTTGTATTAGTGTGCTAACCATTACCTGTGACACCACATGTTGTATTAGTGTGCTAACCATTACCTGTGACACCACATGTTGTATTAGTGTGCTAACCATTACATGGGACACCACATGTTGTATTAGTGTGCTAACCATTACATGGGACACCACATGTTGTATTAGTGTGCTAACTATTACCTGTGACACCACATGTTGTATTAGTGTGCTAACCATTACATGGGACACCACATGTTGTATTAGTGTGCTAACCATTACATGGGACACCACATGTTGTATTAGTGTGCTAACCATTACATGGGACACCACATGTTGTATTAGTGTGCTAACCATTACATGGGACACCACATGTTGTATTAGTGTGCTAACCATTACATGGGACACCACATGTTGTATTAGTGTGCTAACCATTACATGGGACACCACATGTTGTATTAGTGTGCTAACCATTACATGGGACACCACATGTTGTATTAGTGTGCTAACCATTACATGGGACACCACATGTTGTATTAGTGTGCTAACCATTATATGGGACACCACATGTTGTATTAGTGTGCTAACCATTACATGGGACACCACATGTTGTATTAGTGTGCTAACCATTACATGGGACACCACATGTTGTATTAGTGTGCTAACCATTACCTGTGACACCACATGTTGTATTAGTGTGCTAACCATTACCTGTGACACCACATGTTGTATTAGTGTGCTAACCATTACCTGTGACACCACATGTTGTATTAGTGTGCTAACCATTACATGGGACACCACATGTTGTATTAGTGTGCTAACCATTACATGGGACACCACATGTTGTATTAGTGTGCTAACCATTACATGGGACACCACATGTTGTATTGGTGTGCTAACCATTACCTGTGACACCACATGTTGTATTAGTGTGCTAACCATTACTTGGAAAGGACACACATGTGATACCACACGGTATTTGTATGTTGATGTTTACTGGCACAATGCCATCAAGTTTTCCACATGGCACTTGCAATTAGCGACACAGTTTATCAACACCCAACGTGTCACAAAATGTTTAAGGCTAATTAATATCATCAGCACGACAAAGTGATGACCTCGGCCACTAAATACTACATATATATATCATATGCAATGTCGGTTAAAGCCCACGACCTACTCGGTAGTTTGAGGTGGAATGGTTTGATTGGCAGTGGCGACAGCACTGGCTGGTGGTACGTCAGATGTCCGTCTGATTCGCCATCCAACTGGATGTCATATATTAAAGACGTCTGGAAAAAAAAACCCTGAGTATCAGTCAATAACAGGAAGCCACACAATAACTCCCTTCTATTATATTGGTTAACTCCCTTACTATTACATCGGTTAAATCCCCTATTACATTGATTAACTCCCCTAATATTACATTGGTTAACTCCCCTATTACATTGATTAACCCCCCTATTACTTTGATTAAATCCCTTACTATTACATTGGTTAACTCCCCTACTATTACATAGGTTAAATCCCCTATTACATTGATTAACTCCCCTACTCTTACATTGGTTAAAATCTCCTACTATTACATTGATTAACTCCCCTACTATTACATTGGTTAACTCCCCTACTATTACATAGGTTAAATCCCTATTACATTGATTAACTCCCCTATTATTACATTGGTTAACTCCCCTATTACATTGATTAAATCCCCTACTATTACATTGGTTAACTCCCCTATTATTACATTGGTTAAATCCCCTATTACATTGATTAACTCCCCTACTATTACATGGATTAACTCTGCTACTATTACATTGGTTAACTCCCCTATTACATTGATTAACTCCCCTACTATTACATTGGTTAACTCTCCTACTATTACATTGATTAGCTCCGCTACTATTACATTGGTTAACTCCCCTATTACATTGATTAACTCCCCTACTATTACAGTGGTTAACTCTCGTACTGTTACTTTGGTTAACTCCACTATTACATTGAGTAACTCCCCTACTATTACATTGAGTAACTCCCCTACAATCACATTGGTTAACTCCCCTATTACATTGATTAACTCCCCAACTATTACACTGGTTAAATCCCCTATTACATTGGTTAACTCCCCTATTATATTGATTAACTCCCCTACTATTATATTGATTAACTCCCCTACTATTACATTGGTTAAATCCCCTATTACATTGATTAACTCCCCTACTATTACATTGATTAACTCCCCTACTATCACATGGATTAACTCCCCTACTATTACATGGATTAACTCCCCTACTATTACATGGATTAACTCCCCTACTATTACATTACATAGGTTAACTCCCCTACTATTACATTACATAGGTTAACTCCCCCACTATTACATTGATAACCCTCCCTAATACATTGATTAACCCCCCTACTATTACATTGGTTAACTCCCCTACTATTACATTCGTTAAATCCCCTATTACATTGATTAACTCCCCTACTATTACATGGATGAACTCCCCTACTATTACATTACATTGGTTAACTCCCCCACTATTACATTGATTAACCCCCCTACTATTACATTGGTTAACCCCCCTACTATTACATTGGTAAACTCCCCTACTATTACATTGGTTAAATCCCCTATTACATTGATTAACTCCCCTACTATTACATTACATAGGTTAACTCCCCCACTATTACATTGATTAACCCCCCTACTATTACATTGGTTAACTCCCCTACTATTACATTCGTTAAATCCCCTATTACATTGATTAACTCCCCTACTATTACATGGATGAACTCCCCTACTATTACATTACATTGGTTAACTCCCCCACTATTACATTGATTAACCCCCCTATTACATTGATTAACCCCCTACTATTACATTGGTTAACTCCCCTACTATTACATTGGTTAAATCCCCTATTACATTGATTAACTCCCCTACTATTACATTACATAGGTTAACTCCCCTACTATTACATTACATTGGTTAACCCCCCTATTACATTGATTAACCCCCCTACTATTACATTTGTTAACTCCCTTTCTATTATATTAAATAATTCCACTACTATCTTATTGAGTTACTCACTTACCTTAGACGCTTGGTGATGTACCACAACCAAGTTGTCGACGATATTGATGGCAAATCGCCCATTCATATCCAATCGCAGCACATTGGTTTTCTTGGCGGCACCCTCTCTAAATCGATAAAACATTAACTGAATCCATAATGCCAAGGCATGTGTATCACTGGCAACAAGAGAGTCATCGGACCAGTCACTTTGCAAAATACATAGTGAAGGCAAATGTATCGCGCTTGAATACAGGTTACCATTAATATTTGTCTGTGCATGGTGTCACTAATATTATGCTAATGTAGACAGTCCAATATAGAAACAAATATTCCACACTGGATTATTGGTTGTGGGATCCTCTTGCGAAGTCCAGCATTGAGGTTCGTGGGTCATTTTGGGACAACAGCGTTCTGCCATACCTACCCCTACAACTAGCAATACTTACTTAGGCAAGTGGTAGAGAGCAATTTCCGCACCCACGGCCCCAGGTGAAATCTTTGGTTGGTGCCTGAGTACCACGGCATACAACATGCCATACCTGATGAACAGAAAGTTCATTTCAGCACTCGCACTTAACTACAGAATATTACATATGACCAATGCCAGAATTACATCACAAAAAGGGACTCTGCCCTCATTTGCCAAAATAACAGTTCATATAGCTAGCTGGCAATGTTATTAATGAACTAAATTCTAGCCAATATATCGGTATTATTAATACCGCATCGGCAGTCCATACCGTTACATCGTTTATAGACAACGGGGTTCCATGAGGAGGGGGGGCCACATGAACGCGTTGATAGAGATTGTATGGTTCCATAACTCTTGCCGTATGGGATACAGAAGTTGGTCCGTTATCCTTACAACCGACATTACCATTGAATTGCATAAGCTAGTAATGCACTTAATATCAATGGTCTCCGTGGGACCTTATTAGAAACCTCAGAGGCGACTCGGGGAACGGGTCGGGAGCGCCACCAACACGGTTCTTCTATGTTCTACCCTCCCGTAGATATATATCTACATTGGTTAAACGCAGGTATCAAATGAAATGTTCTACCTGCGGGATAGTCATTACAGGGGATAACACATTTATAGTAAGATACTAACAGGCTAGCCACGGTGACATCTCTCTGCAGCAGCGTTGCTTTAGACGGCTTTGGAACAGCGGGCAGGTCCACCTCAAACTTGGGCAGTTTAACCATTAGGCCACCCTGCAAAGCGTCACTTATAGACTACATGATAACATGGTTACACAGATTGCAAGCAATCCTCTATAAAACGGATTCGTATACATCAGGATTTCAAACTGAGTACCCCAGTACTAGAAGGTCCGATGTGAAACAAGAACTAATTACCGGTAGTCATATTTACGTCGATCAAATTAGCTGTAAAAGTGCAACGGATATTATCGACTGTTCGTCGGTCCATTACTGGTGGGGCAACACAACAATTAAACCAGTTGATTTAAATAAAGCGGTACGAGTGCCTAGCCCAACACCTAGAGAACGGTAATCGAATTTAGTTGTTTCTGCGCAAGCATCCATACCTTGAAATGGAACGGGAAAATAACGTTTCCCAGAACCCCTGTGGACAGCAGCAACATGCCACTTTCTGGCTGAAATCAAATGAAAATAATTAACATTCATGACTTATTTCGGCATAAATTTCAAGGTCAACTGTGTCGTCTCTCGAATAATTTCGACTGCAATTTTATGACGAGGCTAATACATAGGTATCAGCTTACCAACAGAATAATGTTATTTTATACATGCAAATAACTTACCATCCACACATACCAGTTGATTCCAATACTGTATGCCTTGATCAGCTTTAACGTCTTCTTTTCTGGAATGATCTGATAACCCATAACCAAGTTACTTTCGAAGAGAATACAAATGCACACTGAATAAAACTTTTGCTCCGAAGTCATAATACATTTTAAAAAAACGTATTATCATTTATCGGTAAATATCACGCAGGAAAATAATTTTTGCGGATATTGTCATAAAACGGGCTCATTCAAATATGGTAAAACACGATATTTTCAACTTCTAAGCAGTATTCCGCCCTGCAGTATGAACTAGTCCACCCTACACCTAAATCTGGCTAAGATCTGCCGTTGTCGGAAATCCTGAAGAAGACACAAGTATGGTTCGCTATTGGGCAACTTCTTATACTGTTTATAATTGATCAGGTCTTGTTACTCAGCCAATTCTGGTAAGCGCAGTCAATTTCCCTTTTGGAAAATTGTTCAATAAAATTATCAGGATTTCCAAGTTGTTGCTGAAACCAGGCATAGCCGAATCCATAAGAGAGAAGTAAGTGCTTGAGTTTAGAAAACCAGGTCACACGACCAGTTTCTGTCAGGCAAAATAAAATACTGCAAGTACAATTCGTAAGTCTGGTGTCGGGCATTTTTAACAATTTCACCCAGTATTTAACACAACTAATTGTACACCTTGCCCTTAAAGACAATCTATCGCACTCACCGTAAATCGGTGAATTTTTGGTGTATTCCATGGTACACACAAGACATATTTACACAATTTTCGGATACGCACGTTCTATAAAATCCTTGACATTGTAACTTCAAATTTCGACATTCTATGGAAGAAAGGTACCGGTACTATCAGTTTGTCAAAGAGATCGAAGTATGTCTCCACCTCTAAACCACCATAGCCTTGTTTAATTTCTTTAATAATTGTCACAGCTGTGCCTACGTGGCAGGCGAGATTCTGTTGAACCACAGGCCACATCAGCTTGGAAGAAAACATGATAACTAAATATTTATACTAAAAGACAACCTGCAGAGGCTTTCCCTTGCAGTACCACTTTCATTCCTTCTCAAGGGTCCACCATTTCTAAATACCAAAATCTTATTTTCATCCACTTCCATTTGCAATCCCTATTTGCCACTCAACTCTTTTAATACATCTAGTTTCTGTAAATGACCGATCGATCCGATTAACAACATCCTCTGCAAACATTAACTTAATTACATTGGGGAAGATCTCATTCACATACACACCCTCACAGCCAAGGTGGGTAATAGTGAAATACCCCTGTAATTATTTACGTTATTTATAGAACCTGTTTACGCAACGGAGAAATCATGGCTTCACACCAGCAGGCATAGAGAATATAGATATTCAAAAAATATTAGTAACATTACAGATTTGTTTCCCTTAATCATCTCATTCACCATACCATTAATACCAGGTGCCTTTTGATTTGGCAGGTTCCTTATGGCTCTACTGACTTCAAAATGGGTTACAGCCTTGTTAAATATAACTGGCTCATTATCATGGCATTTGTCACAATAAGAATCATGATCAACTAACCTTGCATCTACCAGTACATTTCCTTGTGCATTAGTATCTATATCTGAGTTCTCTCCAAGTAGATCTTTAAATTTTTTAATTTACATGTCTTACTTGATAATACTCGACACCATTGTCTGTGACAAAGATAATCTCATTGTTGTTGACCCAACTGAATCCTATGATTCTGGTACTTTTTCCCTGAAAAATAAAGTGTGTGAAATTAGATCTATTGGTATGTCTATTTCTTATAATATCACACTTTGATAGTACATTTTGCAACCTGCAAACATTATACATAAAGATTGCTTTTCAATATACTTGACCCCCTCACCCCCTCTATCTACCATCGATGCATACAGCCTTCCCAAACGGTCTCTGAATATGAGTGGGAGTAGAAGTGACTCTGGAGTATCATGTGTCTGCAGATGTAATGAATATAAATATATGCAATGATAAAGCATCAGTTAGATGGTAAAAGATATACCAAAAATCTATTACCAATGCATAATCTTACCTTGCAAATCTGTGAGTATTCCCTGGCATCCATCCCTTCTATGAAATTCATAAATTCCTGAATAAATAACAATTAATATCAATAAAAATGTTTTCCATGCAGCATGAAGAAGACATCACTTGTAAAACTATAGAAAATATGATAACAGAAGTAGAGGCACCACTTGTTGGCAGCAACAAGAAAATAACAATCAATTTTATCAATCTTTGTCAACCAAAGTCCCTTACCACTGCTTTGTCAGACCTCTGTAATGCCAAAATCTTCATATCATGTGAAAACTTGATAGAGACCACCTCTCCTCTATCGTCAAGCCTGAAAAATGATTGATATATTATTTCAGTATTGCTTGTTGAAAATACTCCAAACAAAACTTGTTTATAAATATATCAGTGATATATCATTTACTTTTAAAGGGTTCACTATATTTTTGTATCAGTAAAACTGAAGGCCACTTTTTAATCTCAATCATGCTTATTAGCCTACTTACATTTAATAATGACTGGATGTTCAAGATATAAATTATAAACTAACATCATGATCCAATAATTTTAGTTGTTTTAGTGCATCCTTAACAATATGTCATCACATTTGTAATCTCCCATGAGAGAAACTGATTGTACAATAGTAATGTTTCACCAGTTGGTACCTGAAGTTGACATTTCTTTTATCATCTGTTCCTTTCACAACTACACCTGCTGCTCCACATGATCTAACAGCAAAGACCTGCAAAAGAAAATATCAAATATTCTTAATTAACAGTATGATTGAAATTACTTATATGCAGTTTCTTATCTCTGAATAAGAATTTCAAATTATGTTGCAGAAACAATCTGGATGTATTGTATCGTATATATATGGTTGTTTGAACTGTTTCAATGTTAATTCTTTAAGAAATCTATACATCATATCAATCTTTGACTTTAAATGGTTAAAAGTGTCAACAATAATTACAATTTTATGATAGAGTACAGTGTGTGACACTAACGCTCGACTGGTAGACCAAGTCAAGCATTTTACTGGTCAGTTGAGTTTAATTCCCGAGACACTGGGCCGGCCAGTCAAGTATCTATTTTGTCGCCCTGAAAAGTACACTGTTTTAATAATACCAATATGTAATTTTTCTTAATAAATCAGGTGCTTGAGTGGGCTGCTTAGACCTATGCAAGCTACTGTATATGCAAATCTGACACAAGCCCAACTTTCCTGCCTTGATGAATTGCTTACCCAGTATGTAGCAATATATATATATAGAATGATGAGCACAAGCAGTTGGCCTGCTGAGTAGAATCCTTCAAACAGACGCACACGCGCACAAGTACACATTAATTAGGTTAGATTGGTTGGAATTGGCAGTATATAATCAGTGAAATTGCACACCACTCTGGACATAAAATTAGCATAACTTGCCATATCATTTCACACCAATGTGTGATTTTCACTGTATATGCCCTTATCCAGTCTAGTGATACCACAGCAAGTTGAGTATACTTGCTACCATATAAGACCAGTCGGTCTTATACAACTTAAAGTTTGTTTCACATACTGCAGTATATAAGAATGCTACACTTCTTTGTATATTTACCTGTATATAGATTTAGTAGTATATAACTTGATAACATTGATTAGGTTAACAGATATCTGGACAATCTTGTATGCTATATCTATTTAACAAATTTCTCAGTGTCCAGTATCAATTTTTCATGAAGGCATTTTAAAAACATCTCAGTCAGATTTAATTCTTATTGTAGATATAATCTATTGAATTTTAACATATTCACTAAATTATTTATTAGAATTTGGTTGGCAGTATCTGATATAAATTCTTTAACAGCAATAATAGTTATCCCTAGTTAACTCTAAACCCAACAGGGGCTATGATCTCACCAGTGGTTGCGCCCCACAGCGACGCTACCCGGGGAAGGGGGTGGGGGGCGAATGTTATCCAATGTTATCCAATCAGAGATGGCGTCAGAGTGAGGCGGCGGGCTGTGGCGGGAGCCTGAGTGCGACTGGCTAGCCCAATCAGAGATATCGAAACACACAGACTTGCTTCAGTGGTCGAGGCAAATCGATCGTGAATAAATAAATGAAAGACTTATCCTGTTTCTTCTTTCTTATGTACGTACCAGTTTCTGATGTGGCGATTGGCGGACCGTGACTTATTTCTCCTTTATTTCTCCTCGACCATATTGGCGTCTCTCTTTTCAGGGTGTTTCCGAACAATAGGAAACAGGCAGAAATGGTAGGGGGCAGTAAAGTCAGGCCCAGAAATGTCTGTCACAGAGAATATGCATCGCAGTATCTTGCCTGAGAATGCCGATGTCAGAAGTGTTTTTATACTTTAGACATCCTTCCCACCCAGACGCATGCTGAATAATGAATATAGCCAACATTATACTGGCTAAGCATCTGAGAGAGGCAGCCGGCCTCCTCCCCACCCAGACGCATGCAGATCGAAAGTCGAGGGGTACACGTAGACGTGAAGGCGGGAGGGCGTATGCGAGACGGCCGCTAACAGTGCAGGCAATGTTATTAAGGCACCCCACAGCGACGCCTGCCCGGTAACGATGGGTAAGATCGTAGACCCTTATCTCCAAACCCCTATTCATATCTAATTAAAGCCAGTAGTCTGCCAATATTAAAACAAAGTGAAAGATGACACCAATGTATATATGATCAGGCATGTCACCTCTCTCAGAAAAATTAACTTAGATCTATATAGGGTTACAATTACTAACAAAAGTAGACCTAGGGGTAAACTTTTTATTTTTATGCGATTGTTTTCAGCACGCAAACACTGGTAGCATACCTGTGTAGTCACTGACACTGGCATGATGCCTATTGACTATTTATTGCGGATTTATTGTATATTTAACTGGACATGCTGATGTTGCTGTCACTGTCAGTCTGCCCAAGCAACACAATAATATTGATGTAGGGCGATAATAAGTGAATTTAGCGCGTCTGTCTTACTACTGCGGATATACGTACGATATAAAATATCAAAGAAAACGCTAAAACCTTACCTGTCGGTTGGAATCATCGAAAAATACATTTGTCACTTGACCGACCGGTTCAAAACGAACAGGATGTGGTGAAAGTTCAATGTAGAACAGTTGTCCATCTTCGGCCATGCTCGACTTCTTTTGTTAACTACAGGGGGCGCCACTGGTCACGAGCGTTTCTCTTGAGGAGAGGTGCATGACTGGAGCGGACTTCCCTCATCACAGGTTTATGCCGCGGAAGAGGACCTCCACCGCCTGGAGATGAAACCCAGTGACGAATTTAAGGGGGCGGGGTGGGGGGGGGGGGGCAGTTAAACCCATCCTACTCAAACAAGGGGGCATTGAGGACCGTTAAAGTATTTTGTTTTTCCCATTGAGAAAGAATGCTGTTTTTCCCCACAAAATCATGGCCATCTGAGGTGCAGACCCCCCCCCCCACTCCACCCCCCCGCTCGCCCCCGGTTGTAAGAAAAATTGGTGGACACCCGCGGTCACCATCCCCCCCGCCCGGTGGCAAGTTTTTTTTATAGCAGAGAGCACCCCCCCCCCCCACCCCCACCAATTTTTTTTTCTAATGACGTGGATCCGCCCCTGTCCTACATCTGCCTGGATGCCGCCGCCCCCACCCCCCTGCTCTTTTTAAACAGTAAATTTGTGGGGCTCCATTTACTGATCTATGAATACAACGGAGTGGTCAGGCTCTGTATATGCATTGCATGGAATTGTACAAAAATCCCCGTTTAATATGGAACTAAGCAATTTGAGCAATATAACTTTCATGTTATTAATTAAATGGTCAGATCGTGTTACTGTTATATAACTTTTCAAGAAATGCATGTCATCATGCACATATATCTATCTTAAGAACAACAATTTTCTCCGAGCGAGCGGGTCACGCCGTCTCTCCCCCTCTCCGGTCTCAAGTCTCCTTAGGAAATAATTATGCAACAGACCCATTACTGGTAATTACACCCCACCCCCCACGGATTTGGTGCATGGGGACCGCGTGGCCATTGGTGCACATGGCCAGCCGGTGCCCGTACCAATGTGGTTATCCTGTCTAATCATCGGGCGAAAGGTAATCGCTAAGTCTTCTTGTCAATGATTATTGCAGTTATATAATGGTTACTACCACCACTCATTTTAGCCGTCACCACCTTGGGCACATGATGCACCTTCTTTAAGTTCAAAGGTCATGTAATATATTGATTGACGGTCCCATTTGACAAGACCGTCCTTGACCGACCTCGCGCCAGATATTTCGTGGCTTCTGATTGGTCGGCACGCCCAGCGCGATAGTGCCCCAGCCGGTGCGCGCATGCGGCCCTTCGCTGGATACTACATGTGTCGGTGAATGCCTTGGCCGTACCGGTGAAATTTTATCGTCGAAACCCGTTACTTGACAGGATCTTCTCATTTGTGAACGTGGAGCACAAGTCGACAGGTATGTTTGATATAAAAATCGAGAAATTGGTTATTATGGCACAAGCTCTTGGTGACCTGCGGTTTAGAACCCCAGTCATAATAATGAAGTGAGTATGTCGACTGTCGGTCGGCAACCTGGGCAAAGCCTACATCTATACTAGGCTATAGGCTATAGCCATAGGCTAATTTAGTCGTCAAGCAGAACAGGATGTTAGTTGGCTGGTTGGTAGAAGGAAAAGAAACTCGAGGAAGTAGTTCCGGAACACAAATATATATAGGAGTCTCTCGACCAGAGTCCTAACCATAGGAAGGTATGTTCAAACAGTGTTATTGTTGAAGATGTCTATGCATGCATGCAAGTCACCTGGTCACTCCACCTGTCACTTGCCAAAATGACAGGTGGAGCCTGAGGCTGAGTGGGAGGCTCAATGACAATTTTGCGACATCAAATATTAGCACACCTGACCTGACTTGCGTTTTACATACCCAGGCCAGTGATGTACACTTAATACAATTCTTTGGTGGCCATTCAGGCTCTAAACTTAGAAAAATGTGGTCATCCGGGTATACTTCTGGGGCCATAAATTTCTTAGCAACAGTCCGGTGACAACTTGGACATTAGGAAATTGATAGAAAGCATTACTTTACGGCACATAAATTAAGTTTATGGTTATGACAGTACAGCAAAAGTACAAATTTTTTATGTTTGTGAAGTATAAAGTTCATTTGACAACCAGACAACCAGCTTTGCCACTATTTGTCTACTGGCGTAAAATATATGTAGTCTCTGAGTGGAAGGGAGAAGAGTGTGGTCTCGCATACATGGTATAAAGTATAAAGTATAAGTATAAAGTATAAGTAGTATAAAGTTCATTTGACAACCAGACAACCAGCTTTGCCACAATTTGTCTACTGGCGTAAAATATATATAGTCTCTGAGTGGAAGGGGGAAGAGTGTGGTCTCGCATACATGGTAAAATAATCTATTATTTTATGAAATGCTGAGTAAGTTTATAATGCAAATTACTTTGTAAAATTAAAAGTTATAACTAGTTAAACTACTATAGAAATCATACTATATCATTCTGCAGGTAACTTTTATCATTGATTGCACTCTGAGTAAATACAGGTGAAAAGAAAGTACATTTCTTATATAATTTTATAATTTATAACTTTATAATTATTTCCAATATAAAAGTAAGGATAACATTCATACAAAAGAATTTACAGAATACACAGGACCCTCGGTTATATATAATTCTGGAAATATTGCATCAATGGGTAACATGCGACTCTTGTGAAAAAGGGACATGAGATCTGTGACCACACAGATAAGACCACAGCAGAGCTCGAACAACCTATCCATATGCTTTTATAAGCTCTCAAGTGGCCAGAGTGCTCAATGTGAGCGATCTAACTCACTGAGCGATCAGAGCGGTCATACAGAGCTCTACACTAACTCCGAACATCTTCTTGTAGGACAAGTACTTTCGTTTTGTAATTGTCCTACCTCATATTTACTTGTTCCCCCCACCCCAAAAAAACCCATTGTTGTATTGGCATGATCTGTTTGACGTACACAGTGATCAAAGATAGTTTTCGATGTAATATTTGTAAATGCATTCATTTGGTTGCCATGACAAGTAGGACAGAATAAATGACCGAATGAAAAGCCAACAAAAAGAGTTTGGTACACTTTGCACTTGCCTGGCAAGCACTTGTCACATCAACAAAAAGAGTTGGTACACTAAAGTGCACTTGCCTGGCAAGCGCTTGTCATGTCAGTCAAGTTCAGGGAAGTGTTTACCTTGCATGTATATGGAAGGTATTACTGTGCATATTTCACATGTCTGAACATCTAAATGGAGGTAGTCCTGGCTTCCTCAGACATTGCTGTCAAGTTAAGGTGCTAATAAAGCAGCAGCTGATAGCTAGGATCAACCTTGAGATTGCTACCAAGAAAGCAAATCAGAAAGTGCCTTTGGGTTAAATAAATAATCAGATGACTTTATAATGTGGTAACTAAGGTGATACAGCAGGTGACAGATTAGGGTGGTTACACACAATTACTGAAGGCTTTGGTGTGAACCATGGCAACTTCCCTCTCTTCCCTGTCAATGCAATTACTATAGTGTAATCACAATGCCCAGTGCTGCGCAATAACAATGGAGGCATTATTCTTTAAGGTATAGTTAGAAAGTTAGGGGTGAAATGAACTGTTTATAAAAGAAGTCAACATTTTTGTCAACAAAAGGCATGCAGGGAAGGTACCCGCTATTGCTAGACTTGACTAATCTTCTGTTTTCATGTGATTTATTTATCATTAAATGGAATTCTGTGAAAAAATGGAAGGGTATTTACATTTATGTGTGCAGGAAAATTTAGTTGGTAACAGTCACTGAAGTACATGTATGTTTAAATGAAATCATAAAAGTGCATTGATGTAATTAAGTGAGTGATCAGTGGTACCTAATAAGCTATCACGTCCAGTTTCTGTCTAGATCAAGATAGTAACAGAATTGGATGAAGGACAGAAAGATGCTTTATAGGTGAAAAACTTTATACTTTTTTCAAGTAACTATTGTAAGCCAGTAACATCCTAGGCATTGAACCTACATAGCTCAAACCCTTGATGTGTCATTGTTATAAATCACGGTTTTCCAGTCTGAACTGCCACAGTTTCTTTAAAATAGTGGACATTTAAAATAAAAAAAGATTCATTTAATAATCTTTAATGGCTGTCATAAATATGATTTTTTTTTGTACTATATTTTAACCAGGAAAACCCAAAGCTAAGTATGGTCTACTTCCTCAAAATGCTATTGGATCCCTTTTGGATTTCAATGGTGATCAAAACTATTCTGTCCCTTATCTTGATTTGGCTTTCACATCAAGTGGTTTTCCCGTCTGTCCGTGGGGTCAGCCTGTAGTCTTGTAAGCAGCACATGCAGTTATTGTTGAGTTTGCTCTGCTAGGTCAGCCCAAGTGGCTGGTGCATGCTTTTAATTCTCACTTGCACTAATGCCTATGTTTTTGCAGGGTAAATATCCTATGTCACAAAGATGAGGAAGATACTCCTAGGATATGGCTCTTGTACATCTTGAGCCTACCTCTACCTCTTGACCATTCCCATTGTCATATAGACCTACATAGGTTAAAGCATCTTGCTTAAAACAACCAACTGTCCGTGGAGGTATGCCTTCTCAAACTTAAATTTCTGGCAAGTGACAATGTTTCATGGGTATGATTCTGGAAAATAACTCTTCTTTTAATCCTTTGGACAACCCAGTGCCAGACAGCCTGAATATGTTGCAGGTGGTATTTTGAGGAAAAAGCTTTACATTGTTGTTGATAGTGTTAGTTCTGATGTCAGATATATTTTTAAGCTGTTACCCATACGCAAAATCCTGCAAACCAGACCCTCGGCGCGGTAATAGCTATACCCCCGGAGTGGTGTAGACCAGACCCTCGGCGCGGCTTTAGCTATACCCCCGGAGTGGTGTAGACCAGACCCGCGGCGTGGTTATAGCTATACCCCCGAAGTGGTGTAGACCAGACCCTCGGCGCGGCTTTAGCTATACCCCCGGAGTGGTGTAGACCAGACCCTCGGCGCGGCTTTAGCTATACCCCCGGAGTGGTGTAGACCAGACCCGCGGCGTGGTTATAGCTATACCCCCGAAGTGGTGTAGACCAGACCCTCGGCGCGGCTTTAGCTATACCCCCGGAGTGGTGTAGACCAGACCCTCGGCGCGGCTTTAGCTATACCCCCGGAGTGGTGTAGACCATACCCTCGGCGCGGCTTTAGCTATACCCCCGGAGTGGTGTAGACCAGACCCTCGGCGCGGCTTTAGCTGTACCCCCGGAGTGGTGTAGACCAATTACCCTCGGCGCGGTTACAGCTATACCCCCGGAGTGGTGTAGACCAGACCCTCGGCGCGGCTTTAGCTGTACCCCAGAAGTTGTATAGACCAGACCCTCGGCGCGGCTATAGCTGTACCCCCGGAGTGGTGTAGACCAGACCCTCGGCGCGGCTTTAGCTATACCCCCGAAGTGCTGTAGACCATACCCTCGGCGCGGCTATAGCTATACCCCCGGAGTGGTGTAGACCATACCCTCGGCGCGGCTTTAGCTATACCCCCGAAGTGGTGTAGACCATACATTCGGCGTGGTTATAGCTGTACCCCCGGAGTGGTGTAGACCATACCCTCGGCGTGGTTATAGCTATACCCCCGGAGTGGTGTAGACCATACCCTCGGCGCGGCTTTAGCTATACCTCCGGAGTGGTGTAGACCAGACCCTCGGCGCGGCTTTAGCTATACCCCCGGAGTGGTTTAGACCATACCCTCGGCGCGGCTATAGCTATACCCCCGGAGTGGTGTAGACCATACCCTCGGCGCGGTTATAGCTATACCCCCGGAGTGGTGTAGACCATACCCTCGGCGCGGCTTTAGCTATACCCCCTAAGTGGTGTAGACCATACCCTCGGCGTGGTTATAGCTGTACCCCCGGAGTGGTGTAGACCATACCCTCGGCGCGGCTTTAGCTATACCCCCGTACCCTCGGCGCGGCTATAGCTATACATGTACCCCGGGACCTGTATAGACCAGGGTTCGGATGGGCGCTCAATGTGCCGCTACTCGTCCGAGAGGTGTTTTTGTCACACTCTGGGGGCGAGGTGTGGGAATCGCGATGGCCGAAGAATTTGATCGGTTACTTGCGGGTTCAAACCCACCTGCGTCTTGGCCCGTTTTATACTTATTGACCGATTATTCGCATCAGACAATGTAGTCAAGAGTGTGTGTCATGAGTACTCTGGAACCTCCACCCGCCGCATAATGGAGGCCCCTTTTACATAATCACGTTAAAAAGCTCGGACCCGCCCCGGCCTATCTTTCATTACGTGGATGACCTCGCACCTGCAAGGAAATTTCCTCGCGGCTGACAGAGCGGAAGTGTTCTAACGATTGGTGAACCCGGCCATGAAGTAGCCATCTCAAAGCAGGCAAGCCTAAGTTGCGTGCCCAAAAAAAACCTGCAAACACGTGTGGATTTAGAGCCGCTGTTTCGGCGTGTGTGACACACGTTCAGGACCCTCCCCTCCCACTCGTTAACTCGAGTGGCCTCTTCAGTGGCGACCCTGTTATCCAGGTTTCATTGTTTGTGGGCCCTGCCGCAACACACGTGATCGACAGACCCTGGCACCTCGTTTGATAGCGGGATTACTCGATGCCCACGCTCTAGATAGCGACTTGGTGATTATTATCGGTGATGGCGCAGCGCGTCGAAAGGCGTAACGAGCAGAGGTCGAGCGGTATGGTCATTATGTTGGATGGGGCTGTTTGGAAACACACTACACACACTGTTAATTACGGGATAGGGGCGATAACGCGCTGGTTCAAAATATATAACCAAGACATTGGCGCTAATGCAACCAAACCATTCACGTGATCGTGGCGATAACGCGTTGGTTTCGAAAAAACAACCAAGACCGTAACAATGGCGGTTGAATATTTTTCTTTTAAATACGACCTATCCTGTTACAGAATTTTGCGGTGATGCACTGATTTTGAAATATGTGCAACCAGTGCCTACTGTTCGTATGTAAGAAATCGTAATATGGCACTAAAATACAAACAGTTTTTGTTTATGTCAAGGAATGGCCGATTGAAAATTAATGGATTCTTAATTACAGAAAACGGGCATGAATTGAAAAAATGCGAGAATGTTTAAATCAGAAGAGAAGCCTTGAACAGAGAATTGTGTAGATATCCATTACATGCTCACGTCACACTTGAAGCAATGGTTCCGCTTATAATATAGAGGGCCGCCCGATAGCTCAGTGGGTTAGAACGCTCGCATGGAGCGCTCTGGCCATATGAAAGCCTATCGACTCGTGGATCGGTGGTGCGGTCCTGTCTGTGTGGTGGTCGCGGGATTAAGATCCAATGTTATTTATAACAAAGAGTGGGGGGTTACCCCGGGGGCATGGCTCCACTCTCCACTTTCTCCCATATACGCGATATGACCAGAATTGGGTAAAGCGTCCTGAATATATACAGCCAACCAACTGCTTATCATAGATCCGAACCAATTTAAGGACGTTTTCAGTGGACTCGGGCGTCGTTACGGTTCGCCGTGGGGACATGATAAACATCATTCACTCACATGTCGTAAGGTTAATAAGTGTATCGAGTCTTGACAGTGCTTGAGAAGCTAAGACATTATGCCATAAATGCGGCTAATTCAAGTCCAGTGCGTCATTGAATCAGACATTTCTCAGCCAAGCGCTGAGCGGGTGGTCATCGGAGTAGGCGTAATATTTAGCCGCGACGGGTAAGATCCTGGACGCCATGGCAGCTCTGTTTGTATCTCGCCAACGCGATAATTAACTTGATATTTTTGTTTTTGGCATGTACATGATCCCATCATAAGTGTCGTGTGTGATTTTAAGAGATACGAAGCATTTATTTGAAGCTGTACTTAGTCACGCAATACCGTTACGATTTTCATAACTAACCGTAATTTCTACAATGAGTGATACTCATGTTGTGATTGAAACCTTTGTCTTACATCGCCGCAAAGCCCCTGGCCCACTACACTAGGACCGTTTAAGTGACGCGATATGCAATCGTCAGGACGTGGGCGAGAATTTCATACTCTGCTCGGCTGTGCAGTGTTTTTATTGGATTTTTTGGTTCAGCGCTCATGCATTTCAGTACCCCTTGCCCGAGACGAATAAGCGTGACGCGAGCTATGTTGGGAGGCGTACAGCTTCTTGTTGACACAGTGAACAAGACCATTAAACTTCAGACTTTATTCTATATATATAACAGTTACTGCTGCCTCACCAGCGATTGAGCACAGTGTGTGTGTATGCGTCACGTCTACTGCTGTCAAACTGCAACAGAAGGGGGCAGAGAAATTATATAAAGCGTGTCGTCGTGGTTAGTCTGTAGCATCCTGTAACTAGTTACTGCTACTATTACTAATACGGAACTTACATGAGCATTGTGTCACCGTTATCATGGCAGCGACGTGTTTGCTGGCGAGCCAAGTAATGAATTATTATATATATATATATATATTGTATGCATTGAAATGATGTACATTCTAGACAGCCACCATGAGCCAATTTTACGTAAGCGCAAGCTTGTCTTGCGGCCCTTACTTTTGTCCATGCTATATTGGTAACCTCCTGACGGGGGTACTTGGGTACTCAGCCATGCCTTATGAAACGAGGGCCTGTCTCAAGAGTTTGATTATGTCGCCTATAGGTATTATGGGGGACTGGGGGTACCTACGTACCCACCTATGTACTGGTCTCATCGCATCACGTGCGGGAGCGACTGACAACAAATTGGAAGAGTATAACACTAAACATCGTTTACTACCGCCACAAAGTATTTCTAGTTCTAAACTAGGCTACTGTTGTACATGGTACGTCTAAGTGAACAACGTCCCACTTCTACATTGTGTCTTTAAGGCTGAACAACATCATACATCTACTTGCATTTTGAAGGATAAATAGCATCAAACCTGTACTTTGGTTCTCTAAGACTAAACTGTCACAACTGTGACAATCTGGGTTTATGAGAAAAACTGTACCTTGTTTTTATCATGACTTTTTAGCCCTGCCAATTGCACCAAATGGATGATCCAGATAGAAATCAACCATGTCGCTGGGAAGTAACCCCCAAGTCCAAAAACGGACTGGGACCTTTATCTTGCTCAAACATAGACTTTCGCACGGTATGGCGCTAACCCCTGAACTCGGCGCGAAGTCTGTTCTAGCAGAACTCACTCGACAAAGATCAAGGCGCTAACCAGCATACCTTAGTCAAGGGCGAAATCATTATACGTGTTGTTATCATTACAGAGGTGTTGATCCCAACCCGACAGCAAAATGGCGAACATGGTGACATCCTTGGTCAAGCTGTATGAAGATTCCCTGCCATATGCGGGTAAGTGTTCATCATAAAGATGCCATTACAATAAATCTTATTTATGCAAGCATGATTCCGTTGCTGACATAGGCCACAGTTTTCCTTCTCCCTTGCTCGTTCATGGCGCGGTGCCATAGCGCCGTGCTTTGCTCAGTCTGTTATGTGGAGGGCTTTTTGTACTAATCTCACCCAGCAGGCTACTAGGACTACGACGGTAATCAGTGTCCTGGTCGGGGTAAAACTGGTATAATTTATTCATACTTCCGTCGTGTTAATTTACCTAATCGATTGATATGCGGCAGCTATACTCCCAGCATCCCTCACCCAAAAGCGGTTACCGGACCACTGAGCACTAACGCTCAAGCTAGTATTGACAACCGCACTAGTGCCGTAATGGACACCGCTGCTTTTTATAATCTACCTGATCACTCCCGCCCGCATGCTGCAAAGTCTGATAACGCGGCTGCGGCTGCGTGTTCTAACAACACGATTCATATCGTGGTGTCCACCGTCTCCTCGGGTTAGGGGAGTTAGTGGACTAATGTACTGGGTCGTCCCATGGGTGCTGTCACGTCACATGTTACATCTGGTCAAAATAACGACATCCAATTAGACGCGGTTGTTAAACAAGACCAAACCTGCTACTCTGGTTGGTTTAGCCGCAGTATGACGAACAATACGTTTACAGAAATAAATGTAGTGAACATCAGTCTATGGTATATATACCTTAATGCTCATCAATCGTCGTCATAACCATGTTTACGGCCGCTGACCTTAAACTGTCCTTTTTTTTTTATGCAAATCTTTATATGTAGAGTGCAGTTTACAGAAGATGCTAAATCTGATACAAATTTGACACCCGTATAATGAGTGTAATATATTTCCGGACAGCACACAGAGTGTACTTTTATGATATAATTTAATTTTCTATCTGGAGTTGGCATGCTAGAGAAAGCGTTTTATTATTAAACTCGGCAACCTTTTTTTTCCATAATATGTGTCCATGGCAATGCAATATACTTAAACTCATGCAATCGCCTTGTGTGTCAGCGGTGTATCTCTTGGTCTGGTGCCTAATTAGTGATGATCGATGGCATCTTTTTCCCGTTTATATACATATTTTGTCATTTGGTGACACATACTTTATTGCTATAGTTTATTTGTATAAAATCATGATGACCTTCGATGGTCACCCCCCATGTGTGGCCCAGTTTAGCCCCCTCTGTAGCCAAAAGCGGATTAAAACATCAATTTTGTACCCCCTCCCCTCTTGATATTTCAGACACCCGCACGCAGGACTGGCTGTTGGTGCACCGCACGCCGATGTACGTGTGGGCGCTGACGGCCGCCTACCTGGTTTTCGTCTGGCTAGGCCCTAAGGTTATGCGCGACCGCCAGCCGTTCAAGCTCCAGAGCTTCATGGTTATCTACAACCTCGGCCTCGTCGCCCTTTCGCTCTACATGTTTGTCGAGGTAAGAGCGCTATCGACGCATTTTTTTTATTGATTACAGTAGGGTGTTTAGTGTCAATGATCATTTATGTGTTATGCCCTTCCCGGTAAGTTTTCCTCGAGGTAACCTCGGATTAAATTATAACCGGTATTATTGTCAAGGTGTCGACGGCTGCATGATAACAGCTGCTGTTGTCATGGTAACGTCGGTCACATTGTTAATGGATTTTACTCTTGATCTATTTGTTAATAATAACCTTTGATTGCCGTTGCCTTTAAAGGTTCTTCTGTCCTTTCAGATCTTGTTAAGTGTATGGGAGCTGAAATATAATCTGCTCTGTTCTGAATACAACGAGGCGTCTCGTAAAGACCCCCGGGAACTCAGGGTTTGTGGCCATCTCTTTCAATTATACATCCTATACCGTTGAAAATAGTGTCAATATTGTTACTAATTATTATTGTTGCCTTCCGCGGTAAATTGTCCCTGCGCTGGACAAACCTATGTAGATATGTTACCAATCGCGACGCAATATGTATTTCTATCTCTAGATAATGGTTCTAAATGTCAATCGCAATTTTATAATTATTACGATATGTTTACTGTTATTGGGCCAAGATTGGGATCGGCTATTATTTAAATCATGTAACTTTTGAAGATTGTTTTCATCAATGCTGATTCACCAGTCTTCTATAGTTTATCGTATATCGAATTATAAGATCTGTTTGACATGTTCCTCTTCGGTGTCTTGCAGATGGCCAGCGTTATGTGGTGGTACTTCTTCTCGAAGGCCATTGAACTGTTGGACACTGTGTTAATGGTCCTGCGCAAAAAAAACAGTCAAATTTCATTCCTGCACGTCTTTCACCACGCCTCCATGCTCAACATTTGGTGGTGGGTGATGATGTTCATTCCCGGTGGCCTATGTAAGTACCAGCGACACAACGGGCGGTCAAACTTGTCCATGGCGACCAAACTGCTCTATGGGACTCTCGAAAACCCATACCGTCCGTATAATTGCCCTGCCTGTATACATATTTTTTATTCAATTTTATCTATGTGTCAATGATTTATCTCTCAATCAATATCGTTCTGTCAATATCTTTGTCTACATTTATGTAGATTGTGCTTCTCGTATATCTATTCTGCATATAACGAATATACTTGTTCCCATATGTATATGTCTTGTGAAGGGACTAAGCCTAGTCAGTGGCGAGCTGCACACATTTCAATGGAACGATCATGTATGGCAAGCAGCAGTCCATCCAATCCAGGTCGATATGGGCTTTGTTGCAGTTATCTGACGGATAAATAGACTGGTTGAAAAATAGGTTCTTTGTTGTTATTCACAATCGGTGAAAGAACTGGCGCGATCGTCGGTGGCAGTGTTTAAAGATGGACAAACTGATTGTCTTGTTTCAGCCTGGTTCGGCAGCTGTCTGAACTGCCTCGTGCACGTCATTATGTACTCCTACTATGGCCTGTCTGTGATACCGGCTCTCCGCGGCAAACTCTGGTGGAAACAATATATCACGCAGTTCCAGCTGGTAAGGCCGCACACTCCTCACATCAAAATGTTGTTGTGTTTTATAACTGTGACATTAAATTTTAAAGTTTTGCATCGCGTAATTATTTTTGCATAAAAACATGGTGACGTCTATACAATTCCTTTATTTTGTAAATTTACCAGACGAGATGCTTTGAATTGTGATTGTGGCTAGAAACATACAAATCGTAATATCGTAAAGCCTGCTTAAATGACACGAAGTTCGACCAATTTTCATCAGATTTGTGATCTTAGTGTACTTGCGGTTGTAAAATATGCATATAGTATATTCTTACTCTAGGGTATGATTCTAGATTTAAATTAGTTTGCAGGTTTTGCCATTTTAAGGATTCGTTATTGATCAATGTACTTCGCTTCTCCCTATCAGATCCAGTTTTGCGTCACGCTGTCGCACACACTCAACTCGATACGTATCGGTTGCGACTTCCCTCCCTGGGGTCAGAATTTGCTGGCGGGATACATGATTTCCATGCTGATCCTCTTTAGCAACTTCTACATCCACGCTTACATCGTGAAACGGCGACAGAAGGCCGACGCCGCTAGCGTGGCCAGCAGCAAGACCAACGGGGTCCACATTCAGAACGGCACGGCCGGATACGACAAGGCCCCAAATGGCCAGCACGCCGCCAACGGACAAAACGGGTATGCCACGCGCCAGAGGGGCAAGAAGTCTGTATAATGTCGGCCAATAGCTAGGAAGAGTTCTCGCAGTCGCGGTTGGTGTTTTCTCTTTTGTTTGTTCTGACGGCGCCTTGTAGTAAGCGATTGGGGTGACTAGGTCTGCATATATCGGGGTCCCCACGTCACGCTGGGTAGTCTCCGTAAGCAAGCGTCGTGGTTGCGCCGCGTTGTGAGCGCCAAAAGATCAACGTCTATAGTCGGGCTTAAGTGTCTATGTGCTTTATTTTGTCTGTTGTGACCTGGGCTTGTAGTCGGTGGTCGAAGATTCGTGGCTTAGTTAGAGTAGAGTTGCGGGAGAACCAACTGCTCATTCAGATTCTCTTCATCGCATTGTGCTTTCCTACACCTTCATGCAGTTTTGTTACGCGAGGTATACGATCATCATTAGAATTTCTGGACCAGGGACCGTGGCAAAGCAATAGACTTACGGTGACTAGAGATAATTTGAATATCTGAAGTCTACTGGTAACACTGGGCCTTGCATCACTTATTTAGAGGTTATTAGGGCACTATTGATATCGAATTTCGATTGCATTAACCTTTATATATTGTATTTTCAAGAACAGCTGATGTACATTTGCTTTAGTTTGTACCATCGCTTGCAAATGTTTGTTACCGGAAGCACCAGTCGGTCGAACAAAAACGGGATTTAAGACATCAGTTGTTGCATATCAACTATTTCTGGTAATAAATTTCATTTTTTTTTCCCGTTTTTTTTTGTACAACTTATATCGGTAAATACGTCGAGTATTCGCGTATTCTACATAGGTTACATTACATTATGATATCAACTGTAGCTGTAACTTTTTTCAGAATGGAAGGCTTTGTCTCGGGGAAAATATTAGTTCCATGATTTCCTGTTTATTACATAATGCGAAAAGCTGTTTTGTAAATCTTAAAGTTAAAGATATTTATTTATTTATTGCACAATAAACAATTTTATGCCCGCGATATGGCATAATTTCTTGGAAAATAATGAAGTGGTTTTATATAATGCATTTAATTTTCACGTTACTTGTAAATTATGTTAGGAAAAGTAGGCATCGTCTTCATATTTAGTCTGAATGCTTTGGAATAATGCTACATAGCAAAGTTACTATGATGCGCCAACTGCGTTATATATATCATTTGTATATGCTGGAGAATTACGTTTATTGATCGAAACAACAGACCGTTTATGGTCCTTCTCTGATTTCTACTGGCATTATTGTTCGCCCCATAAGTTCCATCCTATGGTGAGAATACTGTAAGGTCTTCGCACCCTGTGATTGGCGTCGATTCCCGCCTTTATTGGCGTATGTGGATTTGTAGGCTCGAAGGTTTGTTGACATTCCGATGCGTGTCTTTACACAAAACATCATTGCTATTACCCATTTAACCTATAAAAATGCATACCCAGTACTAATATAATATGTGTTGTACTACGTTAAGTCTCTTGCATTGCATGAGGTTTATTCTGCCGGCAAACCTGAGTCCATAACCAGGCCGTTCAGGCACTCGGGAGTGCTAATCATAATATACTGACACGCCATGACGGTTTTCACACGGTTCTTTTGTTGCGTACGAGAAAGCCTTCTGGTCTCATAAATGTATTTGTGTGATTCTCTGATGCCTCGTTCCATAATGCCCACCGTCATTATCCCACACGTCCGAAACATACCTGTACAGGTTTGAAAGGTTATGTCGTAACTTCTCTAAGCACCTTGTTAGCTTTTCCTTGTTAAACGTGTCACCAAGACGTCTGAAATCTATGTCATTTAGAGGCTGGGCCGTGAGCATTATAACAGTTCTTCGGATTCATTAATATATGTGACTATCTTCCCGTATGTATATATGTTGAATTATCAAATAGACTAACTATTTAGACCAGTTTTGTCAACACATTGAAGATCGCATCATCGACAACCTGGTAAAGTTTTGTACTTTTAAGTAATGTGTTCAGTGCATGGATCCTAGGGCAGGAGTACGAAGCGAGTTGACAGATGTTGCAGGGACCGCTCATTCCTAGTTTAAAATAAAATCCATTTGGTCATTTTTTGTCGTTACGGGCAAACTAGGTTTTCAATGGTGATAATACTCTTTGTGAAGATGTAATCGTAAATCGTATATTTATGTGCATTTCTAGCGACATTACTGGTCAGTTCGATGGGACCTTCGGAATGTATCTCCAATCTACTGTAAGATACAATAATTGTATATGTATCGTGTATACACTATAACAAGACTATACAATATGGCTCCGTATGCGGATACACTTCCGCGGTGTGAACCAGTGTATCTTCTGTACGTTGTGTGACACAAGACACAGAATGTGATGTGGGTTACATGGAGTGTGTTCATGCCTCCACGCCTCAACAACAAAATTGTTACTGATATCGAGATATGTTCTTGCTTGGTATGGTGAGATAATGTCCACCCGGTGTCTTGGTGCGGTGGGTCCTCCTATAGAGCTGTGTTAACAGTGTTACCTCTGGGATTGCTGCTGTCGTTACCATGGTGACTGTTGACAATCAACTAACGAACTCAAGCGCAGGCGTCATCTGGAAGTTGGAGATTTCTGACGATAGCTGACAGAAAGCGGGCATTTATAGCGATTTCCATATGCGTATATGATATTATCGCTAATCACGTTGTTCTCAACGTTAAACAAAGGACAAGATTTAAAGTGTAACCGGTGATTGTTTGATCTGTATATTTTGCTTGGCTGTTTGATTGATGATAACACTTTTGTTATATATAGTTAATATTTTTGTTGAAGTTTAATGCTATTTGACCAATATCTTTAGGATAGCAACTGGAGTATGATAGCAGTAATGCCGTGTGCCTCATTCAAAAAGGTGTTCCTCTAGATTATCAACCTTCCTCGGACACTTATTTTCATGTTCTGCTCGTTCTCCTCCTCCAGTACTCATCTAATGGATGTTTCAAATCCGTGCATCACATCGACGTATTCGTATAATTCGAACATAACTTAGCCGACTGTAGATATATATATTCGAAATGCTATATTTTTCAGTATCGATTCCAGATATGAAAAAAAATGGAAAGTTTTCAATTCATCTTTCCATTTTAACTTTTCTATTTACATGTGCATTGTAAAGGGAACGACTTTCGAGATTCAATGTGATAATCCATAAGACCGCCTTGATGGTTAAAGGTGTCGATGCTACGGTTAACACGTACCTTCTCCCCACGCTGGCGGTGTGATAGAACCATCCACATGTATGCGCAGCCTCTTGCAATGCACCAATGGCCATGGATCTCCAGTGTCAATTTAGTGAAACGTTAGGCAAATGGCGATAGTTTAGACGAATCTACCGGTCAGTCAGCCCGAGATGTGGTATCGTATAGTTTATGCAGATATATTTTTTTCTGGTTTAGCCTTGTGCTTTATATGTATAATTTTCTTGCAAAAGTTGTTAATTATATTCTAAAATAGTGAAAATTACACTGGGTATTAAATTTATAAACGAGTTTTCTATATAGTACGATGAATATGTTGGTGAAAATTGTGCCATATATGTTATCAAAGTCCAACGTGTGGAACATGTCTTCACCGGTGATGCCGAAACCCTTACAGAATAATACAGGATTTGGAATAGTAAACGGTTACAAAACATCTTGCAAGCACGATGCTTTGAAATATATACACTATATACATACCTTCTTGTGTTGTGTATTTCTTGAAGCTGCTCAAATTATATATTTAAACTGCGAGGGTGGGATTCTTTCTTTCACTGAGAGACCACCACTTATCAAAGTAGCACTGTTTTGGGATATTATTTTACATGAAAACAACAAGAAGACCTTGTCCGTAAACGTCGTACACCTTTATGAACGTTGATAATGGTTCTACGTCGGGGACGTTTTAACCAATTCTAGTTATATCGCGTGAATGGGAGAAGGAAGGGAGGAGCCATGTCCCCGGGGTAACTCCCTACTCTTTGCGAAAGACCGAGATATTTATCCTGCGACCACAGACATGGCCACAGCGGGGCTCGAACCACCGATCCACGTGCCATTAAGCCACGCTGATGAGTGTTTACCGAAAAAACAGCTCTTCTGATAATAGTATTTAAACTATAAAGAGGAAGTAGAAGATCAAGCAACTAGTTTCCCACGCTAAAAGAGCTATTACAATTCACAGACGAACAACACACCTGGTCCGATTTTAATGAGGCTTTTATTCTTTTTTTAGTTTGTACATAAACAAGCAATGACTATAGGTCCATCGACTATGTACAGAACCGAAATTCAGCTACCTACCAGGAAAGAACTTAAATGCTTAAGTTAACGGTGCAGCGACAGACTTTTTGTCTTTTCTTTCTTTTCAGTTCGTCCCTCACAGCTCCTGGTGATAGCTTTGCAAGGCACCGATACATATCCCCTTCTCAAAGCGATACCTCTCTCAAAGATATCGATTTCGTCGATGAATACGTGACCTTGGAATTCCGGCGCTAAATGCCGCCTGCTGCCTTCGATGGGAAGCAAATTCTCCCGCCCCGTGTACCGATCAAATCTCGAGACGGGACTCACTTCACCAAATGCATTCTATAAATACTGTTGACAGACTTAGTACTTTGCCCTCTATTTACAACGCAACAAAAGTGACATCGGTAATGACGACAGTTCTATGATATATATACCGGGGGGAGCTGATTCCTCACGGCACTTCGTCGTTTCCCCAACTGGCCCACAGAGAACCACCTATCCGTAAGTTTTATGGAAATGTCCGGTCACGGAGTATTCCATGCCACGGGAGGGAGTGACTGGCTACTGTAGCGGTTCAGGCAAGTGATTGTCTATTCATAGCTATTGAAACCAAAATAAATTTCGCGTAAAATCATCCGATACAGACTATCAAACGTCAAAATGGATTTAGTAATTGTTACAGCTAGGAATGATGTCTACAAGAACATAATACACCTGGAACTAAGCAATAAAATTGTGCATAAAATGGCAACGAAATGCCAACAGAATAATTAAAGTCACCAGCAGAACATAGCAAATTATTGTTGCAGGAAAGGTTAATTTTTACCTTTAACTTTGTAACATGTGACCTGTTAGCTGGCCGCTGCAAACCGGACAATAAGGAGCCTCTCCGTTCCAGAGTTACCAAGGTTACTTTCCCAATCATTGGGGGATCAGACCATGAGGAATTGAAGTTGCGCGAGCACGGTTACATAAATAAGCATTAAATGTACGCATGTACCAGATGTTAAATTAGCTGACCCCGCTGCTTGTGCCTAATAACACATTCATCTCAATCAAATTAACGCAAAGAGTATATACAGCGTATTCGGCTTGGCTTGTGGTGGGACCACGTGACAAGTCACGGGATGGCGTTGCTATGGTAGCCGGCGCGTCAAGTGCGATTTGTACAAAACCAACACAAAGAGGAAATTACAACCACATGACCGGTACTGTACGAAACACCTGTACAGCGACCAATTAGCTCCAAATCGTGTTCACAGCCATGCATTATGTACCCCTAACAAGCCCCAGCAGCGCTTTCCATGGAGAAGGCCCGCACGGGTGCGGGCTGTCAAAGCTACCGTTAGTGATATACTCACCAGCGCCACAGAAAGCCTAGGGATGGATCAAAGAATATTTACAAAAATAATTTTACTAACATGTTCGCTGCATCTATTCAGTCACACCTGTGTGTAGTTGAGATATGTTTGGCTAAAAGGGTTTCAGTAGTGATCATCAGTACTTAGCAAACCTGACGTTATTGACCTAGTGCAATATTAAGCACAGCATTACATGAAAAACCTAAAAATAGCAGAAGGGTGTGGCCAGATAGACATCCGACGCGCGACGAGTCACATGACCTTAGTCGGTAGGGAGAGATGGCGTTATTTCCATTGGAAACGCTACGCGTGCTCTCGCAGGAGGGTCAGTCCCATAGATGGTAATGGGGCGGCTCAATATCTCGGGAAGTTGTAATAGGGCGATAGCATTCCATGGGAACGCGACGAAGGGCACTTGTCAGTATATAGGAGAATATACAACATATATATAAATATATATGTAGATATGTACACGTGTGAAGCATTAAATGCTCTCTGGTGGTGAGTCACTCTTCGCTGCGGAGGGGGAAGGGGCGGGTACATAGGGTATGAGGGCGTCGTAGTTACTGTGACAGACAGACAGACACGCAGCAGAAAGAAAAGGAAAGAGATGAACACACCGCAAATGTCATTCTACATTGGCTCTGCAGTAAGGGGCAGCTGCCACAGACTGGCCGGGGTAATGCTTGGACCGAGGGCGGGGGCCAGACTTGAGCAAGGACAGCTGGTCTCGGTGCCGGATCCTCGGGGAGCGAAGGGGGGAGGGTGGGGCTGGCCTGTCACTCCGCGGGCTGAGTGGCCCCCAGGAACTCCCGGAAGGCTGCTGCGATCTCGGGATCCATCTCCTCCTCGCCGATACACTCCACGCCTGGCGTACTGCTAAGCAAAACACACGTCATTACATTAGGCACGTTACCTCTAGGACATACAGAACAGAAGGAAAGCAATTACGTGTTGAAAATTGGACCAAGTTTATATATGCCACACGTTACAGACAATTCTCACTTTATAGACAAAAACTAAAAGTCATTAGAAGTTTCTGAAAAATGTGTAGCATGTTACTCAATACAAAAAGTGACGAAAAGATGAGAAAACAATGGGGATCACCGAGGAAAATATTGAGCTATCGATCTTTATTCAAAGGGTCTATCTAACGAATTTCAACACCGTATCAGAACTGCGATTCAGACACCTTCCCATTACCAAACTCCTCATTTGCACAAACAGTCGCGGAAGTTATCAATTGTTAGGTCTTTACATCTATGATCATACCGGTATAAAATATATATAAATAAATCTAATTATGTAATATTTGTATGTAAAATGAAGGGAATATATGTTAATATATATGGTAATACCGCGAACCTTGTGGTTAGAGAGATATTCATTTAGTAACTTTCTGCCACAATGTTAAAAAGTCCTTACATGTTACTGATTTTTTTACAGCATGTCACTGGATCATGATGTAACAAAATACGCTAAAAAAAGGGGGGTTACCGAGACCAATTTAGCGCTACTGGTCTTCAAGTGAGGTGACCCCCTTAGCCAAAAACGCAAAAAAACATACACGAGCTTAGAAAATCCCTTAGAAAATTGTTGGGTTATCTTGGTACTTTAAGTTATTCTTCAAGTAGATTGTTGCCAGATTTTGATATGCTGTCACACATAAAATTTATTGAGAGTCTTTCGTTCATGCAGACGTTTCATTGACACAGGGGAAAACAACGGCGAGACGCATTGTAACGCTAGTTCTAGCCTGGTTCCGCGGCACCACCTTCGCTCACTCAGCAATACTTATATACGAGTAGGCTCTTCCACCAGCCCCACCTCCGCTCGCTATGTGGGGCTGTAAACGGCTAATGAAAGCTTGGCAGGGGTTGGTCAACAGGGTCAACGCGCTCTGCCTCTTTCGAATATTCTCATTGGCTGTGCTAACTGAGTGCGGAGCATCATGGCCGCCGTTGACAAAGTTTTGGAGAAAGTAAAAAGAGTTTAGGCTCAAATTTCGCGAAAATCAAGAATGTTCACTTTCCAGTTCAGCGGGGTGGCCGGTTGCAGGGGGTGTGGAGGGGGGGGGGGGGTACACCGGCCTCATACTCGCACTCCGTCCCCCCTCCCTCACCCTAGTCCTGAAACATGCCTCTTTGACCTCACACGATACGGAGACGAGAGAGCCCGCTCCGGCGCGGTCTACAGCGGAATAGCCAGGGGGGTCATGCAACAGGGCTACCCACTATCCACTCTCTCCGTCGCTTTACGGTGCCTAGCTGTGGCTAGATTTTAAACATCTATATTGATTCTTCACATAACAACCCTTTGTCTGCAAAAATAGGTCGGTTTCCAAATTTCTAAGTTAAAACCATCGCCCTCCAGCGCCCTTGGGATGAAATATGGTCCGCCCCTCAGGCTCAGGGGGTTTGCGACTTATTTTTGCTGAGTTGGTACCTGCACCAGTAAACCACCGATGAAGCCGAATGTAAAGTTACGAAGAATGAAGTAACTTTGTCTCGTCATAATCAAAAAATGATACGAAGACATCAAAACTATCTTGTTTTACCTATATCGTGCTGTGTAATGACGCATTATTGTGTTCTTACGCCATGCACCATACAGCTTTGCAGCGGAATGGTTATGTCGATCACTAGCTCTCGCCATCTTTGTTGGTGAGATGCCGCGGAGGCTGATGGGTTTTTCGTGACGTTTTGTGAATTTAGCCGTTTACAGACCCAATCTGAGTGAGCTGGCCACGTAGTGGGGGGCTGTGGAGGAGACTAATATAAGAGTACGAGCGGTGGTACCAGCTTAGGCTAGTTCCAATGCTTTCGCCAGGGAGCGCTGTTGTATTAAAGCGAGTGTCCAACCTAATTTAATCGCGATCTGCACCGACAGCTTACATCTTAAAGTTAAATTGCCGAGTGTTAACGCTTCGTTTGGGTCTGCTAAGGAGAAAAAAATGAAGGCAACCCGCCCCCAGCAATGTCAAGCAGAGCGCCATCTTGCCGGGAGCAGTGACATCTATTGTGACTATTCATGTGGCACCGTCTTATGTTATCACTCGCGGGGAGAGCGATCAGGGCCGCGATTTACAGATGAACAGCGGCAGTTCCAAGCCGCGCAGTAGGACATGATCTTAGTGTTTAATGGAAATGTACCATCCAAACAAATTGATGTAAGTCTTGCGACGATGGACTCCGCATGATTGGAGTTAGAATCGCAGCTCTTTATATTAGCGATGATCACGCGCTCTTGTTTTGCTCACACAATAGGCGCAATTTCCGGTTTTAATACATTAGGGTATCGCCTCCTGATTGGTCAATCGCGGACACACCTCCAAAAAGGGCTGCCGCCTGGGTAGGCGGCGAAATCGTGCCTAGCGGTCACTTCTAAATTTTATTGTGAGCTATAGATAGGACGAAAATTCTGTAATTTGGAGGATAGACAATTGGGTATTATATGAATCGGTAAAGCAGCGTTAGAGGCCAGGCTGGCGGTTCCCTTTAAGTGAGAATTGTCCAAGCAACTGCGCACGGCCAAATTTCAATGCAAGTTTTGGAATATGCTACACAAGAACACAAAAATTAGCCAAATCTTCCAAACAAGTTAAAACAATTTGCTGTCAATGTCTGATGTCGTTGCAATTCTTTGTCCATTGTGCAGCATATCTCATTGTTAGTTTATTGTTGAGTTTTATATACCGATATTAAAAAAAGTTTTATCTCATCTTCAACATCAGAGGCCAGTCAACCACGAACCCACACAAGACATCATCAGTATCTTAAGCCCTTTGCGATTGGCAATATGCCTTTAGTTAGGTCGCCACTTACTAGACATTGTCGTAAAAGTTCAGATCATCTCCCGTGGACCAAGCACCCTCTCCGGACCCGAACTCCGGGTAGAAGGCTTCATCGGGGACAAACATGTTTTCGTCCATGCCGATCACCTGGCCTTGTTCGTCGTAAAACACCGGTATTCCCTGCTGCTGCTGCTGCCAAACAGATCGAGGCGTACGTTGAACGTCATCTTCGACTATATTCTCAGGTCAAGCTGGATGAATGAGTTCATTATTTTGGGCGAAATGCTGGCTTTGGTTGTATATTCAGGACGCTTTAACCACTTTTGGTCATGTCGCATCAATGGCCATATTACAGCCGCCCAAGCACCAGTTTTTAAACCAATATAAAAGTATAAGTAATAGTGTTTGGAATATCGAAGTATCAGACCTGCAAAATGGCAACTATCACATGTTTTGCTTATTTCATACACACTATGGTTGAATGTAGCTAGGTAATGGCACCTAAGCAAGATAAGTCCAGTTTCCTCTTTTTGTCTTTCATAATTCATATGAGGGGATACCGCGAACAAAAAAATTAGTTGCTACGTGATCATTAAAGTCAATTAATTAGGCAACATAAAAATGTTTATTTTTCAGCCGACAAAGCGAAGATAACGAACGAGAGTAAGTTACTCTCGTCTCCCGGACGAGCGTAAGTCATATATCCAACGCGCCCTTGTCGATATAGAGAAGAGGTTCACGATGGCGTCGGGAGCCGGGAGAGAGCTTTAACGGTGAGATCATATCGGGTCAATGAAATCCCGATTTTAGCAACTCGGCCGCATCACTCAGCCTACGATTCACAGCAGAAGAGGAAATATCTACCCAGCACAAGCAGTATGTATTTGCGATGGTGTGGCTCGAACCCCAGCACCGGCCGCCAGTGACTTAGCAGGACACACGACAGGAGCTAAACGAGTAACCTGCGGCAGGCTGGTTTACTTACCAACTCGGGTGACTGCGGGGATGGTGGTGCGGGGTTGGGCACCCACGGCGGCTGGACCTACCCCCACAGAGATGACAATATTTTCAAATAAACACACGGCTTTATCATACAAACGTTCGTACAACGGCGCTATTCAGCCGCTCGATCCAAACTTGGCGAATCAGCCAACAGGAACTCACAGACGGTTTGAAACAAAATTCGATTTTTTTCATAAACGTCAGTACAAATCGCCACTTGTTTATACAAATGAAATATTACATTTATCCTAGATGTACAAATGAGAAAAAGCAAGAAGTACGTGAAACCAGATGGTTAGAAGATAAAGTACTTACGGGTACATTAGGAAAGTTGTTTGGGGCGGGCGGTGGCTGACTGGGTGGAGGCTGGGGTTGGGGTACCTCTTCCCGGCAGCCCTCCCAGTCAGTGGCTCGAAGTTCGATCACACTCAGCAACTGCGCCCGCACAGACCTGTCAGCGGTCAACAATACACGGCACATTAAACACACGGCTACGACACGTAGAGCTATGTGATATTTTATATACCGTTAGGTGCATAAAAAACATGCTTAAATACACATTATATTTCTCATTATGAAAAATATCCTCCTTCGAGAGAACTGTGCAAGGAAGCAGTGTGATTAAGAGATATTAGTGTTTAATTGGACGCACCTGTGCAACTGCTCATCCAACGTGTTTTCCTTTATTTTGGCGAAAATGGCATTCATGTTGGGTGTTTCTGGGTTCGCCCGTTTCTCTGCGTCCTCTAAATGAGCACCTGTTAGCTGCAAGGACACAAGCAGGACTTTTAAAAAACTGACTTTTTGCCGAGCAATAATCGGTACAATTATCACACCAAACTTAAACCGGCCTAAACTATTTGACGGCGAATTAAAACAATTATTTTGATGCGCAGGGTCGTGGATAGGCTGGTTTTTAGCAAGGTGTATGAGTGTTGGAGGAACTTACCTTAAGGACCTGGACCGTACATCTCAGTGTGGTGTCCGCCGGACGACTCATCATTGTCAGCAGCAGCTCCTGGATGGCTGTGGCTACGACGTCCATTCTCCCTTGACCACCGGCCAGCTGCTCGCAGGATAAAACGGAAGTTAGAAGACATCAATGATCTGCTTGTACATCAACGTCACCAAAGTATCCGGAAATCAGGGGCCGGTAACCTTGTAAATATTGCCACTGAGGAACATTTTCTGTTTAAATGCAAATTATATGAAGATCTACGAACAAGGTATTTATTAATACATATTTGCGGTAGAAATGTTTTGCTGGGAGGGACATTGTTAAATTACTAAATAGTAAAGCTGTAAGTATTGTTTCGGATATTAGTAATTATATATCTTTAGCTGAGAATAAGAGAAGTAAGATTTTGTTAGATATTTAAGGGACATACCAATCATGCTGTGTTTATAGGTTTACAACTGTAAGTGATATGGGCCGGAGGCCTTAAATCACTGTTTAGTTCATTCTTTTACATATTACTATATTTATATGAACCGTTAGGACGAATAAAGATATATATATGTAACTACCAAAATGCAGAGTATATGTAGTGTGATAATGATGCACATTACATACCGTCATATTAGACAGCAGCTCTGCGAGAAAAAGAGTGAAGCCGAGCACGTGATGCCTCGTCTCGTCACTATCTATGAGATCTTCTCGCTTCAAATGTTCCTGCTGACACCTAGCGGTAAAGAAACATTCAGATAAAAGACAGTTTATTGACGCCTTATGAGACATATTCCTCCGACATGTGTGAGTCGGCCGACATGCGCCGGGCAGATTGGAGCCCTGCAATCTATATTAAAAATATATGCAGCACTGTCCTGTTTTATAGCACATAAACTGTATGGATATTTCTACTTCCAGTGACGATCACCTTAGTATATACAAATATGAATTAATATTTTAGGCCGCTTTTGTGCACACACGGGCTAATCTGGGCCAAGGAACCAACTGGGACGGTGAGGGATGAATGGATGATACGAACCTCAAATTAGGTGGCCCGAATTCGAGCCCTTGACCCATTGACCTGCGGTCCTATCGGTCTAGTGCGCTAATCACTACACGACAGAGGCCCCCAATCAACGTGGTGGAACTGTTCACATAGGTTTCCACTTATAGATGGTTCCTCTGTTACATTTACAGCATTTACCTTTTCAGTAAAAAGTGCCTGAAGTTGCCTGAGGGAACTGAAGTCGTCAAGTGATGTGACAGATAGTTACATACTCTCGCTCCAGTATATCGAAAGTTGGCCTCCATCACAGACTGAAAGAGAACAGCACAATATAACGTCAAGTTCATAGTAGCCATCATCGATGTGTGTCTCCGCTGTTCAGTTCTACATAAAGAGTAATTAACACAAATAAAATTCTTTCCACACAAATATAGCTACGAAGTACTCTGAATTAGTACTATAAATTACATGACCAGTGTTGAAAAATACCAATACCGTTTGCATCATAGCTATACCTTAAGGAAAATTTCCTCCACAGCCTTAACCAGTACTTCTTCAGAATGGATTGAGGCCGATAGTTCATTGGCCAGGTCTGGCATCGCCGCATCGAAGTCGCCAGGATTATTGGTCAAATCGCAGACAGACTTTTTCAGATGTGTGACGGGGTCCGCGGGGGCAGCGGGCTGCCGAGGCTGGGCCACGGGGGCCGCTGGCTGCCTGTAGTGGCCATGTTGGCTCCCTGGGCCACCTCCGGCTCCACCACCGCGACCCCTGCCGCCATGGTGGCCACCACTTCTGTGTCCTTGACCCCTGTGAAAGCCCCCTCCTGGCTGGTGACCACCACCTTGATTCGGATGGCCTGCATATTGGGGCTGGGCCCAGGGCTGAGGCGCTTCTGACCGGTATCCCGCGAAACCATTCTGTACCTGAAATATACGATTGTCAGAAGATAGGAATACATTGATATATGTTACATCTACCGTATTTCACGTATGTTTTCGGACACTGTATGTTTTCGGACACCCCCTCAAAGGCAGAAATAGGATAAATTTAATGTACTGTAAGTTTTCGGACACCCAACGCAGATAATTTGTGTATGTATATTTTCGGACACTATCGGACCTAAATTAACAATGCGTCTACGCTCCTTTGTTATTGCGTAGTGCCGGCCCCCATGATTGCACTTCACTGCTTGTGATTGCAGGCTTTCGGCGAGAGCGGCAAGTCCCTGTCTAGGGGGTTATTTGTGCCGTGTATCAGGTGTGAAAAAGCAACACCTTGGTTGCTAAGTAATGAGCTGGGCTTTGGTCTCCATTGTGCTGGCCGGCGGACGAGTCAGTCGGCGGAGGAGTTGTTTATAAACCGCGAAAGTAAACAAGCCTTAAATCACGGAATGCATGAAAGTATTTGATTAGTTTATTTTACCGAAGACTGCAGCGCGTCGGCTGCAGAATCAAAGTTTCTCAAGAATTGATCGATGCTCCATATCGTTTTCCGAAAAACCGTCACCGGATCGAATGCGCAGCTATATATATGGCACCTCTCGGATGGGAATTAATCCCCTTTGTTCTTGTAACTGTGTTTTATCTCTCAGAAGTTACCGTTATATTTGGCACAATGATTGCAGTTCATTGTCACTGATTGCAATTCATAACCACTGTTTGCCTACAGCCATATCTTCATTGACATTAAAGTTATCGAGTATATTTTATCTCCTGTAACAGATGAGAGATCTGACGCTAGCAGATTGCACTCCGAGTATCTTCAAAACAATATTATACTCTTGATCACCTTACCCGCTGTTAAGGTGTGAAGCAGCAACACCTGGGTGTTAAGTGATATAATCGGCATCAGTCGACTCGTAATGTAGTAATTCTTAATCGATATTTTATGTATGAATGTTTTCGGACAGTGGATGCGGGAGTCCATTTTATTGACTGTAAATATTCGGACAGCCAGAAAAACAATTATTTTTAAGTGTCCGAAAACATACGTGAAATACGGTATATTTATTATATATATCAATAATATATAGCAGCTACAGGATCTATATCCTGTAGCTGGGTTAAGCAAACAATTACATTTTGATGAGCAATAATCACTGATACCCAAATCCATGCTTAGGATCCCAATTCTTTTGGTAACAAGAATATTTCCTTCAGAGAAACTGCAAATGGCAACTCAAATAGTTACCTATAAATATCTACCATAGTATGAAATCACATGACATACTTTACCTGCTGATGGTGTTGTTGCTGCTGAATTAAGCCAGCTGGCATACCCATTGACATAGGGTGCGGGGCTAATTGTGGTGGCTGTGTGGCAAAGCCTCTCGGCACAAAAACAGCTGCATCAGCTGACAGTCGAGATGGTTTAGAATCACCACCTAAAATAGGTCTCCCCCGTGATCCTGCAATGAAAAACCAGGTTAAAATGGAGCAAAAACTTCATCTTGAAAAGGAGATGGAGATGAATTCAGATGCTAAATGTTGAATGAACATTGCAGGCTGGTGTGAAGGTCAGCTGTAGCTTTCATTCACCCAAGAAGCTCCTTCTATTAGCCAGTTTAACCTGGATACAGTGTGCACCACTTAATTGCACTTATGCTAATTGCAACTTCTGCTTAATCGCTATAAATTTCAAACCTGAACACCATTTCCTATACAGTGCCATGTAAACAACTTCGGTTAATTGCAAACTTATACCCACAGATGTACCTGAAAATAGGCCGAAACTTTAGATATTTGCAATATTCAGAGCCAAACCCAGATGTTGTTACAGACAATGCATTCTCAGCTGATTCATTCATTCATATCAACTTCCCAGCTTCGTTGTTATTGCCAATTAACAATCTGTACCAACAAATACAAGCCACATGCTTTGTTTATTCTTCTCGTAATTGGGGTGATTGGCATGTTCATAATGAAAGTCTGCCTAATCTTATTGCCCTAAAACCCTGTGAACTGTTTGGGTCCTACCTTTAATAGTAGATGGTTCACCCAGGCCCATACCCTACCCTTCTCTTTTACCCCCCCCCCCCCACTTTCACCATACTCACTTGAAATGGTAAACTGATATATTTTTTAAAGCTGCTTGTCAAGCTTTTCTGACAAAATTTAAGCCCAGGTGACATATATATCACAATTTGCAGAAAACTTGATTGTTTCATTTTACAAATTCAAAAACTTAATAAATATCACTGTTTCTGCTGTGATATGGCAAATGTATCTATCCTGGGATACCGCAGAACTCTGTTGATACATTGCTACTATAACAAAGCACCTGTGAAATGCAAAAACTGAGGACATTTACCACTAAATTGAAAACCTGTCGTTAATCGATATCACAGGCAATGTTATGAAACTCCATTTAGCAGTCTGGAATATAGACAAAAGAACTTTTATATAATTGTTATTTGTATTGTGACCTCTTTAATTTTGGTAGAAAAGAGCTTGATAAGTAACTTTAAAGCTGCACTGCTACTTGGCAAATAACTCAGACTGGGCAAATACATCATGCAAATTCTTAATAAAGCTGAAACTTCAAAAAGGCAGTTTATGGTAATGTAAGTAATATTTCTTTTTAATAATTATTAAAGCTAAGTGTATGGAATTCCACTGGACCACAGGAACTGATACCCTATGACCAATTATCACATTTCTGACAAGAAATTCAGATATGCCTGACTGACTGTATGTGTCAACTTCAATTCAACTGTCTTACCAGGCAAGGTGCAACAGTTTTCAGACTAAAATATCAGCTCAAAATTATTTACAGGTAATATAACTTGTATGGTTTCACAACATATGTATAGAAAACTCTGAAAATTAAAATGGATCAATCATTTATGATTTACTGAGTAAAATAAGCTTAAAACTAAATGTAAATCCAAGCAGTTAGATTTTAAACACAAATAGTTAAACAGCTATAGATCTACATTCTTAGTTCTATTATTGCCAAGAGCTTGATAATTGTCAACTACACAACTTTTAAAAACGTAAGTTTCCAACGTTATCAATGAATGGTCATTTTGTTTCGCGACAGCTCATAAACTTCTTTCTTTGAGCCAATGCTCGCGGCACGAGGCCCACACTAACCAGATGGTCTAGCGGCCCTACCCTGATTTTGTCCACTACCGTCCATCTTGTCCTCATAGATCACTGTTTACTATTCTGCAGAAGGAACCAAATGTTGGTGCCTAAATTTCACAAGGCTTGAATGAATGAAAGAACCCAAAAAACGAAAATTGTCGTTAAAACGAACGCCAAACACAGCCTATCTAGGCCACTTGCTGACCGGAAGTAGCAACATATGCTAAAGAAATAGTTAGGGCCGTAAATATACCGAATAACGAATGTCGAAATCTCCGCCAGATGGAACTGCCTTCGCGCCCATCGTACCCAAAACTTGTCAACGTTCACAACGATTGTGATTTAGTATAATAAACCACAACGGTTGATTTCATATATAAGTCTTCTTTCGCATCAAAGAAGGTGGAATAATAGATAAATTTATTACGTATTTCAAACGTGTGAAATTTTTCCAAACATGTAGGTGAAAGTGGGGACGCTAAGCTTTTTTGGTAACTGCAATCAGTAAAACATGCAGTTACAAGATTTTAATATACCACGCGTTATTGAAACATTAAACATTGTCATCTGACAAGAAATTCAGATTATCATCTGACAATGTAAGCCGACTGGCATGACGTCTTAGCGAGAACAAATTACAAAATAAGAACAAAAATAAAATAAAGCATTCAGTATTTCCCAGGTTTTACTGTAGATGGGTCAAATTGGGGTTAGATTTTGGCAACATGGGGTCATTGTTAACATGAACCAATTAATTAAGCAGGAGTTAATGGCCATCCGGTCGTCGCTATTTTCGCTTGCTGAATAAACAATGTTTCTCACGTACTTGGGACTTCAAGATCAAGGTGCACGCATATTTTGTCATAGAACATTAAGGGAAGTTAGAATTAGATCAAAAGTGATCGCATATGGTGTCCTACCGGCATCCCGCTTCGTGCCTCGCGTGCCAAATGACGTTTAAGCGTGACAAATGACGTAAGCTGCTGATATAAAAGTGTTGCGCCAGACGGCATTTCGTAACTATGGAAATATTACCCCACCCCGTTATGCGTCCCCAGTTTTGCCCCGGCCACGTTCCCCTACGTGACTTTCAAAAACAGGTTTGCTTGGAAACGGTTTCCGGCATTATCTTGAATTATCGGACTTATGGCGTAACGTATTACCTTGAACTATATATGTATGTCCAACAATAAGCAGATCAAGGAAACGTTAAAGATGTGTTAAAAACATTTTTTACGCTTGAAATATTTGTAAATGGCTTTTGCCGGTGAAGGTACATGTAGTTGGATTTCTTTGTTATATCGATAGATCTATTCTCCAAGCATATGGATAGGACCCCAGAGGGCCTTTTTCGATACGGCGTCATAGCAATTTCTAAAATCGACAACCATGGTTACGTACCGTAGCACGATCGATCGTAATCGCACTCCTTGCCGTACGACAAATAAGGAATTGAACTTGGCGGATTGGTCAAGGACGCATGGAATTTTGAAGCGGAATATGGTATGGTTCGCCGCGATCAAAAGCAGTCCCTCGTGATAATATTAAACTCTGGGATGCGTACCGGAGCACGATCGACCGCCGCGAAGATTTTTGGTCACTCGGAATTTGCTACGGTACGACATTGGTCAAATCGAACTATTTGCATTTGTTGCGGGGATAACCACCAAATAATTATCCGTACTTTGGAAATAGCAGCACAATCTAAATGGTGTAAAATATTGATAAATAAAAGATAGTTATAAAGCATCGATATTTACGGGTTATTCCCAATTATCTTAAAAGAATCGTCGTTCAGAGTTTAATATTATCATGCTTTACTGCTCTTGATCGCGGCGAACCATATCTCATTCCGCTTCAAAATTGCACGCGTCCTTGACCAATCCGGCAAGTTCAATTCCTTATTTTGTACCGTAAGGAGTGCGATCGCGATCGATCGTGCTACGGTACGCAGCCCAGGACAACGATTCACCCCCGCACCAAATGAAAATAGTTCGATGTGACCAATGTTGTCCCATAGAGAGTTCAGAGGGACCAAAAATGTTCGCGGCGGTCGATCGTGCCCCGGTACGCGGCCCTCACATTGGAGCGGCCTTATCATCGACATGCGATAAATGACTTAAGATAGTTTCCAGCCGTCTATCTTTGTGGGAAATTTCGATTCCCCTCAACGCTTGCAAACTTAGCATTATCCGTCGCTATATTAGGTAGTTAAATAAATAGATATAAACGATCATAGTAAACTACAAGTTAGTCGGGCACTGGCGCTCTGTTGACAACAAACGTCTGATGAATAGAGAGAAGGTGAACAATTTATTGATGCAAAATACACGTAGATTTTCTTCATTTGTCAGGAGAACATGCAAGGTTATTCACGACAACGAAACCTCAAAGTTTATTCGAATGTGTATCAGCAATTTCAGACCTGTTAATATAATATTGTAGAAGTCCTGGTTGATAATGAAACACTATTTTTTTTACAATAAAACGAACGGTCTATGCAGGTTCGAAGGAACATTTGGTTCATAAACTGGAGTTGTATCACATCCATATATCGAACACGCACTAAGAAATTTGTCACTGCCTGATCAAAAGTTATGTATCAGTTGCTATTTAGTGGTCGGTATGTAAACAATTGATGCATCTTTTAATAACTCAGTAGATTGCTTTAATGTAATTTGTCATTAGTTGCAAACTTTCTGTCTTTTTACGGAGAATATCATATCTGATATATCCAACTTATCAATAGCGTATTTTAAATGATATATATCGATGCAAATAGTAAAACGAAGCTCCGAACTTTATAGGAATATGGTTATACATTACTATGAAATAGCAAAATACGCATCTTAGGGTAAGTGAATCGTGAAATGCCCTCTTCTACAAGGATATGATACCCTGTTTTACTTCGTGGCTTATTTAGTTAAGGTAAAGAGAAAGAGAAAAAAAAGGTTAACGAAAAGGTCTGTCGCCCAGAGGGTGAGAACCTGTGTGGATGCGGAGGGTCTACGTGGAGCCTGCCACCCCGCTGTCGACCTAGTCCTAGTCGCTGTCCATCTCCATGTCCAGTGGCTGCAGGTTAAGGTCGGTCTTGACGGAGGCTCCGGAGGCAGACTGGGGCGAAGAGGAGTCAGCCGAGTCGGAAGAAGGTGGGGAACGTTTGGGAGCCGACATCTGCGGGGCAGGCGGTGGCGGGGGTGGGGACGATGGGAGACGGGTCGCGTTGACCTCCATGTCAATGGGGGGCTCAACCTTCACCTTGGTCGTCAACTGGTCGTCGTCGGCGTCCGTCGACTGCGGTTGTGGCGGTGGAATCGACGGTAGCGTGGCCGCCTCGACCTCCATATCGTTGGCCGGTTCAACTTTCAACTGGAGCTTGGCCGGAGCCGCATCAGAGCCGGGGTGGTCGTCAGGCGCCGGACCGTCAGTCGCTAGCCGTGGAAGCGTCCGCGGAGGAGGGGAGTCGTCCGTAGTGTTTCTGCTGGAACCTTCATCCGGGGTCTGAGTGCCGTTCTCCCCGGCCTCCTCCTTCACCCTCGCGCGGGGTGAGTCGTCGCCCGAATCGCCCGAGGAAGATTGGTCGCTGTGCTCCTGCTTCACGTCGACCGGCGGTTCAGCCACTGTGTCCACCTCGAGCGGTCCCGGGGCCGGGTCCCGGCCATCCTCGTGCCCGGCGTCCTTCCGCTCCTCGCCCTCGCTGCCGTCCGCCACAAAGCCCTTCTCCTCCTCGTCGTAGTCGCGGGTCACCTTGGCGCTGTCCTTGGCCTTGTCATCCTTCTCCTTGGTGTCCCGATCTCGATCTCGATCTCGATCCCTGTCCTTAATGTCCCTGTCACGCTCCCGGTCCCGATCTCTGTCTCTGTCACGGTCGCGGTCACGTTCCCGGTCACGTTCGCGGTGCTGCTTCTTCTTCAGCTTGGGGTCACGCTCGTGGCTTCTTTCCCTCTTGCGATCCTTCCGATTCCTGCAAGCAGCGCAAGCCAACAATTCACTCAATCCAGCCGATATATATCAATTTATATATATTACGTGCTCACCTCACAGATATACAGTATATAGTTATCCCCTTTGAATAAAACATCTGCATACAAACCTACGACATCTAGTGTTTGAAGATTGTTGACATCCAATATTTGCGGCTTGCTTCGTTAACGGTTTAATAGTAGTTGATTGGGCTTATGTGCAAACAAGACATTCGTCGATATAACGAAACAAAGAAACTGCATTAGCATTACATTTGGCTGGGCGTTCATACCTCTTAGGTGATCTACTTTTGGATCTAGATTTCCTTCCCCGGGATCTGGACCGCTTTCCCCGAGATCTTGACCTCCTTCCCCGAGATCTTGATCTCCTTCCTTTCGACCTTGACCTTCTTCCCCTAGTTCTGCTAGTTGATCGCTTTCTCGATCTACAAGTAAAGATGGAACATGATATAGCATGAACTATCAATTCAAATAACTTGGAAGAAAGAAGACAGAAGACGAAAAGTTTATCTGAAAACAGCTGTCAGCCAAACACAGAGATACTACACGACCAAAGTACAGGATGTTTCAGAGCGAGGACCCTACTGCGCGTGTTAATATCATGCCAAAAGGGGGAAAAAATGTCTTGCGCCTTAACATATAGGTTCTCGCAAAGTAAATTCACTGGCGAAACCCTTTTTATACACTAGGGTCCTTCTTCCATGTAACGGCGAACCATTGCTTCAGCATAGCTCACGTATTACTCACGCCTAACGTTTATTACAATAATACATTTCGTGGCTTCTAACATGGAAGATGGACCTACACTAGGTGTATTACGAACAAAATAGTTGTTGTTAAAATGCCAGTGAAGCGTAGTCTGGAGTGTAGTGAAAAGATTTCAAAGACTGCACCCCCGTAGGAAGAAAAAGGAAGACAGGGACTTTAATGAACACAGAAAGCTCATACATTTTGGATACAAGGTAGCAGGTTCATTGCAGATGACGAGGTACATGAAGCTACTGTATCCGGTCTGAAACCAACGTTTCGCCCACTGACATTTGTTTGTGGTGATTATAATCCGATCAGGACACTAATCTCGTTTTGAAGGTGCGTCCTTAGCAAAATAAGCAGCAGAAACCAGGAGGGGAAACCCCTAGAAAACCAGCAAGCACCACACAGGGCTAAATTCTGTTGTTATAAGACAAAACATCTCCTGGCTGCGTGTAGCTTTTCTTCGGACAAAAATCGCGATTTTAAAAATTATTATTGTACGAATGATTATTACGATGGCGGAAGGCAGTCCTAGTGATTATGATCAAGGAGTTTAATGCGTAAGGTTTCAACGAGGCCACAATTGATTCGTCAGACCAATCGTCTTACCTCTCATCTTTAGGTTTCTGAACCACCGATCTAAAACACAAATTGGTACATAGTTATGTACCTCTGTCCTGATCCCACATAGTCGGTGCGGCATTCCCAACTACACATTAAGATTGAACTCGCGAACACTTAAGTCGACAAAGTAATTTATAAGCAGTGATCAAGTTACTCAGAAGTTGGAAGTTGCTCCCTCATTCTAGATCTGCTCTTGTCAAACTGTGCGTATTCAGAACGTTCCCGAAAGTAGGCCTATAACATGGCAATAATACCGTAAATATCAGACTTTATATATTGCCTCGTTCTGCACACCCACCTTGTAAGTCACAAGTGGATTATTTTAGCCCAGATGGCACTTTATTTTATTAAATTTCAAATTTTATAGAAGTGTCTACACAAACAGAACTACAACAGGAGCAGACGGGACAAGCATTTGAATGTTTTAATGGTAGAGGCATCCAGTGTAACGCAAGTACATGTTTGACATTTAATTGGTTACTTGTTGGAAACTAACGGTACAATGAACCTACAATAACAAATTTATGCTGGTTATCACGCAATTCTTCATCTTTAGACGTAAAATGGAGCAACTATTACCCGACAGTGAACAAACAAGCGTTCACCATTGATACCATTTACTATCATAACCCACATTCTTACCTTTCCTCTTTAGTTTTCTGAGACACCGATCTAAAATATAAATCGATATATAATAATAAAGAGTGCACGGTATCCCCGATGGCTTTCTGTTATGTAAGCAATGAAGTGCCCGCAGGTATATAACAGCGGCATTCCTTTTTTGATTGGCTGGATGGGCATTTAAGGCTATCTTTGTGGACACATGGGCTGAAGCGGGCAAAGGAATGCAAGAGACAATGAGATGACAGAATGAAAGAACCATACGTGAGGCTTGGATCCACAATCTGTTGCTTTGTAGTACGCTATCACGGCGGCGGCCTCATCCACAGTGAACGTGTTGTTTCTAGGGCCTTACTGTGTTACTTGAACTGAGTTTGCTTTCGGATCTGGCTTGAACTCTTCAATTTTAACCCTGAGCAGACTATTTGTTTGGTAACTGACAGCGACAGATCGTTTCATGGTAAAGGATCATGGTCATTTAGCAATTAATTACATTTTGCGCACGTTTGTGTCTTTGGACTAGCTGAGATGAGAAGACCTCGATTGGCTGGGTCATGAACAAATTTTGTCGCATGAAGCTACAACAAAGTCCAACGTTCACTGGATAATCTACTTGGATGCCTCGCGTCACATCATGGTCCACAACCAATTGTGTTTTCCACTTGTATTCCCTTTCAAAACTGAAGAATGGTGCTCATTGACACTTGCTTTTCGTGCAATTATCGAGCATTTATAATACCAGATGGCCCCTCTTAAATTAAGTGATAAACATAGGGGAAACCCTAGAAAACCAGCAAGCACCACAAAGAGCTGTTCTGTTGTTATAAGGCAAAACACCTCCTGGCTGCGTGCAGCATTTCTTCGGACAAAAACGCGATTTTTACCATTATTATTGGACGAATGACTATTACAATTGGACTATCCTGGCGGAATGCAGGACTACCGGTAATGATTATGATTAAGGAGTTCAACGCGCAAGGTATCAACGGGGCGACAATGGATTGTCAGACCAATCGGCTTCTTACCTCCCATCTTTAGGTTTCTGAGCCACCGATCTAAAACACATATTGGTACATGGTTATGTACCGACAAAGTAACTTATAAGCAGTGATATCGATCAAGTGCCCGTTTTTTAGAAGTTGGAGTTGCTCCCTCATTTAAGATCTGCTCCTGTTAAACTGTGCGTATTCAGAACGTTCCCTCAAATAGGGCCATAACATGGCAATAATACCGTAAATATCAGACTTTATATGATGCCTCGTTCTGCACACCCACCCTGTAAGTCACAAGTGAATGAATTATTTCAGCCCTGATAGCACTTTATTTTATTCAATTTCAAATGTAATAGAGGCGGCTTTAACACGGTCGCATCCACAGTGAATGTAACAGAGGCGGTTTTAACACGGCCTCATCCACAGTGAATGTAATAGAGGCGGCTTTAACACGGTCGCATCCACAGTGAATGTAGCAGAGGCGGTTTTAACACGGCCTCATCCACAGTGAATGTAATAGAGGCGGCTTTAACACGGCCTCATCCACAGTGAATATAATAAAGGCGGCTTTAACACGGCTTCATCCACAGTGAATGTAATAGAGGCGGCTTTAACACGGCCTCATCCACAGTGAATGTAATAAAGGCGGCTTTAACACGGCCTCATCCACAGTGAATGTAATAGAGGCGGCTTTAACACGGCCTCATCCACAGTGAATGAAATAAAGGCGGCTTTAACACGGCCTCATCCACAGTGAATGTAATAGAGGCGGCTTTAACACGGCCTCATCCACAGTGAATGTGTTGCTTTTAGGGCCTTAATGTGTTACTCGAACTGTGTTTGCTTTCGGATCTGGCTTGAAATCTTCCATTTTCACTTGGAGCAGACTATTTGTTTGGTAACTGAGTGACCGGCCATTTCATGGTAAAGGATTATGGTTATTTAGCAATTAATCACATTTTGCGTGCGTTTATGCCTTTGGACTAGCTGGGATGAGAAGGCCTCGCTTAGCTGTGGCATGAAGCTATAAGAAAGTCCAACGTTTACTTGATAATCTACTGAGATGTCTCGAGTCACAACCACAACATGCTCCACAACCATTTTTGCTTATGCTTGTTGTATTTCCTTTCAAAAACGAAAACTGGCGCCCATTAATTGACACTTGCTTTTCGTGCAATTATCGGGGATTTATATTACCAGATGGCCCCTCTTAAATTAAGTGATAAACATAGGGGAAACCCTAGAAAACCAGCAAGCACCACAAAGAGCTGTTCTGTTGTTATAAGGCAAAACACCTCCTGGCTGCGTGCAGCATTTCTTCGGACAAAAACGCGATTTTTACCATTATTATTGGACGAATGACTATTACAATGGGACTATCCTGGCGGAATGCAGGACTACCGGTAATGATTATGATTAAGGAGTTCAACGCGCAAGGTATCAACGGGGCGACAAGGAATTGTCAGACCAATCGGCTTCTTACCTCCCATCTTTAGGTTTCTGAGCCACCGATCTAAAACACATATTGGTACATGGTTATGTACCGACAAAGTAACTTATAAGCAGTGATATCGATCAAGTGCCCGTTTTTTAGAAGTTGGAGTTGCTCCCTCATTTAAGATCTGCTCCTGTTAAACTGTGCGTATTCAGAACGTTCCCTCAAATAGGGCCATAACATGGCAATAATACCGCAAATATCAGACTTTATATGATGCCTCGTTCTGCACACCCACCCTGTAAGTCACAAGTGAATGAATTATTTCAGCCCTGATAGCACTTTATTTTATTCAATTTCAAATGTAATAGAGGCGGCTTCAACACGGTCGCATCCACAGTGAATGTAACAGAGGCGGTTTTAACACGGCCTCGTCCACAGTGAATGTAATAGAGGCGGCTTTAACACGGCCTCATCCACAGTGAATGTAATAGAGGCGGCTTTAACACGGTCGCATCCACAGTGAATGTAATAGAGGCGGCTTTAACACGGCCTCATCCACTGTGAATGTAATAGGGGCGGCTTTAACACGGCCTCATCCACAGTGAATGTAATAGGGGCGGCTTTAACACGGCCTCATCCACAGTGAATGTAATAGAGGCGGCTTTAACACGGTCGCATCCACAGTGAATGTAATAGAGGCGGCTTTAACACGGCCTCATCCACAGTGAATGTAATAAAGGCGGCTTTAAAACGGCCTCATCCACAGTGAATGTAATAGAGGCGGCTTTAACACGGCCTCATCCACAGTGAATGTAATAGAGGCGGCTTTAACACGGCCTCATCCACAGTGAATGTAATAGAGGCGGCTTTAACACGGCCTCATCCACAGTGAATGTAATAGAGGCGGCTTTAACACGGCCTCATCCACAGTGAATGTAATAGGGGCGGCTTTAACACGGCCTCATCCACAGTGAATGTAATAGAGGCGGCTTTAACACGGCCTCATCCACAGTGAATGTAATAGGGGCGGCTTTAACACGGCCTCATCCACAGTGAATGTAATAGAGGCGGCTTTAACACGGTCGCATCCACAGTGAATGTAATAAAGGCGGCTTTAACACGGCCTCATCCACAGTGAATGTAATAGGGGCGGCTTTAACACGACCTCATCCACAGTGAATGTAATAGAGGCGGCTTTAACACGGTCGCATCCACAGTGAATGTAATAGAGGCGGCTTTAACACGGCCTCATCCACAGTGAATGTAATAAAGGCGGCTTTAACACGGCCTCATCCACAGTGAATGTAATAGAGGCGGCTTTAACACGGCCTCATCCACAGTGAATGCAATAGAGGCGGCTTTAACACGGCCTCATCCACAGTGAATGTAATAGAGGCGGTATTAACACGGCCTCATCCACAGTGAATGTGTTGCTTTTAGGGCCTTAATGTGTTACTCGAACTGTGTTTGCTTTCGGATCTGGCTTGAAATCTTCCATTTTCACTTGGAGCAGACCATTTGTTTGGTAACTGAGAGTGACCGGCCATTTCATGGTAAAGGATTATGGTTATTTAGCAATTAATTACATTTTGCGTGCGTTTATGCCTTTGGACTAGCTGGGATGAGAAGGCCTCGCTTAGCTGTGGCATGAAGCTATAAGAAAGTCCAACGTTTACTTGATAATCTACTGGGATGTCTCGAGTCACAACCACAACATGCTCCACAACCATTTTTGCTTATGCTTGTTGTATTTCCTTTTAAAAACGAAAACTGGCGCTCATTGACACTTGCTTTTCGTGCAATTATCGGGGATTATAATACCAGACGGCCCCTCGTAAGTTCATAAACATTGATAAAGGGATTACTTTGTGCGGTATGGCCTTACGATTGGCTTAGTTGTCGGATTATGGAGATGCCCTGATTCGAAAATACTAATTACAACGCATTTCCCTTTCACGCAAAATAGAAGCTGCTCTTACCTGTCACTGTATGAACTCTTCTTGTCCGATCTAAAATAAAGGGAAATACTGGTAATTAGGTATCTAGAAAACCAGGCAGTACACGTAAGATGAGGATGCATAAACCATGCAGTCACGGATGCGGGACCTGTTGAGGGAGGAGTTAATAACTATAATAATAAATAAGGTAGGGGCATATGTACCATTAACCTTCGTGTAAGTAAACAAAGCAAAGACAACATCATTTTCCCACCTGTGTAACATTTACCAATTAAAACAAAGCCCTGTAAATCGCATTGTTCTTACCTTGTTTCTTTACTTTTTCTCGCATCAGATCTAAAATACACAAAATCTACTTTTACACCAAACAAGAATCATGAACAGAATGTAAGCCATTAAAAATTACGTCTGCATATGTTTACAACATGTTGTTAAGTAAAGAATATACAAGTGATTATCAAGTAGCAAGCAGGTAGTACGCACCGAGATCTTGATGCCTCTTTGTCGGATGACGGCGACCTGTCTTTGGCGGTCCTCGGTGGAGTCACGGAGCTGCGTGAAGACTTCTTCACCGGGGACTTGGAGCCGTCGCGCTTCTTCTTGACGGGGGACTTGGACTTGGAGCGACGGCGGCTCTTGGAGCGGCTCCGGCGACGGGATCTACAACATTCCAAGGATCAAGGGTCAGAGAGGCCTTGAGAAAAGGGAGAATACTACAACAACGACCACTAGTTCCCGATTCACCCACACAAGGGCAATACCCTATTTCGCCGGAATGTATTTTGTTTTGGCGAAGACGCATGTTGGTATAGAAACAGGATTCATGTGTGATTTTACAGACGGAAGAACCATGTCAACGAGGCTCTTTTTTATACAACCAAAATTACTACTGCATCCTTTAGTTTAAGCGTCTTATAAATGACTGTGCCTTATAAAATTATACTGTGATAGCTGTAATAATGTATACAATGTATAACCGACTTTGATCTCGATTTTCTCTTCCGGCCGCGTGACGCTGAGCGGCGCCGACGGCGTTCTCTGCAATTCGAGAAATCTTGTTAGTTCACTTGGACAGCACGAGCAGCAAATCAACAGACTACACCATGATACATAGTGGTCGTCAGAGGGCGGTGTTTACCTACTCAATGAGTGTGGGACAGAGAGACCAGCTGTCTTATGGTGCTTCGGCGGTGAACGTCATTTGTATTTTGATAGTTGTACGATTATGTAACTAATTAATACTTTGGATAAAATGATCAGTGATTCACTTGAGTTAGTGCGTGTTCATATATTCCGGGCAAGCGGATGTCGGGTGTTCGAGCTCTGCCATGTACCACCGGGTGTAAACCAGCATACAGCACACTAACGGTATGTATAACCGCGAGAGGTCCTCACGCCTTGGGAAGATGCAGGATATGACGTCGTTTTTTTCTAGACCCCGCAAAGTCGCTCATTAGCGTAAACCCACAGACTTAACTAGTCACTACCATTAGGTACGACACCAACTGAAATACACTAAACAATTAAACATTGCTTATTATGGTCCCACACCAACTAGGTGATCTCCCTTTTTAAGCCGCCTACATATTATGCGGAAACCCATGGTATCCTGCCATCCGATGCACTGTAATAAAAAAATAGTTCACCTAACTGCTTGACCTCTTGCAATCTACCGCTGTCACTTCACGCCACAGTGCCTACACTACCCACCTTGACCTGGACCTGCGACGCCTGGGGGACCGAGAGCGCTTCCGCGAGCGAGACCTGGACCTGCGCTTGGGAGACTTAGAGCGTTTGCGGGACCTGAGATAACAAACACATCACTGTTTGTTGCACTAAACCATTTAATCAGGCACGATATGTCAAAGTGAAAATCATTACGGCTATTCGGTCACTTATGCTCCAGCATACGATTCATGAGCTAACAAAAATGCTCCCTTACTCGTGCGATATAAATCACCTTCCTTCCATGTATTTTGATACTGCGTACCTGGAGCGAGATTTGCGCTTTGACCTTGAGCGTCGTCGTGACCTTGATCTTTTGGACCTTGACTTTGACCTTCTTCGGGACCTGGACCTAGATCGCTTCCTTCGGCTTCGGGACCTCGACCGGCTTCGTCTTTTCGCATCATCTAAAATAAACACGATTGCATTAGTGCTAGAGTAAACTTAAAAACAAAATTCTTCATCGAATCGTTTTATCATTAAGTTTATCATGATGCAACCATTCAGGTAAGGATAATGCAGGAGAACTCATTTGGCATTGACAGATCATCTGCTGCACAAACAATAGATTGATGTCACCATTACTTGATCAACAACAACCCGACGTGCCGTTAGGCTCTCAGGTGGCCAGAGCACTCAATGCGAGCGTGCTAGCCTACTGAGCTATCGCGCTGGGTGCCATTGGATAGTTACATGATGATATACATGTACAATATATATGCAACAAACGGTAACATAAAAAAAAGGCGACTTGCCAGTTTCTGTTTCAAATGGGCTAGAATTTCAGGTACTCGACTGCACACTGCATAACGTAAATATATTCGACATTTCATATACCTACGTCCTTAACCAAGTCATTCACCCACCAGGTTCAGCGACCGCCGAAATGAGCGATGAAGCTTCCTTCACTTTTTTCATGGCCTCCTCAATCTCACGATTATTCATCAGTCCAGCGAGATTGGCTGAAGCAGGTTTCGTAATCGCATTGTTGGAGTGGGAAATCCTGAAATTGAGTTTACAGTTAGTCTTTATTTTTGCAGAACAAATTTCAGAAGACTATGAATAAAAAGTACAAGTATCTGCTTCAGGTCAATGGGATTAACACCATTGAATTAATGAGAGGATTGTGGCAAGTGAATTTATGTCAAATAGTCCTATCATAGGGGTCTGGAAGGGGGGTCCAGTGTCGGTTTTTCACGACCTTCTGTGTCACTTTTTTGTTTTCCAAAATCTGTGTCGCTGTCGCTTTTTTAGATCCTCAGTGTCGGAATTTGGGGGTCAATGTCGAATCATATAAGCCTGTGTTGTGTGTCGCCATTTACCAATTCCAGACCCCATATCATGCACCGGATAGGAAAGATCAAAATCTGTTTTAGTCTGAATGATTGAGTGGCTTCTGGTCTATAACATTATACACAAAGTAAATACAAATTAGAACAACAAAAGCAGGTCATTACCTGAGCGGTTTCCCACCAAGCATGGTCTCATTCAATGCCAAGGCCTTGGGCACGGTAGACTGGTCAGAAAACTCGACAAAACCATTCTTTGTGGGCAGAGTCTGATCCCCAGCCATGCGAATGTACTTGACTTCTCCAATCGTAGAGAAGAAACTCATCAGCTCTTCGGGCCTGACGGTACTACTAATATTAGCAACATAGACTGTTCTCCGGATTTCATCTTGTTTTGAAGGATCAGACATACCAAGTATACCCATCTGTAAGAAAGAGACACCAATTGTTCGATGGCTACAAGTGAAATGCAATACAATAAATTACACCAGACAAACTTCACCAGCATTATTCGGATAACGCTACTGACATGAATGACGGCAATCAATGTGGTGCATACAAATTGACACATCAATGGACTTCATGTATTATTAATGTCTTACATTTACCACTGTCACAAAGTTATTCCATGCTTAGTACAGACTGTTAAGCGCAAGGAAATTCTGACATGCATGCACTTTGGGACTCACCTGGCTAATAGCAGCTGTAGCTGCTGCAATGCCAGTTGGAGCAGTATACTGCATGGCTGATGCTTCATCCAGAATTTTGCCTGCAAAATTAATAATACCGAAAATGCAGACTGTGCTATGTTCAATCCGGTGGAAGATGTATGGGTACCAACCCATGTTCATGCATCCTACTTGATCCAACTTCTTAATTAACCCTGACAGTCATTTAGGAAGAACAAGATGTCAAACCAGCTAAAGCAAATTCTTACTCCTAGTGTACAAAGGTAGAATTCCATAGTTAAGAGGGATAATAATTTTAATGAGCATTTTTACTGAAGTGCATCCTAAGGGACATACACCATGTTCAATGCCAAAGTTAGGGTGCAACATTTAAAAGGCATTTAACATTGAAATTGTATAATAATCAGTGAATCATAAATGTGAATAATGGCTAAATAATGCCAATTGGGTAAGGTGGAAATAATGCATTTACCATCAGGAACTGGAGCAATGACCAGTGCTCTGTCAATAAATACAGTATTTGTAAGGTGTAGGGATACACCAACATCTTCAACATCCTCAAATCTGACATAGCACACTTTGCTGTTGACAGGCACAAGTTCACTGCAAAGAAATGAAAGACATAATTTAATAAGATATAATTTGGTACCTCAATAGAATTGTAAGGGAGCACATACATATATATATACTGGTAGTATTTATAATTAGAGAGAGAAAAGAATACCAGTAGATAGTAGCGACAGGAGGAAAATGTGATACATCTGCCAAGCATACAGTTAATTCCAAAACAATCAAAAGTAATGGTGGTACCCATGTTTCCTGGGATCCAATATTTTACTACTCTTGCTATATAACCATCGTTTTATTTTTAAAAGGAAAGACAAGACCAGTGATGAAGGATTTGGATCTGTAATCTGTATCCCAGAAGGACATATTATTTTATAGATCTGATAATGGCGTAATCCTTGACTGGATGCTAACTACTGCCCCACTCTTAGAGATAGCGCATTGCAGCTGATGAGGATGTCACAGTAGTAGCGGTCCAATATTTCCCACCCGTTATTTCAGCCATCACCAGGCCTCAATTATTTGACTTGTAAGTTTAAAAACCACTCACCGGCCATCAAACATATTAGCTGCCAGGGCTTTAGGATAAATATGGTTTATATTATCACAATTACGTATAATGGGCGGCATAGTGTAATGTGAGAACAAAGGCCTTCATGGTGCTACCATTTTCTCTATAGGTGAAAAAAATAGGTGACTACCTGTCTCAGCACCTACCCCCTCCCCCACCCTGAAATACACACCATCATCAACCCATGGTAACCCAGAAATCGATTTAATATTCCTAACGTAAGTTTAGATAGTAAGACAGTCGACACTCCAAAGCTTGTTACCCAGTGTAGTCATTGACATTAAACATGTAAACAGTTTACGACTGCAAAATACATTATCAGAGTCATCCGTTCTTCTTTTCTAGAGTTTGTTTAAAAAGCCACATATGGATGTGCCACAGGTGAATTCATAGAATCAGAAATCACTCCATATCTGCTGGCTTGTATTGACATGTACACCATCACCCACTCCTGTGACCTGCATAGTATCCATTATCCGGATTGGTTGATAGGGAGGCCAGTGAGAATTAAATGTTTTCACATACCGAAATTACACTTATAAGCGACAATAGAGGTCTAGTGCCCAATACTATTTATTTCGCTGCAAATTTGGGGAAAGCCCCGTAATGAGTATGGATAACGCAGATTTTTTGCACAGACCAATTTACCGTAGGGAGCCCGGTAATGAGCATTGATAACATGGATTTTAATGGTAATGAGGGTGTAGCGCATAGATTTTTTGGGATATTCATTCAGATATTTGCACACAGCCAATTTACCGCAGGGGGAGCCCTGTAATGAGCATTGATAACATAGATTTTAATGGTAATGAAGGTGTAGAACCTGGACTTTTGCTGATATTCACACAGATTTTTGCACACGACTAATTTACAGTAGGGACCCCCCGAAATGAGTATTGATAATGCAGATTTTAATGGCAATGAGGGTGTAGAGCAAGGATTTTTGCAGATATTCACATGGCCCAAATTTTATACACTTTCGTTTATGATTATGATTTCTTGTTTAATTTCTGGTTTTTACCCATTTACTGGTGGATAATTCGCATATATAGCCAACATGAGAACATTATAACAATCCACAACACAATGCCACATCCTTTGATAACTTGTTAAATTCACAGGCTTATTAAATTAGTTACAACTTCCCTGCCATCTGGAACTGGTAGCCCTTTGAAAACAACTCCATAGTCACATTGGCATGTAATTGAATCCTGGCTTCTTCTTTGCCAAAGCCGTCTTTAGCGTTTGTCACTGTCTACCTGCCTAAACGTTTCAGTACAACAATCTAACCAATTGGTTGATTATGGATATCATGGATAAATTGGGTATAAAAGGAGTTGTTGGTCTAGGTTAAATACATTTATTGTTCTCCATAAACTTTCGCTGCTTAATCTTTTATATAATCGATCACACCAACCCTGACGATTGTATACAACTCCGCAATAGCCTTGCGGTCACTCTGCCTCTGGCGACATGGTGCAAACAACAACAGATAGTCCAATCGCCGCAGGCTAATCCCCTCACCCCCCCCCTCAATCGCTGTAGACTGATTCACTTGCCCCCCCTCTCAATCGCCGTAGACTTATCCCCTTGCCCCCCCTCTCAATCGCCGTGGACTTATCCCCTAACTTATCCCCTTGCAGCTCGACCAATCCCAACCACCCCCCCCCCTCCACCTATGGAAGGGTGTGCCATGTGGTGAGAGCGACTCGGCCGTTATGCTGTTCGGCCATGATGCATCTGTGCATACAGCATAGCATTCCGACCTGTGAACCAGTGGTGAAGACACAGACAAGAGTCTGTGGCTAGGGCTATTTTTATTAGGCATGGTTTCAGTTTCTTTCAGTCATTGGTGAGGGATTGCATAGTGCATCCCATAAGTTAATCGCTATGTACAAAGTCTCACTTCTCAGGGTAAAGCTTGATGTCCTCAATATGTCCGATGAAACTGAACAAACTTCGCATTTGTTCCTTCGTCGTCGGCGGGGCAAGGTTGGTGATCTGAACCACCCTGGACTCTTCGTGCATTTTGAAAGGTTTCACTCGGAACCAATGTTGCCCAAATTATGCAGCAAGGAGCTGCCTTACCACTAAGAAGATTGAGCGGAAGATATTTCCTAAAACACTGACTAAACTTTGCAAATTAAAGGTTTTCACCCGACATCGAGATCAAAACATGTCGACGCTGAACGTGCGACCCGGCTTCCGGTGTCCCACATGAAATAATTGCCTAAGCGGTTTTATTTGAGCATTCGCCAGGTGTCGCTGAAGGACGTTGAGGGCGACACCAGGCGAGTACCTTGAGAAATATCGAAGCCATTTCGCAGAGCTGTTCGTAGCAGACGAAATGGAATTAGATCTAGATGCAATTTCTGCGGCGAAACAGGCAGATCTTGATCAACTATTGCTTGATTTCACTTGCTTACAACAGGTTCGACACGACGTAACTTATTTTGTGCAGTTAAACTTGAATCTAATCTATGTAACTTGATTTTAAGAAGACAAACACACTCGACAGTAGACATAGACAGATAGAGTCTATCATGTCTACTCACTGTCGAGTAAGTTAGTAAACTGAATGTCGTGCGGCGTGCAGTCAAAAAGAAAAATGCTGCGAGCCGATGGTTTTGAAAATCGCTGGCGCAGATAGATCTAGCGGATGTTTTGATGCAGTGCAATCTGAGATATGTTTTCCCGTTTTTTCAAGAAGATTAGAAATAGCAATGAAGTTCGGTGAACTTCATTCAGCTGACGCGGCAAAATAAGGCCGACTTTTTAGTTTAAAGAACATCAAGCCTATTCTCCACTGACGCAGACAATGAATATCGGCCTATCATGCAGTGACACTTTTTTACGGTTTCATGTGTACACAGATCTCAGTGTTTTCCATAAACATGGAATACAGCCCCCCTCCCCCCCCCCCCACCCCCCGGAAGATAGCGATGAAGTTCGGTGAAATAGCGATGAAGTTCGGTGAACTTCATTCAGCTGACGCGGCAAATTAAGGCCGGCTTTTTAGTTAAAAGAACATCAGGCCTATTCTCCATTGACGCAGACAATGAATATCGGCCTATCATGCAGTGACACTGTTTACGGTTTCATGTGTACACAGATCTCAGTGTTTTCCATAAACAATGGAATACAGCCCCCCGCAACCCCCTCCCGTGTCTATCCGGACCTTATCTATACCTTCGAATTCCTTATTTTTCAGGAGGTTTCGGGTAGACGTTGCGTGATGGCGTGGCGAAATTCGGCCTCCAACAAGAAGTCGATAATTGGCGGGGGGGGGGGGGGGGCAAGGGGGGATCGTGTTCCTAAGTCACGGAGAATACATTTCTTTATTCCCAGGTCACGATGAATTAAAAGAAAAAGTCCCTGTTTACAATGGAAGAGGCGGATACATGATATAAATTGGCCATTTCCTAAATCACGGTTATTTATTATGAAAACTCCCAGTTTACGATTAACTTTAGTGAAAATCCTCGATCACGGCGGTCGGCTAATATCTCATTCCCAGTTCACGAAGACATATTTTCGCTTCTTTCGCCCCAAGTGGCCCGGCCCTGCCTCCTTCAGAAACGTCACGCAGGGTTGTGTGAGCGATAACCTGGATGGTTGAAACCAAACTTAAAACTGTATATATTCTTCTACAAATGAGTGACAATTTCGTTACTCGGACGTTTTTGGGTTCTAAACTTGCGCTCACTTTATGTTGATGCTGCACGTGTCACTCACATTCTCGTTTGGTCGGGGGCCAAGACATGATCAGGCGAGGACTCGTGAAAGAACTTGCCGAAGAGAGCCAAAGCGAGAATCCGAAAAAGCGAGGACGGGAACGCGAAAAGGCGCGGACGAGTATCCGAAGCGTGTGGCAGTAGCGTGTTCCCTAAAAGTCTAAAAATTATGAAAATGAGGTCAAAGGCAGAATGAAATTGGTTGCGCCCTCTCGCGGTCTCGCTTCGCGCAATCTTGCTCTTGATCATGATTTGATTCCCGCCGTGCTCAGCCGCAGTCTCAAGCAATCTCGGCCTTGCCCCGCCTACTGGCCTCAAGCAATCTCGGCCTTGCCATCACGTCTCGTACAGTCTCGCCTTTCCAATCTGGCCTTCTAGACCTTGCGCAATCTCGCGGTCTCGTATTATCCCTTTACCGGTCTCGTATTTCTATTACTGCGCAATATGTCGCCCTTGCCTTCACGTATCGCCTTCTAGTCTTGTACAATCTCGCCCTTGCCATCACGTCTCGCCTTCTAGTCTTGCACAATCTCGCCCTTGCCATCACGTCTCGCCTTCTAGTCTTGCACAATCTCGCCCTTGCCATCACGTCTCGCCTTCTAGTCTTGCACAATCTCGCCCTTGCCATCAAGTCTCGCGCAGTCCCGCCTTCCATTCTAGCCTCGGGCAGCCTCGCCTTCAAGCTATGCGCAATCGGGTGTCGCCTTCTAGTCTTGCGCAATCTCGCCGTTGCCATCTCGTCTCGCGCAGTCTCGCCTTCCGGGCAGTGTCGCCTTCTGGCCTCGGGCAGTCTCGCATTCTCGCCTTGGGTAGTCTCGCCTTCTAGTCTTGCGCAATATCGTAGTTGCCATCACGTCTCGCGCAGTCTCGCCGTCCCGCCTCGGGCAACCTCGTCTTGGGCAGTCTCGCTATCCCGCCTCGGCCAGTCTCGCTATCTCACCTCGGGCAGTCTCGCTTTCTAGTCTTGTGCAATCTCTCCCTCGGGCAGTTTGCCTTCTCGCCTCGGGCAGTCTCGCGTTCTAGTCTTGCGCTCTCTCTTGCCATCCCGTCTCGAGCAGTCTCGCCTTCTCGTTTCGGTCAGTGTCGCCTCATCGCCTTGGGCAGTCTCGCCTTCTCGCGTCGAGCAGTCTCGCCTTCTCGTTTCGGTCAGTGTCGCCTCATCGCCTTGGGCAGTCTCGCCTTCTCGCCTCGGGCAGTCTCGCCTTCTCGCCTCGAGCAATCTCGCCTTCTCGCCTCGAGAAATCTCGCCTTCTCGCCTCGAGCAATCTCGCCTTCTCGCCTCGAGCAATCTCGCCTCGAGCAGTCTCGTCTTCTCGCCTCGGGCAGTCTGGCCTTCTATCTTCTCGTTTCGGTCAGTGTCGCCTCATCGCCTTGGGCAGTCTCGCCTTTCGGCCTTCTCGCCTTCTTGCCTCGAGCAATCTCGCCTTCTCGCCTCGAGCAATCTCGCCTCGAGCAGTCTCGTCTTCTCGCCTCGGGCAGTCTGGCCTTCCATCTTTTGTGCAATCTCGCGGTCTCGCCTTCCCGCCTCGGGCAGTCTCACCTCCTAGCCTTGGGAAGTCAAAATGACTTTTGGAATGTGGGTGAGACTATTCCCCGCACTAGCGATTTGTCACCAATGGTTATAAATAAAATGATAAAACAATAGGTGTGGGTATGCTTTCAAATATTATTTCTTTAAAGATTACGTCGAAATGATTATAGCCTCCTCGCCGGGAAGGGGTTAGTAGACTTTTCCCATTTATATGGTCCGCCGTGTAATTATTATTTTATTACACTTATATTACAGTATATTAATCATTTAAAGAAAGACTCGGAAAGCACAGAAAACAAAGTGTCTACGGTCACTCAAGAACTAGCGAGGAGCAGAAAAGGGGAGGAAGATGCATCCCAAGGTAAGGCATGAGCCATGAGAATATCGTACGTGGCTCACACTGTTACTATATCGGGGACCGAGCGAAAGACTTGACCACTACCCTCGCACAGCCCACCGCAGAAAAAGAAACCTTCAAAAAAGTAATTGTAATTGTACTTGGTAGGGACTAAAGTATTTCATAGCAATACATTATTTTGTTAAATGGCTAACTTTCAGAAATTTGCATTTGCAGCGTTAAAAGAAATGTCCAGCCTGCTACGCGATTTGCAAGATACCCTGAATAAGAGGTGCGATGTGGAAGGTAATAATTAAAACTACTGAAGTGCCAACAACGTTATGAAAATTATTGCAAAAATAATAGAAAGAATCCCTAGCTTTATGGATAACATATAACTTATAACAGACAAAGATATATTAAAGTAGACCAGCTGCTTGTAACTCTCGGTTTTGTACCGGAGAATCGGGCTGGATCCGCCAAAAGTCCTAGACAGCTTGCTACCCCCTCCGCCCGTGAATGAATCCGCCCCTGTGATAGTGATAATGCTAGACAGATCTAGTAACAAATTGTTTCCATGACAAATTCACGAATGTTCATGATAATTTCCTTGATCCGTATACATGGATTAAGAACCTTAAGGTGCAGGTCAGAAAACCATTAACATTTCTGCAACATGAAACGATTGCTGATAAGGAAGTGAAGAGCGGAGCCATGTCCCCGGTGTAACCCCCTACTCTTCGCAAATAAGGACATGGGATCTTTATCCTGCGACCATACAGACAGGACCACAGCGGGGCTCGAACCACCGATCCACGTGCCGTTAGGCTCTCAGGTGGCCTGCTGTTTTCGGCTCTGTTTGGGGCATATGCGGGATAAATATGGCCAAGGAACCTCCTGGGGCCGTACAGGATTTAAATGACATATGCCCCAGATTAGATAGCGCAGACCGGGTTTCGAACCAAGGACGTACTGTTAAAAGTATCTGGAGGCAATTAAGGGACGCCACACATGTTCAACTTTCCACTTTTACTACACATACTAACCGAGAAGAACTAAGTATTACAAAAGGGCCAAAAAGGGAAGTGTGTACCATTTCCAAAGTTGCAAAGTGGTTAACTGCCATCGCCAAGATCGTGACACTGAACCCAAGACATAGGAGTCGTGAAAACGGGGGAAGTAGAAAACATTCCAGGACTTTTCCATGATCTTTTACCCCTTGCGGTGACATTAAATAATGTGCAGGACTTTTCAAGGATATTCCATGATTTTGCATGACCGTGGGAACCTTGTATATATAAGATATACATGTATATATATATGTTAATTATAAAGACTTGCTTGAAAATAGACTTGTCCATGTTTACAGCAGAGAACATGGATCTCAAGTCGAGTATCGGGGAATTGGAGAGTTTGCTTGAAACAGAGAAAAGGGTACGTGTTTTGTAAATGTTTTTTCGTTGTCCTGACCAGTACCTATTTTGTATGTATATATACCGACAAACTCTATAAGCGCTTTATTCTGAATTTACACCCAAGTAAGTATTATCTATAATAATTTGCTGTGGTGTTCAATATAAATATGACCTTGATAACATCAAGGATATTTTATCCCGTTCCATTTTGATTTATCTTTGTAGTCATACACAATGTCACACGATGCTCTGAAGAATGACATCGTCATACTGAAAGAAGAACATCGAAAATCATTGGAAAACCAGAAATCTCTAATGGAAAGCGAAGGTAAAGTCTGCGTCTAGTTTTCCCATTTACCTAGGTTACGGTCATGCGGAGTGTATCTAAGAAGCGTTCATGGCCAGCCATAGTTTATTCGGGCAGTGGCCCCCTCTTTATATCGCGATCCCTACTGCACACCAACGCGGACACGCTCGGTGGCGTCTTTACCTCATAGTTACAGATACCGCAGATTCATTATACACTGAAGGATTAACCTCTCAATCTGTGGTGACCATTATGCCCACATATCTCACGCCATTTTAGGTTCTGAAAACACATTATGTACTGTCACCATAATAAATATATATACACCATATACTATATATTATACGAAAAATTACACGCAGTCGTGAACTGCAGTTACAACGTTGGGGTATTTGCGTTCCTCGGGATTGGGCTTTTCATTTCACCGTGAACTGGTAATGAGGAAAATAATTCATCGTGAACTGGGAATGGGGTATTAGCCGACCGCCGTGATCAAGGATTTTCATTAATCGTGAAATGAGAATTGTAATATTAACAAACGGTGAATTGGGAAATCGTCAATTTAGTATCGTGTATCCACTCCTCCATTGCATGCGGAGAGCACGACCCCCCCCCCCCCCCTCTACGTTATCTCCACCGCTTCGACTAACGGTATGATTTTCAGCGAGTATTCAAAGGGATTGTTTGGATGAACGCATGCAGGACAAATCGAACACAATTGATGCGCTTCAGCAACAGCTCAGCAACCTGGAGAAAGAAAAGCAATCGGAGCTGGTAAAACTGAGACTGGAGGTACTGTCTGTCTGTATGAGCTGCGGGAGTAGCAGCAAGGGGGCGGGGCGGGGGGTGGGTGAAAGTTGTTAACTGGCGTAGGTTTACTCGTCATGCAATGCCCAAAATATAAAGACGTCTTCACAGCAATGTGCCAAGAGATCTTAGTACATTTCTAGGAACTCTTAAGTATTCTGAATGTATGATATGTAATCTTCACATTCTGAGTTTGAAGATAAAATTCAATCGACCAAAGCCATGCATTTAATGTTCAGTTCCTCGGCTACATGCTGTATTTGCAGTATGAGGAAAAGATCATGAGACTACAAAAACAAAACACAAGAGTACAGCAAACACAAGTCTGTGCTACCAACCAAGATATTTTTCGCAAGGCAAGTGCATGCATACGAAGTATACTTTTGCGACTGACGTAAACATTCAATACGCGAATTAAAATCTTGATTACATTTAACATTTACGCCTTTCCCTTCAGCACCGGCCCATACTCTCTCAAAGCAAGAAAGGTTGGCGTTATAAGAGATCCTTATTTCTTTCAGAAGCTGCAACACGCCAAAGCAGAATCAGATAAAGAGATTTCGGCTTTGAAGAGAAAAATATCGGAACTCCAGCAAAAGCTCGAAAGTCAGCAGCACAGGCCTGCATATAACAGTCTATCGATAAGCAAGAAACGAAAGTTATAGACAACGTTAAATTGCACCATGAACAATTGGAGTTGGTGATTTTCCTTCGACGAATTATCTATTGTTGAAAGTGGTTTCATGGTATTAGATTGATCACAAACGACTCCATTATACGGTTGGGGAATTATCTGTTTATTGCCAGATGCAGACATGTGTTTTTTCAATGTTGTAATATGTTTCAAGTTCACTTTATTATATATTATGGTTTATAGCGTATACCGGCGTATGCGAGTTATTAGACTGTGGTCACGGCATGTCCAACCTGTGGGCAATGAAGAAAGATCTTCCTCGACGTGCCAGCCGTCCCCCATACTAGCAAGTCCATCCGGGGACCGGGACAGGGGCCACTCCAAACACTAAAGCCCGGGCTGCTTCAAAAACGGACTTTTCCTTCTGTCCCAGTAAAATTGGGGATCGAATACCCCTTGCCCCCCGCCCCCACTGAGTGTGGCGAGCCATTTCGTCTACATATCAAGTGTTTATCGATCCGTCCAGGTTCGATCTCACATTGGCTTCTAGCTTGGACCGATCACACAATGACGGCGCGTTTAGGTCGCTGCTGTGGTATCTCCATGGCTGCTTGGCGCAGAATAGTCGCTACACCTGGATTGGGTGAAGGTGATCATGGCCAAGTAGTCCTTGTAGCAAATCAGCTGGTCTCGTCAGACATGTACTTCCGAGGACAACCTGTACAAAATAAATGTACACTACAAAATTAAACGGGTCAATTCAATCAATAAAACGCAATTCTTAAATAATATAACGTTATTTTGCATCTCATTCGTTATCGTGCTGAATAAATTTCTATATGTAAACCAATCTTTCTTTCACAGTTGCATAATTTTTTTCTAAAATATCCATGGCGTTCTAGCTTTTTTTTTTTTTTATTATGCATAAAATACGACTGTCAGAAATACAGCACACGGACGTTTACCTATACCAACGTTCATCATGTAAAACAACAGCATGACTACAGCATTAGCAAGAATTACTTGCGGCAGTTGCTGACACTGTTACCTGTATATTGGTTTTGCTGGCGGTGACGGCCTCCCGTATCTGGCGTAGTTCTGTACACGTCGTGCCACCGACGACGAACACGATGAGTGTCTGGTGGTCACCGGGACGCGGCTTGCTGGACCCCCGGAACAAGCTGAATAGAGCCAAACAGACCAGTCTCAGCAAGGTATCGCCGCCGCACAAATTGGAATGCTCAATACATTGTGATTACAGAGGACGGGTCGGTGGCTGTTGCTTCTTCAACAACTAAAGAAGCCAGGTTATTCCTCACTATGACGTCATTTCCTTAAGTGCTACGAGCCTGAAACCTTATTTTTACATGCTAATTTAACGACTTATTGTAAGTTTACGAGCCACGGCAACAAGTAGTGTAAATAGCTTCAGGAACAGAACATTTTACTTACCCAAAGCCGCTCTTGAGCAAGTTACTGAAACCAGTTGACTTGTAAATGATGTCGTTCAATTCTGGTTTGTTGGGGTTGAAGATTTCCTGTAGTACACTTTTCAATAGCGGCTTCAGAGCGGCCGGCGACGTCATGTTTCCAGGGTGGAAGATAGAGCTGTTGGCCAAACAGAATAAAACATGATGAAAAGATGTACCGATGAAGACACACCACATGCAATAATCACCGCTGATACCGGTACTCGTCAAATTAAAACTTGTTACGACCACTTATCAGGGGTGGTGCAAGGGGGGGTCGTGTTCCCAAATCACGAAAGACAAATTTCTGTATTCTCAGGTCACGATGAATTAAATGGAAAACTCGGCATACAATGGAAGGAGCGGATGCATAATATAAATTGGCGATTTCCCAATTTACGGTTATTTAATATTAACATTCTGAGTTCGCGATGAATGTAAATCCTTGAAAGTTCAAGTTGAAATGAAAAGCCCATTTCCGAGGAACGAAAATACCCCTGGCCCCCCCCCCCCTCCCTTATCAGGCAACAATGATGTTACTGTGTATATTTTTATTTGTTCTTTTGAAACGCATTTACGGGAGCAGCCAATGAAATCTCACCTAAACTGTGTCAAGTGTCGCCTTGCACGGGATAAGGACTTCAGCTTCTCAAATAGATCTTGAACGATCAGAATTACCTTCTCTTTGATAACCTGCTCACCAACTGGTAAAAAGAAAACAAAAGCGTTAACTTTCTGTTGTTTTAACCGTTAAATTTCCTGCATAGGCTTTATAGAGCATCTTATTATCGACAGGAAGATTTGAAGGATAACAAATCCTACATTTTCCAACACTCTGATATATACCTGTAACTACATTTATATGACGTTTCTGTGCTGTTTCATAGAAGTGTTTATCCCACGATATGAAGACAGGAATGGAATGTTGGTGTTTTAGGCCACTTTTGTGCACATACAGGCTAAATTGGGCCAAGGAACCTCCCGAGACGATGAAGGATGAAGGAATGAAACATGCCCCAGATTAGGTGCCCGAGCCCGGATTCGAACCCAGGACCTATTGATCTGCGGTCTAGTGCGCTAACCATTACACCAGGGAGGCCCCCTATGAAGACAGCCACCGCGGAGTTGAGACTAGCATGTAGTTAAGATGGAATTTACGGAATGCAACTTACTGATCGATTTCAGAAAATCTGGTAGGTTATTCTTTTGAGCCATGATGGCACCAGCTAAGACACTCTGCAAGAGAAGGCGACGGTAAATATTAAAATACACTAAAATAAATAATCATAAATTATCAAGTTAGCGTTGACGACATCTTCAATATACGTTAAACGTAGTAGTGGTACATTTTCACGCATACAGACTATACTTATTTTTAACTTATTATAACCAATACCTAAGTAACTTTACGAAACAAAAGCTACCTTACCAGTGGGAAACTTGTAGGAAATACTGATGCAGTGAATGTTATTAGACACTTTTGGTATATAGCTTCGAAATTAGGTATGCATTCTTCATCAATAATAAAAAGCGGTGAAAAATAATTTCTCAATATTCAGTAAGTTCTAGAAACCTGGAGTTTGTGTTCTTCCTGCATCTGTTCCACGTCGGTGTCATCTTCCATCAGTGAAAATAGGAACAGCAGAAGCAGAAAGATATCCTCAATGGTGTGCACTCTGAAGCAAATTATCATTCCACATTCAAAGAAACAATAATGCAAAGAAATTTCGTTCAATGGGATTGATATCTAATTGATAATGAGAACGGTTGAGACACATCTGCTTTCGCACACTTGCGCCCCATCCTACCGAAATAAGCTAAGTATAATTAAATAACAATTATCTTGCTCAAAGGTCAGCGCAGCGTCGTAATATAATAATACAATATTTAGATGTTCACGACATCCGTCAAGCAAACACAAGCTATGGTAATCCATTAGGGCATGTCCCAATCCAGTTCAATAAAGATAATCAGTACTTCAATTTACTAACCTCTGATCACCGTTATTCATTTCTTTCTGAATGGTGTCTGTGACCTGCGCTAATGGGCTGGGTGCCTCTGTGTCCGCCAGACATTGAAGCAGACCCTTCTCTACCCCTAGCAGGCTGTCTAGCTTGGCGCTGGACTCTTGCTTCATCGACTCGATGGCTGCCAATACCAGTTGTAGTAGTCCACTGTGGCGTCTCACCGCCTTCGTCTTTCCGCTTCATGCGAGGAGACCATAAACAAATCATCTTTCCACACTTATCTCTCGCCCAAAAGCGAATATTTAACATTATTTGTTTGTTAAAGCGGACACATTTCATACGTAGACGCAACAAAAAGAACACTGACGCAGGTTATATCGCAATGCAACAAAAGAAGACATCAGTAAGGCACTGATGCCGGTAGATGATACATTTATATAGTCTTTTATATATGTCATCACAAGAGGCTTCAGACGGTATTGCTTAACCCGCCACACAACTGTGTCGTATCAGCCGCGTAACGTCACAATTTACCAATGATTACACACAAGCGGTAGGGATCCATATACAATGGAATCTTTACCGGAACGCGGACATACCGGAAGTGAGAGACGTGTGACTCCAGCTGTTCAACCGTCACTCGGCTAGGCTTGCCGGTTAGCTTCAATGGGAAGTTTTCTCTGCTCGCTGCCTCCACGGTGTGTCGATTGAGCTCCATAAGGCATTCCTATTTAGAAAATCTGACATGAGACAGTCGGATGTTTGGATGAGGTAAATTATACAATCTCTAACTACCAGGTGCAGTAAGGAGAATTCGACAGTGATAATATAATACGTTACACGCTACAAGGCAGCGTTCACTCATCAGACTGCCACGTGGCAATTGTTGAGAACACTAAATAACTTAAAAGTAGAAGCCCCGAACTCCTTCGCCTCAGGTTGTGGTCTCTTCATATGATGTCCGCATTTCATGAACAATTAAATCAGTAATTTATCACTGAATCTAAAAACGGTCCTAATTCTTGACTAAACTAGTTTGTTGTTGCAGTTCTCACCTTCTGCTTGTGTGTCGCCATGGCTTGCAACATGCTGGTCGCTGCGCTACTGTCGGGATGAGCGAGACAACCTGGCGCTAGCACCGAGAAATTAGGATTGCTGAAAATACAACGTCTGATATATTCTTACGGTGTTGGCGCCATGTTATTCTTTAGTTCCAAGTTAATGTTGTTAACAAATAAGCAGGTGTTTCTTTGATGGATTACGGCTGTTATACCATGAAATCACCCAAAACGCAATTCATCAAAGTGGCAAAACTGAGGTCGCGTCTGTTTATTTCTGGAAGCATTGAATGTGACAGCTATTTAGAAATATAGTATTTGCTATATAGCTTAATACATATTTTACGTATTTTGTTTATGTCATTTAATTTTTGCATATTATTATTCTTTTCGTATAAAGAACACTCTATTATAATTTTATATTGTGGGTAAAACAGGGTGGGTGGTTTATCGTGGAGACAACTGTACCTGTCAACCATGCATACAGGCGTCATGTCCACGGAGACATCAGTGTGATGTCCGGGTAATCTGGGAAGCAGCTGCAGGACGCGATCCAAGATGGTCTCCGAGTGGTGGCCCGCCGCATTGGCTACGTCCAGCGTCCGATCCACCAGCAGCAGCGACGCCTTGTGTTGGGCATTCTGCATCAATACAAGGTCATACATGTACTCAAATATCTGATTCAAGATAAAGCGAATATTTCATAAAAAAGCTTTATTTAGCGGAGTACACCTGCATCCAAAAAAGGTGACTATGAAGGATATAGCGGATTGCATACTTTGTGGTGCAAACATGTTGAAACTTCTCATTTTATACCAAAAGACCACTTTATTTATCTATTCACTTTCTTATATATATAAACCATCACCATTTCACAGTGAACTAAGAAGTATAAATTATATATTTATATATTTACTAAATGTTATTTGAACATCACTGAGTCCTAGAATGAAACACTTTGTACTATAGACACAAAATAAATAATATTTTATTAAGTCTTACCTTCCGTCGGTTTTTAGCCCAACTCAAGTTTGCTAGTTCCGATGCAACTATTCTGCTTGTGTGTCCAAGTGCAAATATATCTTCTGATACATTGAGATTTTGCAACGTGGCCTGTAATGAGCATACGAGTAGCTGAAACGAAAATAAATTATACATTAACAGTTTTTGCAGAATTGAACATTATAACAATGCATTTAACCACTCATTTTGTAAAAAGTAACATCAGAACAACATCGCAGACATATTGTCATGAAAGCTACGTCAGCCAATGTTCATTGGCAACCTGATCGCCTAGTGCCATGTCGTTTGTGTACACCAAACACTTTTTGTCAAAAAACAATTCTGGGTAATATCCTGCAAGTCACCACTTTACAGCAGTTGTATAGCTGCCTTAACCAATTTGGAGAAGCTTCTTGGCAGAGTGACAGGAAATCTTAGTGATCACGTAAGCATTGTCGGAGACAACACTTTTCTACCGCATCAGCCATGTTAAGGTAATCGTTATCTTTACTACTGTATCCAATTTGATATAAGCTCCATCCAGATCTACACATGACATTAAGACCAGACAAATACTCTTACGCGAGCATGTCAACGACATGTTCCTTATATCATATGCTTAAGACTATAGTATATTAATAATTATCTGCACATACTTTGATTTTAAGCTGTGATTCTTTTGGCAGATGAATGTATTCTAAGTCTGAGATGTTCTGATGTCCTCCGCCCTTAGGGTCAGTCTAAAACACAGAAACAGCAATGCAAAAAGTTCCACATACTGTTTGTAAGATCATAAAGTGTAACACATATTACATGATAAATTGTGACACATATTACATGACAAAGCGTGACATATATTACATGATAATTGTACATGATAAAGTGATCATACATTCAGCACTCGACTCATTCAAACAAAAGGAAATATACAGGTAAGCAATGAACATGTCCAATTAAAGAAAAACATTAAAATACTTTTATAAAAACGTATCCAAACATGATGATGGATCCCCACAAACTTACCAAAAGATTTTTAGAACATGTTTTATAGATATAACTTCAATATATGTCCCAATAATGAAGTTTCTGGCAACTCATACCAAGGACTTCAACTGTAAAGTTTCCAGATCTGAGGGCAGAAGAGGAAACATGGAGTGCTGCTCTGGTAACACAAACAGCTCTGGAGTCACTGGTGCCATCACAATTGGGACATAGAGAACTTCAGCAGTATAATTCTGAAATAATATATATACATGATGTCAACAAAACTTCATTAGACTGCATGACAAAAGGCTTTGGAATTAAAAAGCTTAGTTGTCTGTTCAGTTAATAAAGTGACTGGACCCAATTAATTTATGCAATCAGGTACTTGACTCCTGGGAAAATAAATTGTACTCTATAAGTCCATACAACCTACCATACTACCCATCCATTCAAGCATGTTCTCCTCCAAGTCATGAAAAGCTTGCATTTCATCGACACCATGTCCATAGTTGACAATGGTATGCATTGCTGAACAAAGGCTGGAGATGAGGATGGCATACTGGAAGTGACTGGCTCGTAAAATATCTTGTAATACATTACGAGTTATTTCACTGATGGGGCCACTTATGATGAAAACTGCTTTTCGTAAACCTTCATCACCACTCTGCAAGAAAAAAAATGTAAAGATCAAATATAGAAATAAAAATAAAGGCTAAGGCAATACCTAAATAATATTATATATATATATATATATATATGTGATTGCATTGGTATTATTATTAAAGAATATGAATGAGTTATCATATTCTACAGCATGATAATAATATAATGAAAATCTCACATATCTAAACAATACTATGTAAATGGGCAATACATTGAAAAGGGAACTTCTTCCACTACTAAAAGTATAAGTTACTGTATATATCCATACATACAACTTAAAATACATTCTTTCTTAGAACTTATTTATATATATTAGTCTATATCATATATCTATCTTATATAATGGTAACTGGCTAATATTAATCTAATCTCCAATAGTTATTCCGTAACAGACCCAGATCAGAGCAAAAATAAATTGCATCTACAGAACTAGCTGACAAGTTACCTTTTCATTAATTATACTCATCTTGACAATATCAAAGAATGATTTAGTTGGTTTTAAGTTCCTAAACTTATATCATGTATATTTAAGTGGTTATTTTTTTTTGCAAACTAAATTTTCTTATTTTGTTCATGTCACGTCATGAACAAAACAAAAAAAGGTCAAAAGCTAAGGCAAGTAAACTGAAGTGTAACTGTAGTCTACTGTAACTTAAGGGTCAATTATTGTAAAAACCTCGAATGAGGAGAACTCTTTGATGTCGACAGCCCCAGCGTTGAACAGCAGCAGTGCCCCGCCTTGCCAGTGAAGTGCCTCGGCGGACGGGCCATCTATGAACACTGCGGCCTTGTTAACTTTACTCAACACATCTTCCCATACTTGTCGAGAGCAACTCTTGATATCTAAAGATATATTAGTTGACATAACGGATTCGATATAGAAAACCAAAGAACACGTATGAGACGAAAATAGTAAAACACACCAGCTCTGCAGCCGTGTTAACGGAAAGTTTGGCAGCTCGGTTGTTTTCCTTGGCGCTAGATGGCGCTACTTGAATCTCTCCGTACTTAACCTGAAAAACGAAAAAGTAGTAAGTATTCCACCGCGCACAAGACGGATCCAGAAATGGGGAGAAAGGGGAGGTGGGGGCTAAATCTTGAGGGGTGTGGCCCCGCGCCTTTGGCACGTGCATCTTGCGCCATATTCCGGCAACTTGTTGAATGGCTTGAGACCCGCACACAATCCCATGTTATGTGGATCTACATGTACAAGGTTACCGGTATATAAATTAATATGAATTATATACTGACACTGCGCAAAATAATTTTTAGTAATTGTATCTAAGTGATCAATTTGTGAACCCAATTTAAAACATTTCATTATCTTAAGCATCCATCTGAGTAGATGTCCACTAAATATAAACTAGTTGGAATGCGCTTTTGCAATAAATAGGAGCTAGTGCCGAAACGCGGGCACCACTCCTTAAGGTTAGAAATGGGTATTGAAATCTTAATGGCAGTTTTTCCATCTCCATTTGACCTAAGGCATGATCTGCCGCCTAATCCGAACTGCGTGATGTTTCGAATGACATTTCTTTGCAAATTATTAAATGTCATGAAATGGATTTTTTTTTGGCTTCGTATGAATCAGAATCAGAATCAGAATCGTTTTATTGGGTCAAGCATACATAACAAAACAAACAGAAAAAGAAAAACACACACAAAAATTAGATAGGGTTGCCTGACCGAGGAGACTCACATTAAGACTGCTAGGCAGTCGCTAGCATGTGAGCCACCTCAAAAGCGTGAATGGGAGAAGGGGAGCCATGTCGCCCGGGGTAACCCCCTACTCTTTACGAAGAAAGACATGGATCCTGCGACCACACAGACATGGCCACAGCAGGGCTCGAACCACCGATCCACGTGCCATTAGGCCCTCAGGTGGCCGGCCAGAGCACTCAATGCGAGCGCTCTAGCCCACTGAGCTATCGCGCCGGCCCCTGAAATATGGTAGCCTACAACCAAGAAATCTACAAGATAAATATTTATGCTTTTTTTTGGGGTGTTGATTTTATGTCCCCTTAATTTGTTGAGCAGTTCATATATATTATTAGTCACAATTACGAACCTGTAAATATGTATTATCAAACTGTACCGCGTCTGTACCCGACATAGATCTCCAGAGGCGAGGAAAAGGACACCAAAAACGTGCTATTTTACACGCTTTGGCCACTAGATGACAGCACTGGCAGGCGCTCTTCATCGTTCAAAGCGCTAGGAAAATGATGAAGGCAAACACAAGGTGGCGCCACTGATCATACGGCGCAAGCGAGATAGGTTGGGTTGATAAATCCAACCCGTCTGGTATTCTTAACAGATTTGTGAAGACCAAAAGGTACAAAATTTCCCTTCTCTGGTATACATACTTTGCACTTTCCTCTTTCGGGTTTAAATACGGAAAACATCCCGCCGAGCGCCAATGGTCATGATGAGTTTCTCTCCGGACACGCCTCACAATATTTGACATCTAGCGAAAATATCCCCACCCTCACCCTGATATTTCACACTTCTTGTCGTCAAATAAAATAAAAATGGGTGAGTTATCTTCTCTAACGGCTCATTAATATGTCTCAGGTGCGGATCCAGCAAGGGGTCCACTGGAAACTTGCGACCGGGGCCGGGGTGGTGGTGGCTTGTTGCATTGAATACCGGCATTCCTCAACTCTCAAAAAGGGGGGGGGGAGGCGGACCCCAAGAATTAGTAATATGGAATCTCCAAGGCGAGGACTGCTCAAAGCTGGGCGCGAAAAACCACCTTAGAGAGGATATCGCCAATATCGAGGAATTTACAGACCGCTATAACGGATAGCGAAAGGGTCTTCGCGTTGACCAGGAATTGTACGGATAATTATCCCTAAAAATTCAACAGCTAATCGCGAATCTTAAAGAATTCCTGGATGCCAGTCGCAGAGATAGGAAAGGCCCCCCCCCCCCCACAAGGTATACAGAAAAGTTTACTTTACCTATGTGCTCGGGGGGGGGGGGGGGTATTTAATACATTGCAGATTTTGGGTGTTCCGCGGTTTTTATCTTTTTCATCACGAATGTCCTCTCCCGTCAAGGCTCCCCTGGGCCTATGGGCTTCCCGGTAGATCATGTCTTGCAATCATATCACTACCAATGAGTCCCAAAGCAAGTACCTTGCGCATATCAATGACATGGATAAGAGGGGTAAAAATTGTGTGCAGTGGTGTTTTTCTGAACGATATTCATGCCTGGCAGCGGCCAATGCCGTGATGTGGTTACAACAGAAACGACTTTTACTTGTGTATTGACCATATTGGTACACACCTCGGTGTCAAGGGGTCGCAATCGACAATGCCTTTAGCCGGGCGACCGCTTCTTAACAAGGCGTAATCTTCACACATAATCAGATGGCCACAACGCCTGAGCGCTTGTTTGCTGTCAAACCGCGCGGGGAAGCCGCGCTCGGCTCCATCTGCAGGCTGTTACGTCACTTCCGGTGACAGTGACACCTTCACGCCTGCCCGCTCTGACGCTGCTTGCCGCTTGCTTGCCACTCGACATCGGACCAGACCGACGTTGTAGCGACAGAGAGATCACGTGGTGTTACATCGGCCTGTCCCACGGGAGGACTTCATGACGCCTTGTCGCCAACGTTTGTGACACTCATAATTTGGTCGTTCTTCCATGGTGGGGCGAATTATGGTTTCAGTATAGCCCACGTGTGACTCACGCCGACCGAAGGTGGGCCGATAATTCTGTAGTAATGGCTCTGAGATGATTATTGGATTGAAACTTAAAAGATATTCGAACAGTTGTCTCCCGCCAATTAAAAAAAAGGTCATGGTAAAATGAACTGAAAGATTAGCAATCACCTATAGCAAACTTAAAACTATTCGAACAGTTGTCTCCCGCCTATAAAAACAAAAATTCATGGTACATGTACACTGAACTGAAAGATTAGCAAATTACTTTTAGTAAGGCTGCAGCATTGGCTTTAAAATGTTGTAGGAAAGTTATTTTTGCTTGATAGCTAACCGTAAGTTGGAAGCTATATGAACTATGTCACAGACTTGTGTGTATTTCATTGGTTGATTGCACCATTTTAGGGGTGGTGAGCAAGCTCTAGGCAATAAAGTGTAGTGAAAACTAAGTGACACGAAGACATAATTTTTGCACTAATCACGCCTTAAAATGTAAGAATTGCATTATGTTGGCCAGAAGCAACTGTTCAAATAGCTTTAAATTGATATTTGTTTTTGCTCACCTGGGTAGCAGAGCCAGCCGAATGCCATCCACGGAATGGTATAAAGATACACTGCTGTGGACTCATAAAGAGGCACACCAGAATGTTTGGCATTGGTGGAGGTGGGAGGAGGGCCCGGGAAGAGGGAGGGCATAAGTAAGCGACGTGACCAATACAAGGCCATTGACATGCCTCACACTGTTAGCGACATTGTGGCCTTTCCGATGATGAGAAACCCGGGCGGCGGTGGCATCGATGGTATATTACCGCACTCACAGCCGCACAGCATACAATTTACCGCACGCATGCATATTCGGTATTTTTTGCAGTACGTTTTAGGTTTTAGGTTAACGGTATGCCGTAGCATAGCAGCACATGGCAGATACATATACCAATTTTGCACCTATTTTTAAAGATGGGTCAATATGATACGTAATTTATGTGGATAATATGCACGCCGAAGTTTAGTCCAAAAAATAGACGGCAATTTTACAACCTATAATTAAGTAATTTTATGAATCTATTATATCTTTCTGTAGTCTACTATCACATTGCTATATCCCCATTGATTGGTGGGCATAAGTTGCCAGGATGGAAGGGCACAGGGGGCATGTGCCCCCCCCCCCCCCCCAACACACACTTTCAGACCCTAAAGATATCAGGGCCCTTCATCCTTAATCCTTCAAATTATGTGTCCCCCCACCCCCGGTTTTAAAAATAAAAAAATTGGTCGCAAATTTGTTCAGCCCCCACCCCCCCGGGACGCAAGATATTTCCAGTGTGCTCCCCACCACCCGGGTCGTCAATGTTTTATTATGCCCCCCCCCCCCACCCCCCACCCCTCTTTTAAGGATTCCTGCTCACGTCCCTTCATTATACTGCTATAAATTTGTAATTCGATCAGACAACGTCGTTTCATCCCCGAGAAGCAACAGCTCCCCTACGGAGCCTCGCGAGTGTTGCAGAAACAATGATTCCCTCGGTCAAACACAATAGCCGGGAAGACAACACCCCGCTGTAGTAAGGTATAGCCCCCTCGCTCGGGTTGTGGGGAGAGGATACCACACGACCGGTTCTGTATTTGTTCCACACCCAGTGTCAGAAAGCGGTTTGTCGGTCAGGGATATCTAAATACAATTCATGGATCGCACCATATATCTCGCCCGGGGCGCTCCTCCTCACCTCTAAACAGCATTACCGATATACACAAAAGCGAAGCTCGGGTGCAAGGAGCCTGGCGAAATACCCTTCGGGGCAACTCACTATGTGGGCCGCGTTTGACACTACAATCCCCGAGAGGAACCGTGGTGTAAGGAATAGATCCCCGTAGGCTGCCAAGTTTCGGATAACCTTTGAGTAGGTCTGTCGGCTGTTTCCCTCGTAAGGTACCATCTGTTTTCTCCGTTTCGTTCTTCTGTATTTCTGTCCCCTCGCCATTGTCGCCCTTTTGAGAGAATGGTATCAATGTCCACAATTATAAGGGGCTTTTTTCGTTGCAATCGCACCCCTTCCAGGCTTTGCGACAGGCTTTAGACATTGGCACCGCATGCCGATTAGCCTTACTGTGTCTAGTTATTGTCAGGGCAAGGGGGTTAAGAATAGTTCGGAAAGTTGAAATGTGTTCACCTCTAAACAATAGATCTACTAAATTTGGTATACATCTGCTCAATCATTGTGTTTTCACTCCTACTCCCGTAGCTAAAATGCAGACTAAAATACTTATCCATTCTTTTTATCACAGAATGGTCGAGCGCTTTACTAGCCTTATGCCAAAAGCCCCTTGCCCCGCTCTGAACCCGGCCGGTTGAAGCGGTCTCCATGAACTGCGCTAATCAGCTGTATGTGCAGACCGCCCTATGTGTAATCCTTTACGCCTGCCGCGCGGAAGTTATCTCATAAGTGTCGGTTACGCAGCCAATGCCTTCAATTAGAGGTTTAATAAAGACAGCTTAAGGAAGCGCCGAGGGTCCATCTTTAAATCAGACAGATTGCGACCCCGACGGGTGTTGTGTCCTCTATTTAGCGTTACGCAGAGGCGTTAGACGGCAGGGGGTACCCATGAAAGCACCACCTTGACGATGGCTGATGAATCTAATCCCCAGGCCTGCATGAAATCCGCTTTTCAGAGTTCTGTTTACGACTTTTCACTCATAGTATTTACAATTGTTTATGTATACATTTCTGTTCCTAAACAAACGCCAAGCGTGGTCCATGTTGATATAGGCCTACATATCGTCGCTGCCTTTGTTGAAACCCCACCCCCTTCGCTTGACAAGCCTCACTCAGACTACCACTATATTGCTATTACACACCCGAGCGCGCCCGAAAAGCTTGCTACCTGGGGGGTGCGCGACTAAACGCTCCGTAAGCGACAAATTGGCGGTTTGACAACGATCATAAACAAAGAAATCGTGTCACTTACCGAGTGTCACGGAATCTGCTACAGTCGCATCAAAGGCTCCGCAACGGCAGCTAAATTACAGGTTCGTTTTGAACAGGGATAAGGCCCTAGAAACGGAGTCCGTGCGGCAGCCGGTAGGCAGTCATTGTTTGCCCACTGTCACCTTCTCTGTTTTTGAACTATTAAGTGAATCCTTTTAGGAGTTATTGACACCTGTCGCTAAACAGAGGCCCACTAACCAAGGATATTGCCACTATAACCAATGAAAAGATTGTATCGGTTTTATGGCCTCAAGTCGTGCGTCTTCCCATAAATATATTGATTTGTCAAACTCACCAAAAAAATTCCTGTAGGCCTACCATTATAAACAATTGTCGATTTGCTGTTTAATATTATGAATGTAGTAGCACCGCAGTCATGTATAAGTGTAGTGGACTTTTGTTACTGGTATTTTATAATTACCCTTTGTGTTTACAGATAATGCCATAGAAGGCCAGAATAAAAAACGTCATCTCAAACTTTTATCTTTGAGATATGATGAATTTTAAAAGAACGCATAAACTTAGGCTCCGTATTTAATTTCAAATATTGAAGTGTTTATCTTATCGATATTACCTCAAGTTCATATTTAATTGATTTTTAAGAAGTTTGTAAATATGATGCCTTATATTTATCTTTAGTAAGCTTTCCATCTGCTCTATGAAGATACCACCTTGGAACCCAGTCGATTGCTTGAAGAAGTGTATAACTTTATACCTAATGTTTGTCTTTAGCATCATCTGCCATATCAATTTTTTGAGCGTATATACATGTAACGGAAGCGGGTTCATAAAATTGGGTTGGTTTCTGCTTTCTTTGAGTTGCAGGCTGTGTGAAAGACGCTCTTCACATTCTGCCTGCCGCATTGTTCCAAACGGAGTACTAATGTTATTCTAGCCTTGGGCATTGACGAGGAAAACGGGTTTCATTCACGTTGTGAAGTGCCTGCGCGCATTGAAAGGAGTGATGTATCTCAATAAGTATGTATTTGAGAAGCATGAGACGAAAGGCAGTGAGGAGGGCGGAGGAGGGGACGGGGGGTGAGGGGGACGGGGCGGGGGGGGGGCGGCGTCGTATCGGCCATAGAGATGCATAGCCCCATGCTGTTTGAATCTTTAAGCCTTGTTTGGAGAGAGCTTTGCGTGTGTGAACGCTGAAATGTGAAATGAAACTATTTGTCGAACCCCTTAGCGGGTGTCCGCGGTAAACACCGCTTGTAGGGGTTAAATCGGTTTAATGCGCTTTAGTCAGAAGGTACTGTCGGCAGAAGTGGTTACCAGTCCCCACCCCGCGGGACTCAGTGTGTGTGTGCGTGTGTGTATCGTAGGGGGAGTTCCGCCGGGCGGGGGGAAAGGTGGGGGATGAGGGGGGGGGGGGGCGTTCAAGCAGGTTGGGGGGTGGGTGGGGGGGTGGGGGCACACGTGCCTTAGCGGATTAAGAAACGCGGGCAGCGTATCGTCCACAATTATTGCAAATAGGGTGTGGCAGTCGTCAATGCGTGAACGGAAAGCAGGAGGGATGAAGGGGGGGGGGGCAAAGCGGGGGGCGGGGGTGGAGGCTGCAGGTGTTAGTTCTACCGTGAAGGGACGATAAATAGGACACCTGGCGGGCGGTGGGAGCGTTCCTCACCACACGCGAGAAAACGGCAGCCATTTTGCAAACATTTAGGGCTTCAATCCATTATGAATGAGATTTGACGGAGAAAAATGCATTATTGTCCCAAATTTAAATTTCATGTATATTATATAGACATATATATGTTATTGATAAACACTCTGGCACATGAACTAAACCAACTGGGCTTTGTCAATAGTTAATTTTAAGGTTAATTTATATGAAAGAAAAAATAAGAAGTTATGTTTAATTTATATATATATATTGCAGCAATAAAATGTAACCGAAATCCTTAATTTTCCTACCAGCTGGGTGGATCTTTGCTCGGAAAGGACTTTTGCTATGGTAAAGTTATCTCGCACTCGAAGCTATCACATGTGCCATGGATATGACACGCGATAAGTGACATCACGACAAAGAGACGGGCGAGCAAGTCATGTCGTGAGGCAAGTGAAAAGTGCGCACAAACTGAAGTCTGAAAGATGGATCTTTTCTCTCTCATCTGCCTGGTTTGAGCTTTGGGTGAAGTCATTCCCACATGCTGCCATTGTCTCTCTCATTGTCTTCGAGGATGATGCCTGTATAGTGTAAGTCCCCTTGAGGGCAATGGCGTACCAAAATAAAACAATCATATATCTACTTACACGGTCTCAGTCTTAAACATATAGAGTGACTATAATTGCGCCAGCTAAATTAATACGCAGAGCGGAATGGCCCTGCGTGGTTCGATTTTCACAATAGATGAGATTATGATGAGAGTATGTCTTTGGACAAGGCATTTTTGTTAAGCCATCATAGAATGTTGTTATTCTTACGGTCGAGGCATAGGCTACTTACTATAAATATACATATGCCAAGCGATTTGGACGCCATTTCTTAAAACATAGATTTAACGGTTTTTCGTGTTGCAGAAAGAGACTGACAGTTAGCCATGATGAAGACGTGGTCACTAGGCCAAATAACGACAGCACTCAGATGAATTGTTCTTCCACCGATAGAGGGCGCCGGTCGGGGTTCCACCGACCCTTTCGTCATGAAAGTATCCAGCGAGCATGAATCGCATGCCATTTGTCACGCTGCAGTTACGATCCCTTGGGTGTGAGTATTAAACATGGTAGTCCATTGCTTGTAATGAGGCCGATACCTGTCATGTTGGCTGGCACCAGTTAGCGCAGATGTCCAAACATTTGCCCCCCTTTCCAGTCGATATGACGAGAATAATCGAACAATTCACTGGCCTCCGCCTAGTCAATAGTGGCTCAATTTCACCCCCGCTGCGCTTCGACTCGGTCTCTTCTATAATCCAGGAAGTGCCCCGTCGATGTCCCCTCGCAGACTCAGTAGCAGTTTTGGAAAGAAATCAAACACTTCTGAACCCTTTGAAACGATAGGACTGGAGCCAAACCACATTTACCGGGGTCAGGTACAAAATGGCCAGTTTCACGCTAGTCTTGTCACCGACAATGATATATCCATTAGCTCTTTGGCTGATCGGCTGGAATAAATGTTTCACGTGGTCAATCAGTGATGGCGCGATCTAATACCAATAAATGGGTTATGAGTGACCAAGGGATAAAACACCTGTCCAACCGCATTAAAAAGCCGATCCAAACAAAGAGAAGTATAATAATTTAGCAGAAAATAAGTTGGCTATTCTAATCAATGTGCTTAATTATTGACTTTTTCTTTGTCGCCTATGAATATAATTTCAAATCCAGTATATTAGACTGTTAAGATTCTGCCAACATTTATTGTGAATGGAAACACTTAGTTATTTCGACACAAAACGCCAGTGACGATATCCATATATTAGCGCGACTTTAATCATAGTTACTGGTCTGTGTGCAAATAACCCCGTGTTCTCTACCACTGGACTGTACAAAGCTATATTATAAGTCATATATCGTATACGTGTATCAAATCGCGGCACATTATCTATAGGACACCGTAATTGTTGAGATGTGCATTCATTGTACTAAATCAGACACCGATCCAAGGTCCGTTTGGCGGACATATTTAAAAGCAAAGTATGTTTTACAGACAAACTTAGTTTGCATTGGCCTTTGGGAATTAAGTAGCGGAAAACGTCCCGACCCACTTTCAAACATTTCGTCCAACACATATATCAGGGAGATCGCACAATATTGTCAGTAAGTAAGTAGACAACCACGACCAAATATACCTGTCCAACACTTGAAGACAGATACACATACCTTTGTTTTTTAAGGTGTATGTGATCCTTACGATGACCCGCACGATAAAGTGAGTCACAACGACCGCGTGAAAGGAGAAATAACATTTAATGGCGCGTTGGAGGAGACCGGGCGATGCGCCGATCCAGCAGAAGCCGGTAATCCAAGGCACGCGATGTAAAGACACGTTTGTTTTCAGGGACCTGGATTTGACAGAGCCAATAGCGCATTCCAATAAGCAAATAAAAGCGTCAGAGTAATAGGTCCACAATCAAACTGGGCTGGTGTAAATATATAATGTATTGAAGTGGGCATTCTATCTTTTCACGGTTGGGGACAGAAAGACAAAGAGTGGGAGAAAAATATGGGGATAGAGAGAGGGGAGTGGGGGGGGTACAGTGAGAGAAATTGATAGGGGTAGAGAGACAGAGTGGGGACAGAGAGAGAGAGAGAGAGAGAGGGAGAGCGCGAGTTACGGAGATAACTTGAGATTGAGATATTTGAGATGCACCTTCAGATGTCAAGGTGGAGCACTTCACTGCGACCTCGTGGATACCCCGACTTGTCGGTCTCTGGACAAACATGCTCGGCCTCCGCTGTCGTCTTACAACCTTATAAATGCCTTGACAACTTGTTTGGCATGTTCTTGTGCAATGACTTTTGTCGTTTTTATTGGTGAAGTAGCAATATCGGCAATATATCCTTGACACGGAGAAATATATCTCTGTGTAAATACGTCCTGCGGGAGACGGCCAAGTATAATGGGCTATTTAAAGCAGCTGCTATACCTTATCTTGAAATGCGTTCCTGCGATTACATATTATGCCCCACACTGGTTTCATATTTAGGTCTTACACCATTTGGTTCAAGCAGCAAACCTATCGATTTATTGATTGAAATTGGGCGCGTTTTTACCAATAATAATGTTGCACAAGGTGAGATGTATGAGTCAGATGTAGGGAGATGACATCTTTAATTAATGGGACTTTGACCAAGGTCAGGTCTTTACACGCATTTTTTTATGTCTTTGTACTCCCCCCCCCACCCTCCCCCTCTTTGCCTCTCCCCCCGCCTATCAAGAATTCGTGCACACGCCCCTGTTTTCCTTACATTTGAGATAGTAGGCCGAATCATGTCTGTTCGAATACATAGAATTGTCACCAGCCCCCGCCCCTTGACGACATCGTCAGGGAGTGACGATGTCGTCCCCCCCCCCCCCCACAAGCCTTCACAAAATCTTGGATCCGGGCCTGACACGACATGTGCCATATTTCATTCCATTATCGTTTTTTTGTGTTTTTTTATTTACGAAATATGGAGATCGCCTTTTATTAAGAGTGTGACCCGGGTTTAGTGGCTGACCTGAATGACCTGAATGAACATCTTTAAAACTATTCCAACAAGTGTTTCCCGCCAAAATTATACCAGGCTCTAAGATACATTTAAAGGCCTGATTAGTGAAGGAATTATTTATTCGGATCACTTAGCTATCACTAAAATGTATTGCCTGAAGCCTGCCCAGTGTCCCAAATATGGTGCCATAAACTGGTGAACTGGTGACGTGCCCAGCTTATGCCCAGTGGTCATGCACAAATGTATTTTTTGCCCGTTTTTTTGCCAAGTCTACCATTTTTGAGCCAATGTTACAGTTTTGTTAAACGTGGATGCCTGTATTTTAGTGTAGGCTTACAAAGCACAATTTTCTTTTTAATTGACGGGGAATAACTGCTCGAATTACTTTAAACATCGTATGCGTGCCCTATGTACAAATTAAAGTGTCGCTCATATGGTGAACGACCGTTGAAAATAACCTATTAGTTTGGGAACGAAATGTTTATCCAAATCGACACCATTTCAACCAATAGATACTATGAAAAAGCCTCCAGAAGACGTCCTAGTCCTAGTTATTGACCTTTTATGTTGCATACTGAACATTTCAACGAGTAAAATCATCTTGCTTCCTACATTAACCGACAGGGCGCGCACAAATTGTTTTAGTCTTTAGGCATTCCACGGAGATCATTTTTGTGGTTGAGTGGAGCAGCGTCCAGGCACCTCGCTGAGGTGATCAACACGAGACTCCACTCAATGGTACTTGGGATGCAGAGCTACACCATCAATAGGCAAAACAGCACATGTGAAGTTGGACAGTTCAGATAATTGTCTACTTTGAATACATCACGTTACTCGAGAGGTTACAGGGTTAAAATGCTTGTGTACATAGTAGCGAGGCGCTAAGGCTAGATCCTCTATACTTATCTACGCGGGATCGGTTGTTAAGTGCCTCCTAACGTCGAATTTCTGGCACGCATTTCTTTAAATCTACTGTAGGGGTTTTCCTGGTGTTGTGGTTAGCGCACCAGACAGCAAATCAATAGGTCCTGGGTTCGAATCGATTGCTCACTTATATATCTTGTGGTTGAAGTTAGAAAGAGTGAAACACATTTTTCGCCGTAACATGTAAGGCTGTTTAAGGCCAAGGCCACACAGAACTGTGAGCAGAGAGAAGTGAGAATCCATGGACCGGGGATATCTCCTCCCTTTGAGAAGGAATGCATGGTGTCCTTGTCCCATAATGAATCCCTACCATGATTTCGGGTCGGTTTCAACATGGGCGCCAGACAGGCCTACTTGTAGTCATGGCCAAAAGAGTGCTATGATTGGCTACTTCAAATTGAAAGGAAACGCTGTTTAAAGCTGATCATATGATCATTTCTAACCTAGTTAAAGGCTTTCACATTTTTTGAAAAGCAAGTATCTTTTCAACAAATATGTGCGTTATCATATTTATTTTCCTGTTAAATGGCTAAAATTCATCGCCTCACATCACCTCTGCCCCATATAACTGTCAACCTCATAGTTGCCCTCACCGGTGCTGGGGTCACGAATGGGTTTAGAGGCTTGTTAATTAAGCCGTTTTGCCTTCTCGATCCAAAATTTGCAACATAAAAATTCCGATCACAACGGAGATGTTGTTAAGAGAAACAATATTTCGAAATAACACGTTTATAGCAGAACGTAACATGCACTTTAACTCATCAAAATCAAATTAATTTGTCTGGTGCGGTAACAGTAGCACATGCAATACATTCTAAAAGTGATGCATTTGATGCCAAGATTCGAATATTTCTTCGATTATATTCATTTCCAATGCTGGCGTATACATTGAATATTTGAATACTTAGAAATTAGAAAATGTAATTTTAATACATTGAACGCTTTTTTACAATTTGTAAACATCATTTATTTACTGTGAATCAAATGCAGTCAAATATCTAAGTGGCAGGATAGGGGTGAGGCAGGGGGTAACCGTGTCTGTGTTGCTGTATTAGCTTGCATGCATGCTGACGCATTTCAGGTAATCTCAAACCTTTTTTGTCTGATCTCCTCTTGCTCGATGACCGGTGTGATCGCGCCAGCGGTTGTGGTCTGCTTGCCGACGCTTCTTGTTGTGGGTGGGGCAGGATGGACTGAGGGCGTGGGTGAGATGGGGTGGGGGGGGGGGCATATAATGTAGGGAGTATTACTGACGTGAAGAACGTTGTAAATTAGTCGCCAGTGACATGGATTTGTGTAGAGTGGGCGAAATGTTTATGTAGATGTGCCGGCCTAACAGTGGGCGGACTCTGGTCAGGCGTGGAGTGGACGTCCTGCGTGAGCTGGGGGCTTGGTGGGGTAGGGGGGAGGTGGGTGGGTGGAGGGAGAGGCTTATCTTATCTGTGGATACATTATGGAACGTGAAGGGGCTTCTAGAAGCTGTAAATGGCAAGGAAATTGGTATCTTTTTGAGAAGAGGAGCGGAAAGTCGTCTCTTGACCTCGACACGTTTGATGAGTAAACTGACGTGGGCACGGACCCTGCGATACGCCGTCCTTGTCTGTCTGACGAGGGGTCTGAGTGGGTGGGTAACGGGGCGGGAGTAGGGGGGTGATCATGGGATCGGCTGTCAGTCCTTTTGGTTGAACCTTGAACCCTGGAGAGGTGTAGGGCTATATATATGGCTTATTGCTCTGACGGCCGATGACTACAAAGGACACTTCTTTGGCTGCCGCACCAATTGCATAAGGTAGAAAGAGGAAGAGAGAGAAAAAAAATAGAGAAATAGGAAATAATGAAACGGAAAATATAGAAAGAAAAATAGAGAAAAATAGAGAAAGAGAAAATAGAGAAAGAGAAGATAGAGAAAGAGAAAATATATTTAAGGCAATGCAGATGGGCGAGGAGGGGCCGAGAGAGGTGGGTGGACAGGCAGTAGAAATGGCGGCATAAATGGCGGCCATATTTGATCATGTGCGTTGTATAAGTGACAGTGACAGGAAGTGGTTGAGAGACAGGCGTGACATCCCAGCGCCGTGGTGTGACTGTAGGGGCCGCGAGCCACTCGTTTGTGACACAAGGACGGGAAGTCACTCAGAGGGGCGCGGGTGGCTGGGGGGAGGGGGAGGACGGGCGGTGGAGGGGACCGAATGGAGGTGTGGGCGGGCGGGACGGGCGGGCAGGCGTGCGGTGGGGGAGGGTAGAAAGGAGGGGCAAGGTTTTTGGTGACGGTGGCGCGTAATGCAATCTCTACATGTGGCCAGCTACTGGTGTATAGCGCGATCTCCGCACTAATTGTCGTGTTCTTCGGAACCTCGAGTAGGTGCTAATCTCTTACTGGGCTGACACGGTCTTCCTCCTCGACCGTCACTCAGGACCAGCTCTCCCACGGCGGGCGACGCGGGGCCCCAGCGCACTGTCCGCCTCACGCCAGGGTCAAGGGCCCCCAACAGGTTGTCTGTACGTCCCATCGCCCTGTCCGCCTCCCGCCAGGGTCAAGGGCCCCCAACAGGTTGTCTGTACGTCCCATCGCCCTGTCCGCCTCCCGCCAGGGTCAAGGGCCCCCAACAGATTGTCTGTACGTCCCAGCGCCCTGTCCGCCTCACGCCAGGGTCAAGGGCCCCCAACAGGTTGTCTGTACGTCCCAGCGCCCTGTCCGCCTCCCGCCAGGGTCAAGGGGCCCCAACAGGTTGTCTGTACGTCCCAGCGCCCTGTCCGCCAGACGCCAGGGTCAAGGGCCCCCAACAGGTTGTCTGTACGTCCCATCGCCCTGTCCACATGACGCCAGGGTCGAGGGCCCCCAACAGGTTGTCTGTACGTCCCAGCGCCCTGTCCGCCTGACGCCAGGGTCAAGTTCCCCAACAGGTTGTCTGTACGTCCCATCGCCCTGTCCGCCTCCCGCCAGGGTCAAGGGCCCCCAACAGGTTGTCTCTACGTCCCATCGCCCTGTCCGCCTCCCGCCAGGGTCAAGGGCCCCCAGCAGGTTGTCTGTACGTCCCATCGCCCTGTCCGCCTCCCGCCAGGGTCAAGGGCCCCCAACATGTTATCTGTACGTCCCATCGCCCTGTCCGCCTCCCGCCAGGGTCAAGGGCCTCCAACAGGTTGTCTGTACGTCCCATCGCCCTGTCCGCCTCCCGCCAGGGTAAGGGGCCCCAACAGGTTGTCTGTACGTCCCATCGCCCTGTCCGCCTCCCGCCAGGGTCAAGGGCCCCCAACAGGTTGTCTGTACGTCCCATCACCCTGTCCGCCTCCCGCCAGGGTCAAGGGCCCCCAACAGGTTGTCTGTACGTCCCATCGCCCTGTCCGCCTCCCGCCAGGGTCAAGGGCCCCCAGCAGGTTGTTTCTACGTCCCATCGCCCTGTCCACATGACGCCAGGGTCAAGGTCCCCAACAGGTTGTCTGTACGTCCCATCTCCCTGTCCGCCTCCTGCCAGGGTCAAGGGCCCCCAACAGGTTGTCTGTACGTCCCATCGCCCTGTCCGCCTCCCGCCAGGGTCAAGGGCCCCCAGCAGGTTGTCTGTACGTCCCATCGCCCTGTCCGCCTCCCGCCAGAGTCAAGGGCCCCCAGCAGGTTGTCTCTACGTCCCATCGCCCTGTCCGCCTCCCGCCATGGTCAAGGGCCCCCAACACGTTATCTGTACGTCCCATCGCCCTGTCCGCCTCCCGCCAGGGTCAAGGGCCTCCAACAGGTTGTCTGTACGTCCCATCGCCCTGTCCGTCTCCCGCCAGGGTCAAGGGCCCCCAACAGGTTGTCTCTACGTCCCATCGCCCTGTCCGCCTCCCGCCAGGGTCAAGGGCCCCCAACAGGTTGTCTGTACGTCCCATCGCCCTGTCCGCCTCCCGCCAGGGTCAAGGGCCCCCAACAGGTTGTCTGTACGTCCCAACTCCCTGTCCGCCTCCCGCCAGGGTCAAGGGCCCCCAAAAGGTTGTCTGTACGTCCCATCGCCCTGTCCGCCTCCCGCCAGGGTCAAGGGCCCCCAGCAGGTTGTCTCTACGTCCCATCGCCCTGTCCGCCTCCCGCCAGGGTCAAGGGCCCCGAGCAGGTTGTCTGTACGTCCCACCGCCCAGTCCGCCTCCCGCCAGAGTCAAGGGCCCCCAGCAGGTTGTCTCTACGTCCCATCGCCCTGTCCGCCTCCCGCCAGGGTCAAGGGCCCCCAAAAGGTTGTCTGTACGTCCCATCGCCCTGTCCGCCTCCCGCCAGGGTCAAGGGCCCCCAGCAGGTTGTCTCTATGTCCCATCGCCCTGTCCACATGACGCCAGGGTCAAGGGCCCCCAGCAGGTTGTCTCTACGTCCCATCGGCCTGTCCGCCTGACGCCAGGGTCAAGGGCCCCCAACAGGTTGTCTGTACGTCCCATCGCCCTGTCCGCCTGTCACCAGGGTCAAGGGCCCCCAACAGGTTGTCTGTACGTCCCATCGCCCTGTCCACATGACGCCAGGGTCAAGGGCCCCCAGCAGGTTGTCTCTACGTCCCATCGCCCTGTCCGCCTGACGCCAGGGTCAAGGGCCCCCAACAGGTTGTCTGTACGTCCCATCGCCCTGTCCGCCTGTCACCAGGGTCAAGGGCCCCCAACAGGTTGTCTGTACGTCCCATCGCCCTGTCCACATGACGCCAGGGTCAAGGGCCCCCAGCAGGTTGTCTCTACGTCCCATCGCCCTGTCCGCCTGACGCCAGGGTCAAGGCTCCCCAACAAGTTGTGTCTGTACGTCGCATGACCCATTCAAGTTTTGTTAACCGCCATACAAATAACATTGGTTGAGGAAAAGATCCATTTATTCAAATGTAAGCATAGCCATTTGCTAATATTCAAATTTTATTTAAATCAGGTGATCATCACGCGGTGACCAGGAAACGAGACACATAATAAGATATGTGAAAGGTAGCTCAAGATCGCTAGCGAAGACGCCGAAGACGCCGAAGACGGTCATGATTGTTAAGCAGTAGAAACAAACTGGACAGTTATGTTAATGAGGTAAGATTACAAAATACTAACTAAATTATGAATTGATGGACACACGAGCGCAGGAAGGCGTACCCAGTGAGACACTTGTCCCCCGGGATGAGGGATATAACAGTCCATAATAACAGTTAAGAGCACGGTAGCTGCTGTGACTCCGAGGTGCCGGGCCGGATGCTGATGGCGGGGACCCCGAGATCCGTGACGACGTTGTACGGTCTTCCTCTGCTTCCGGCTTGACTTGCCGTCGCTAGGTGGCGCTGGCGCTGGGCCTGCCCATCCGTGGAGAGCGACGGGGAGGCGCCGGGGGGACTCGGCTCGCTGTACAGGCCGAACAGGGCCCGGAGGTCGGGAACCGTAGCTCCGGGCTTGACCGGATCCAGCGCCCTGAGCTTTGCCGTGCACAGCATCAGGCGCGAGCTCTGGCCGACCAGTCTCGCCAGCGTCGTCGGCCCGCGAGAGGTCCCGCGAGAGGTCCCTCGAGCGTTCCGGGAGTACTTGAGGCTGTTGACGGTGGCGTCGATGTGCCTGACGAGGGCGGTGCGCGCTCGCGGGTCCTGGATGTCCTTGGGCGGGGCCAGGCTCTGGTGGAAGTGAGCCGGTACGAGAGCCCCGACGGGGTACTCAAAGACCGGGTCCATGTGGTGGCCGCCATGGTGACATTCGTGCCGCCGCGTCTGCCGGTAGAGCAACTTCTCGCGCGACAGGCGCGGGCATGACGTCACTTCCGGCTGCGTGAAGCTGGCGGACGTGGAGACGGTATGCGCCTTGTACTGGTTGCTGCGCGTCATCCATTCCTTGGCGTTGTAGAAATACTCGTTGTCCCTGAGCAGCGGGTTGGCCAGCCCCTTGTCCAGCAGGATTTTAGCCGAGGTACAGTGACCGAACCTGCAGGCGAGCAACAAGGCCGTATAACCCTTGGCGTTCTTACCGTCACACGACATCCCGAACCTCACCAGCGTGTCCGTGACACTCTCCACCACATCCGGGTGACCACAGATGGCGCTGTACATCAGCGGGGTGTTCGCCTCCTCGTCCGGAGTGTCCACGTGGACCGCCTCGTGCTCCAGAAGCCTGCGCACCAGCCGGACGCGTCCCAGGATACAGGCGTAGTGAAGCGCCGTCCGCCCCTGGCGGTCCCTGGCGCTGATGTAGGCGCCTTCATCGATCAGGATCCGCATGATCCGGAGAATCTCCTCCTCCCCGGCGGGAATCATGGACGCCAGCATGAGCGGAGTCCGGCCCTCGATGTCCCTGGAGTCCACGTTGGCGCCGTGTTTCTTCACCAATAGTCGGATTTGGTGGATCCGCTGATCCAGAACGGCCTGGTGGAGAGCCGTCTTGGCTGGTCGCTGCTGGATCAGTCCCCACCCGGACGGGTCTTCCATCATTACCGGATACAGGAGCCAATGTCGCCAGTCAATGCCGTGGCTAGATTGTAAAGTACGGACGAGGGTGTCTGGACAAGTGTCCTTCCACGTCGGCTGAAAGAGTGGCGATGTCCAGAAATAACCAGTTACAATGACCATACACAGACTGGGGTACTGGGACTGGTAGCCATTAGGCCTACAGGCCAATAGCAAACATCGCGATTCGGTTTTATCAGCCCCAACCACCGTCTATTGTAAACTTCGACTATTCGTCAAGCATCTAACGTCTACTATAATGTGTGATTCATCATGACAAACGCATACAAGATATGGAATTTACCGTAAACTGCTCTTACGAACCTTCAACTCGCTCGCCTCGACGGACGACTGTTGTTTGAAGTGAAACAAACGGCCAGCAATTGCAGCAACCCGAATTGTGACGATATGACAACCGCGGTCAAACACTGATGTAATATAACTGCGTTCTGCCTCACTGCAGACAGGCATCAAGGTTATGCAGTACCTGCCCTGCCTTGTATCCCCAATAACAACAGGCCGCAAGAACAACCTCATGTTATTTGTTAAAACATAACATGTCGGGGCAAAGGGATTAAGCTATGAACCAAGACGGCAACATGGGGTGTGTTGTTGGTAAAGTACTGTAGGCATATCGCATAAGGTACTATGTATGTACAACAGCCAGACAAAGGACCGATCGATTGGGCAATAAATCCTAAGGTATGAATGATTGACCGGTCTCCAAATATCGTCTTACAGCTTTATTAGCCCGAGCTCACCGAGGAATAGTTCGACCACGATAATACAGCTATACTGATGTATATATGTCTGTTGAGGTGAATAAGACATTCATACTTATGCGATGTCGAGCGGAAACTGATTACGTATAAGCGGATAATATGGCTTACTGGTCTGTGTACAACATGGATCGAATGGAAGTTTGAAATTGAATCTGTGATCAGAGATTGCGAGGGCAGTGGTTAATATCGCCACGTAGATCCCTGGGGGGTGTGTATTTTCCGGTAACAAGGCAGTTTGACTTTTGGTGGGCGGGGAGTAGGGGGTTAGGGATGTGACGAAGACGGTTAGCGGTGTGACATAGACTGCTAACGGTGTGAGGTAGACTGCTAACGGTGTGAGGTAGACTGCTAAAGGTGTGACATAGACTGCTAACGGTGTGACATAGGCTGCTAACGGTGTGACAGACTGCTAACGGTGTGACAGACTGCTAACGGTGTGAGGTAGACTGCTAACGGTGTGAGGTAGACTGCTAAAGGTGTGAATAGGCTGCTAAAGGTGTGACATAGACTGCTAACGGTATGACATAGACTGCTAACGGTATGACATAGACTGCTAACGATGTGACATGGACTGCTTACGGTGTGACACAGACTGCTAACGCTGAGATATATACTGCTAACGGCATGACCTTGACTGCTAACGGTGCGAGGTAGACTGTTAACGATGTGACAGACAGCTAACGGTGTGACATAGACTGCTAACGGTATGACCTTCACTGCTAGCGGCGTGAGGTAGACTGCTAACGGTGTGACATAGACTGCTAACGGTGTGAGGTAGACTGCTAACGGTGTGACATAGACTGCTAACGGTGTGAGGTAGACTGCTAACGGTGTGAGGTAGACTGCTAAAGGTGTGACATAGACTGGTAACGGTATGACATTGCCTGCTAACGGTGTGACATAGACTGCTAACGGTGTGAGGTAGACTGCTAAAGGTGTGACATAGGCTGCTAACGGTATGACATAGACTGCTAACGGTGTGAGGTAGACTGCTAACGGTATGACATAGACTGCTAACGGTGTGCATATCCCACATCGGGGCTCACCGCCAATCATTGCTGTGTTGGGTAGGGCCCACCGCCAATCACCGCTGTGCGGGTGGGGCAAAACGCCAAAAATCGCTGTGCGGGTGGGGCACACGGCCAATCATCGCTGTGTGGGTGGGAAACACCGTCAATCATCGCTGTGCGGGTGGGGCACACGGCCAATCATCGCTGTGTGGGTGGGGCACACCGCCAATCATCGCAGTGCCTTGGGGCACACCGCCAATCATCGCAGTGCCTTGGGGCACACCGCCAATCATCGCAGTGCCTTGGGGCGCACCGCCAATCATCGCAGTGCCTTGGGGCGCACCGCCAATCATCGATGTGCGGGTGGGGCATAAGGCCAATCATCGCTGTGTCGGGTGGTGCCCACTGCCAATCATCGCTGTGTGGGTGGGCGCACCGCCAATCATCGCTGTGTGGGTGGGCCCACCGCCAATCATCGCAGTGTTTGGTCATCATCGACTTTACTCGTTATTTTCTTAATTATAATTTATTCCATATTCTTTTTCCAACGCTTCCAGACCTATCACAGCTGAAATACGATGTGTGATTCTGCCCTATTTAACCCTCGACCCAACCTCGACACGTGGCCAAGGGTAGCGGTAGCGCATCTTGCAAAGTGGGTAACAAGCTTCCAACTTGATTTTCTGCCATATTATAATTCCTTTGCGTCAAACCTCGTGACAACCATTGCTGCGGGTCAAGTCCAGGCCATCCGGCAGCTTTTCAAGACCATCCAGTCCTATAATACGCTCACTTCCCACGGGAGTCGACTGTAATGCTTTGTCGTATTTAAGATAAAAAATGTCAGAAAATAATATCCCAAGAAAATTGATATGATTGACAGAAATGGACCACAGTAACTATTCATGTCTAACTAATAAACTTATATTAGTGATCGAAAATTAATGCTTGTTATCTGTGTTTAGACACCTTCCAACTAACCCCACCCCCACCCCAGCCCCCCTACCCAACGGGACAATACAGCGAGCAGTGGTGTTAACTATGTTATAAATTAGCCCCGGGGTCGAACCATATCTAAACTGTCTCATTAATATCCTTCAAGGGAGGTGGCTGTTTTCTAAGATGGTGGCGACCTCTGTTGGCGAAGGGCGTGTTATTACAAGACGATAAGACGTTACGCGGCTTGACAACTTACTTCTTAACGACGTGATGTATGACTCCGCGGGCGAAAAATAGTGCACTCCTGATAGCGCCATCAGGTCGGGTGGGCAAACAGGACATCTTCTTGGTGCTGGTCTAAAACAATATTTACCGCGATCTTAAGCTGTGGGTGTCACACGGACCTCGTGCAAATCAATGTTTCAAAAGATGCCAGGCGACAGTAGCCACGGTAAGTACCTGAATCATTATCTACCGTCCGATGAGCGGGACTCGAAAGTGGTCAGGAAACCTCTCTCGCTCTCTCTATCTCTATCTCTCTCTCTCTCTCTCTTTCTATATATATATCTCTCTCTCTCGTGAGGAGGGTGTGGACTGCTCCGATGAACGCACAAAGGACGTTGGGGGTACTCTTATCACCAGGTAAAATAAACGTTACACGAGCGTGAACAAGTTTTGTATCTGTGTATATATGCCTGGCTACTACGTTCGTACCTGCAGCGTATCTTTTTAAGGCCTTTAGGTGAGGCATCACTTGTCGTCGATATGATAAGCAGGCGACCTTGACGTTAGAAGGGATGAACCCCGCTTTCCAGGGGTGAGACGCCGCCTGAATCGGAAGACCTGTCAAGTGACACTCACACCGCTCGCGGCGCTCTCTGTCGGCCTTTTTTTCTCAAAGTAAACTGTTGACCACGTGACTTGTAAATGCTCCAACCCCTGACGGGGTGATTGTAAAATACCCTCGTTATCTCGTCTTGAACACATATTTCACTTTCATGGTCATTTGCATTTGAAGGGTACTTGTTGGAGCAAATTAGTCACATGCCAATCTTTCATAGCCACCACGTCAAGTTCTCTACACACTTCTCGCATGCTAACGTTACCTTGTTGAAACCGTCAAAAAACGCCGTTCCGGGTCTGCTGGGCGGTAAAACCCCTTTAGACGTATTCTAAATTACATATCAACATCGCTTAAGTATTGTTCACTGAATAATGTTTTAGTGATATGTTACGACAGAATAGTCTGTCGCGCCCGTCTGCCACGTAATCACAGTTACAACCACTGGAGTTAGTTTTCTTTTGTTCTCGAGTGGCATAGACTTCAAGGAAGAACGAATTTAAAAATAACTCGTCATTCTGAAGACAATAAATTGTCCTTCCGTAGACAATAACAAGACTTTGTGTGGAGGAAGCCGAACAATAGTTTGGCAATGGCTATTTCGTGTTTTGAATACATATTGTTCTTCATTCCAGGCACGAAATGACCATTTGTTCGGCCTTTGTCCTCAACTTGTTTTCAAGCCGGACAGATGTGCTGTCGTGGCGTGAATAAAAGTGAGCTCAACGTCAATCGTTGAATGCCAAATCCATACACCGATTTTAAAGTGGTAAAACCAGCTCGTGCAATAGTGATCTAAAACTTTATATTTTCAGTTTCAGTTTGTCTCCTACCTGGCTCAAGCGACCTACCCCGCGGTGTCTCCGACCCGTCTGTCTCAGTGTGCCTCCGACCCGGCTGTATCAGTGTGTCTCCGACCCGGCTGTCTCAGTGTGTCTCCGACCCGTCTGTCTCTGTGTGTCTCCGACCCGGCTGTCTCAGTGTGTCTCCGACCCGTCTGTCTCTGTGTGTCTCCGACCCGGCTGTCTCAGTGTGTCTCCGACCCAGCTGTCTCAGTGTGTCACCGACCCGGCTGTCTCAGTGTGTCACCGACCCGGCTGCCTCAGTGTGTCTCCGACCCGTCTGTCTCAGTGTGTCTCCGACCCGGCTGTCTCAGGGTGTCTCCGACCCGGCTGTCTCAGTGTGTCTCCGACCCGGCTGTCTCAGTGTCTCCGACCCGTCTGTCTCAGTGTGTCTCCGACCCGTCTGTCTCAGTGTGTCTCCGACCCGGCTGTCTCTGTGTGTCTCCGACCCGGCTCTCTCAGTGTGTCTCCGACCCGGCTGTCTCAGTGTGTCTCCGACCCGGCTGTCTCAGTGTGTCTCCGACCCGTCTGTCTCAGTATGTCTCCGACCCGGCTGTCTCAGTGTGTCTCCGACCTGTCTCAGGGTGTCTCCGACCTGTCTCAGGGTGTCTCCGACCTGTCTCAGGGTGTCTCCGACCTGTCTCAGGATGTATCCGACCTGTCTTAGTTTGTCTCCGACCTGTCTCAGTGTGTCTCCGACCTGTCCCAGGGTGTCACCGACCTCTCCAAGGGTGTTTCCGACCTGTCACAGGGTGTCTCCGACCTGTCTCAGGATGTCTCCGACCTGTCTTAGTTTGTCTCCGACCTGTCTCAGTGTGTCTCCGACCTGTCCCAGGGTGTCACCGACCTCTCCAAGGGTGTCTCCGACCTGTCACAGGGTGTCTCCGACCTGTCTCAGTGTGTATCCGACCTGTCTCAGGGTGCCTCCGACCTGTTTCAAGGTGCCTCCGACCTGTCTCCGGGTGTCTCCGACCTTTCTCAAGGTGTCTCCGACCTGTCTCCGGGTGTCTCCGACCTGTCTCCGGGTGTCTCCGACCTGTCTCCGGGTGTCTCCGACCTGTCTCCGGGTGTCTCCGACCGGTCTCCGGGTGTCTCCGACCGGTCCCAGTTTGTCTCCGACCTGTCTCAGTATTTCTCCGACCTGTCATCGGGTGTCTCCGACCTGCCATAGGGTGTCTCCGACCTGTCTCCGGGTGTCTCCGACCTTTCTCAAGGTGCCTCCGACCATCCCTCAGATATATCGCTGGGGCCTGCCTGGTGTAGTGGTAAGCGCACTACTACTGTAGGTCGTGGGTTCGAGTCCGGGCCTGGGCACCCAATCTGTGGCATGTCCATGCATCGGCCATCGATCGTCCCGGCGGGTTCCCAGACCTAGTCTAGCCCTTGTGTGCACAAAGATGGCCTAAAACACCAACTCATTTCCTTTCAGATCTGTCGCGACACATACCCCCGAGCTATTCCTCTGTGGTGTTAACATCACACATTACCATGGTACCTTATCTCCCCCTTCAACACTGAAACATGTCATGTTAATGATAATTAACAATTCTGGGGCAAGATTAGAAAAATGAGCCTCCGAATGTTAATCTCACGGCCCCGAACTATTATGTCATTAATCACCGGGCCACATCTCTTCTTTTCTAATCAGATCAAAGTAATCACGCGAGAGGCGACAGGCTACTTACCGGGGTGAGGACCGCCTGTCCGCTCTCCGCAGTCTCCCACGGATAAGACACAGCCGTTCACAGACACCCTGTATCTATAGATATATTACAGAGAGAGAGAGATATATGTCTGTATATTAAGAGGTGCATAGTATATGTATACAGCAGAGCTGAGAAAAACAATGTCTAGCACAGTCGTATAGAATATACAAGACGGGTGAAGACCATCCTTAAGTAGAAGAATTAAGTTGTCTCTATGACCGACGCAGTCCCCTCAGCCGTTGGTAACCTTTCACTGATACCCTCTTGAGCAACTTGAGACTAACATATGATGCGCCGCTGAGTAAACAGTGTACCTCTATCTGTGTCGGGATACTGTTCGATACTCCACTCCGACACTATACCTATATAGATACACGAGAGAAAGCCAAGCTGGGTTTTTTCAAATGTATGAATGATCGTATTATTTGTGTATCGTATCAAGCAAACAGCGGGGATGCATGCTGAGACAAATAAGTCGGATCCTAAAGGCATTTACTTATTTAATTACAGAATGTACATAATTAGTTTCGCGGCCCGACTGGAAACTTCTTTCGCGGAATCTTATATAGGTCTTAATTACAAAAAGATCATGAATGATAGAGTTCGTGTTAGATCATGTTAGGCGACAATACAGTTAAGTGGTTTACAGGCTATACTAGTTTGTAGGCGAGAGATCACTGTTATGGCAAACATTAATATGTGGTATTTTAGGTTAAGCTGTATGTCGGAATAAAGATGGAGGGCCTAGTAACATCTGCCTTAAATATCCCCTAATTTTCTACCTCCAATGTTGTTTATCTGTAATTTGTTGCTCCCACCCGCCCCCCCCCCCCCCATAGCGTTTTCCGCCATTTTTCCGCCTAATTTCGTCAGTTCAAAATGGCGACGGCGTGTGAAGACGTAAAAAGCAAAAAATTAATTTATTATATTTATATTCAGCTTCGCAATCACACGCAAAAAACCCCCCAAATAGACAGAGAGCAGGAGTAGTATTTGTAAGCCTGGCAAGTTTAAAATGAAATTTCGCAGACAACATGCGCTGCCTTTTTCAGTGTGAAGTTTGAAGTCCCTGTCGACGCTGAACAGTAATTAGATATGGTTTACTCACCATCTCCGGGTAACCACGGTAGCGAAAGGCACTTCACATCCTTTCATCCTATTTTTTACGGCCCTACTTGTCGGGGAAAAAAATCCCGAGTCATCGTGTCAAGAAGCCCACGTTTATCCAACCGTACTGATAGAGTCGTAGTTTTCCCATTGATTACATGTATAAGAATGTAAATCTCCTTAAGAGAGCACCAACAAGTAGAGATAACATGGCGGGAGTTGAAGAGCCCAATGAACCAAGTGTTGTTCGACCGATACCCCTGGCAGTCTTTTTTTTCCACTCGCCGTTGGTTCGACAGAGGCCTGTCAAGTCGTGATGAACAAAGGCGCCGCCTGGTAATAAAGAGCGCCAATGAAGTGAAGAATGGTCGTCTTGGGACTGACTGGTTCCGCCGCCCTCTCACCACCTGATACAGAAGAAGCGTCTTCTAACGAATTTTAGATACTGAAACGGCTCGAGACTTCCTGTTTTTGTATAGATTAACGTGGTCTTTTTTACTGACCCTTTCTCGTGATGGGGAGCTTGTCTTGATTCAGAACTCGTCGCGTGAGTTTATGTCGCTTTACTCGTTCAAAATTCAGGAGCTTGTGCCTTTGTCTCTGTGGTTTGTTTACCTGGATGATTCATCCCTCGTCGCGCTTCATCGCACCAAGCGATAACACTCAGCAAGTTAAAAAGCCCCTTATAATCCCCCCAATCGTCCTTTAGCTTCTCAGGTAAGTCAGGTTTTATTTAGTTCACGGGCGAAATCATTTCGGTAAAATCCTATACCGAATATATCAGAACAAACCGATTATACAAAGAGAACAAAGAGCAATAAAGCGGAGCTTTAGCTAGGGGGATACAACATAACCTGATAACATGTGGCCCCTCCTATTAGGGGTTGAGTGTGGATATGTGTGTGGAGTGTGGGGAGAACAGCGGCGGAGGGGCATTTGTCCCCAGAGGTGGTTTCTGGATCTGTCAGTTGTTCGCATAGGCCTACTACCACTACAAGTAACACACGATGTGGGAGGCATAGTTTGCTACTAGTCTTGAAGGGTATTCACGACAATAAATCATACAATCTGTTTATTTTAGAAAGATAATATAAATTAATTTTGAATGTAACAAAATGATCTGAAAACAAGTCAAGTTGTAAGGATGGTGGCCTAAGCATATGTCAAAGATTTCGAGTGTCGCGTTCATTGTAAGATAAAGTTCGTGGATTAATAGCCATGTCACTGTGAACACCGCAATCTCCATCTTCTCACCTAAAGGTATGTGATACTGGTGACTGATGAGGTGAAACAACAATTTTTAGATATTTTATCTCCATTACGACGAAAGTAATCACTATATTGTTCTCCAAAAGTTCAACACACGCCACGTCCTAAATCGGGGAGATAATGTCACGTGACTTCGAGAGCGAGAGCGAAGTGCGAGGTCACAACCCAACCATTATAATTGATAACCTGCGTTATATTACGTGTGGTTGCCAACAAAAGTCGCTGAAAAAAATCCTTTCTGGGCTTAACAAAATCCTTTCTGGGCTTAACAAAATCCTTTAGCGGACTTACGTTGTAGCCTGCCATCCTTGCTGTTATTATGCGTCGAAAGAATATGGGCTAATGCAAAAGGTAAGCACCGTTGCCTGGAGCAACGATGGGCATGATGAAAAGGTGGACCGAAGTGATTTAAGGCCAATCACCCGAAATGTCTGGGAATTACGTCCAACAACTTCCAAGGAACAGGCGTATTGATCTCCCGAGATTTCAGTTTATCCTCACGTAGATGAAAGGAAATGAAAATCCGATAAAGCTAAGGGCGGTAGTTTTATCGCCGAGTAACCAGAGAGGCCAAACCACGTTTGACATTTCCTCTATGCGGTTACACAGGGATGGGACGAGAGGTAGGGGGTGGGGTCGTGGTGGGGGTGGACGTAAAAACATTTACCTGCCGCCCATGGTTTAGGCGATGCGACCCTTCCATCACATATGCATCACTCTAATGAGTCTCCGTCCCTGGCAGCCACACGTCCTGTTTGATCCGAACCACGTGGTGTACTCTAATCAATTACTGTTGTTCTCAAGCTGTCGGTGGGCTTGGGAATGCGCGGGGACAAATGACTCCTGGGAGGCGGGGGGAGGGGGAATGGGGGAGGGGGGGGGGGGCAGAGGCGGAGGCGGAGGCGGGAGTAGGAAAAGATTTGGGAAAATGTGTGTTTTATCAGACTGCAGGTGTGCGGTGTGCGCCTTGTCACTCAAGGCGATCGACATTGTGAATCATAGTGAATGACTGTCACAGAAAAATGGCGTGGTGGTTGGTATCTGAAGTCAATGGCGTTGAGAAGTCACTGACGACAATTACCGATTTTCTGAAAAACACGGTTATTTCAAAGTAGAAAGCCTTTAGCAGCAGTCATGGCCTAAGTGTCGAGGGACGTATACTACACCGGTCTTAGCTATTCCTAGCTAACTGCGACAGCAATGAGGAAGCTATAGCGGCTAACTCCGACTACCCAGGGAGCGCTGATCTACGGCCTTCGTCCTTGTCCACCAGACAATGTATAGCGGCTAACTCCAACTACCCAGGGAGCGCTGATCTACGGCCTTCGTCCTTGTCCACCAGACAATGCATAGCGACTAACTGTGACTACCCAGGGAGCGATGATCTACGGCCTTCGTCCTTGTTCACCAGACAATGTATAGCGGCTAACTCCGACTACCCAGGGAGCGATGATCTACGGCCTTTGTCCTTGTCCACCAGACAATGTATAGCGGCTAACTCCGACTACCCAGGGAGCGATGATCTACGGCCTTCGTCCTTGTCCACCAGACAATGTATAGCGGCTAACTCCGACTACCCAGGGAGCGCTGATCTACGGCCTTCGTCCTTATCCACCAGACAATGTATAGCGGCTAACTCCGACTACCCAGGGAGCGCTGATCTACGGCCTTCGTCCTTGTTTACCAGACAATGTATAGCGGCTAACTCCGACTACCCAGGGAGCGATGATCTACGGCCTTCGTCCTTGTTCACCAGACAATGTATAGCGGCTGACTCTGACTACCCAAGAAGCGATAATTTACGGCCTGCGTCCTTGTTTACCAGACAATGTATAGCGGCTAACTGTGACTACCCAGGGAGCGATGATCTACGGCCTTTGTCCTTGTTTACCAGACAATGTATAGCGGCTAACTCCGACTACCCAGGGAGCGATGATCTACGGCCTTCGTCCTTGTTTAGCAGACAATGTATAGCGGCTAACTCCGACTACTCAGGGAGCGATGATCTACGGCCTTCGTCTTTGTTTACCAGACAATGTATAGCGGCTAACTCCGACTACCCAGGGAGCGCTGATCTACGGCCTTTGTCCTTGTCCACCAGATAATGTATAGCGGCTAACTCCGACTACCCAGGGAGCGATGATCTACGGTCTTTGTCCTTGTTCACCAGACAATGTATAGCGGCTAACTCCGACTACCCAGGGAGCGCTGATCTACGGCCTTTGTTCTTGTCCACCAGATAATGTATAGCGGCTAACTCCGACTACTCAGGGAGCGCTGATCTACGACCTTTGGCCTTGTTCACCAGACAATGTATAGCGGCTAACTCCGACTACCCAGGGAGCGCTGATCTACGGCCTTCGTCCTTGTTCACCAGACAATGTATAGCGGCTAACTCCGACTACCCAGGGAGCGATGATCTACGGCCTTTGTCCTTGTCCACCGTGCCAGACAATGTATAGCGGCTAACTCCGACTACCCAGGGAGCGCTGATCTACGGCCTTCGTCCTAGTTCACCAGGCAATGTATAGCGACTAACTGTGACTACCCAGGGAGCGCTGATCTACGGCCTTCGTCCTTGTCCACCAGACAATGTATAGCGACTAACTGTGACTACCCAGGGAGCACTGATCTACGGCCTTCGTCCTTGTCCACCAGACAATGTATAGCGGCTAACTCCGACTATTCAGGGAGCGCTGAACTACGGCCTTCGTCCTTGTCCACCAGACAATGTATAGCGACTAACTGTGACTACCCAGGGAGCGATGATCTACGGCCTTCGTCCTTGTTTACCAGACAATGTATAGCGGCTAACTCCGACTACCCAGGGAGCGCTGATCTACGGCCTTCGTCCTTGTGCACCAGACAATGTATAGCGGCTAACTCCGACTACCCAGGGAGCGATGATCTACAGCCTTCATCCTTGTTCACCAGACAATGTATAGCGGCTAACTCCGACTACCCAGGGAGCGATGATCTACAGCCTTCATCCTTGTTCACCAGACAATGTATAGCGGCTAACTCCGACTACTCAGGGAGCGATGATCTACAGCATTCGTCCTTGTTTACCAGACAATGTATACCGGCTAACTCCGACTACCCAGGGAGCGATGATCTACGGCCTTCGTCCTTGTCCACCAGACAATGTATAACGGCTAGCTCCGACTACCCAGGGAGCGATGATCTACGGCCTTCGTCCTTGTTCACCAGACAATGTATAGCGGCTAACTCCGACTACCCAGGGAGCGATGATCTACGGCCTTCGTCCTTGTTTACCAGACAATGTTTAGCGGCTAACTCCGACTACCCAGGGAACGATGATCTACAGCCTTCGTCCTTGTTCACCAGACAATGTATAGCGGCTAACTCCGACTACCCAGGGAGCGCTGAGCTACGGCCTTCGCCCTTGTTTACCAGGCAATGTATAGCGGCTAACTCCGACTGCCAAGGGAGCGCTGATCTACGGCCTTCGTCCTTGTCCACCAGACAATGTATAGCGGCTAACTCCGACTACCCAGGGAGCGCTGATCTACGGCCTTTGTCCTTGTCCACCAGACAATGTATAACGGCTAGCTCCGACTACCCAGAGAACGATGATCTACGGCCTTCGTCCTTGTTTACCAGACAATCTATAGCGGCTAACTGTGACTACTCAGGGAGCGATGATCTACGGCCTTCGTCCTTATTCACCAGACAATGTATAACGGCTAACTCTGACTACCCAGGGAGCGCTGATCTACGGCCTTTGTCCTTGTTTACCAGACAATGTATAACGGCTAGCTCCGACTACCCAGAGAAGGATGATCTACGGCCTTCGTCCTTGTTTACCAGACAATGTATAGCGGCTAACTCCGACTACCCAGAGAACGATGATCTACGGCCTTCGTCCTTGTCCACCAGGCAATGTATAGCGGCTAACTCCGACTACCCAGGGAGCGCTGATCTACGGCCTTCGTCCTTATTTACCAGGCAATATATAGCGGCTAACTCCGACTACCCAGGGAGCGATGATCTACGGCCTTTGTCCTTGTTCACCAGACAATGTATAGCGGCTAACTCCGACTACCCAAGGAGCGATGATCTACGGCCTTCGTCCTTGTCCACCAGACAATGTATAGCGGCTAACTCTGACTACCCAGGGAGCGATGATCTACGGCCTTTGTCCTTGTTCACCAGACAATGTATAGCGGCAAACTCCGACTACCCAGGGAGCGATGATCTACGGCCTTCGTCCTTGTTTACCAGACAATGTATAGCGGCTAACTCCGACTACCCAGGGAGCGATGATCTACGGCTTTCGTCCTTGTCCACCAGACAATGTATAGCGGCTAACTCTGACTACCCAGGGAGCGATGGTCTACGGCCTTTGTCCTTGTTCACCAGTCAATGTATAGCGGCAAACTCCGACTACCCAGGAAGCGATGATCTACGGCCTTCGTCCTTGTTTACCAGACAATGTATAGCGGCTAACTCCGACTACCCAAGAAGCGATGATCTACGGCCTTTGTCCTTGTTCACCAGACAATGTATAGCGGCAAACTCCGACTACCCAGGGAGCGATGATCTACGGCCTTCGTCCTTGTCCACCAGACAATGTATAGCGGCTAACTCCGACTACCCAGGGAGCGATGATCTACGGCCTTCGTCCTTGTCCGCCAGACAATGTATAGCGGCTAACTCTGACTACCCAGGGAGCGCTGATCTACGGCCTTCGTCCTTGTTTACCAGACAATGTATAGCGGCTAACTCCGACTACCCAGGGAGCGATGATCTACGGCCTTCGTCCTTGTTCACCAGACAATGTATAGCGGCTGACTCTGACTACCCAAGAAGCGATAATTTACGGCCTGCGTCCTTGTTTACCAGACAATGTATAGCGGCTAACTGTGACTACCCAGGGAGCGATGATCTACGGCCTTTGTCCTTGTTTACCAGACAATGTATAGCGGCTAACTCCGACTACCCAGGGAGCGATGATCTACGGCCTTCGTCCTTGTTTAGCAGACAATGTATAGCGGCTAACTCCGACTACTCAGGGAGCGATGATCTACGGCCTTCGTCTTTGTTTACCAGACAATGTATAGCGGCTAACTCCGACTACCCAGGGAGCGCTGATCTACGGCCTTTGTCCTTGTCCACCAGATAATGTATAGCGGCTAACTCCGACTACCCAGGGAGCGATGATCTACGGTCTTTGTCCTTGTTCACCAGACAATGTATAGCGGCTAACTCCGACTACCCAGGGAGCGCTGATCTACGGCCTTCGTCCTTGTTCACCAGACAATGTATAGCGGCTAACTCCGACTACCCAGGGAGCGATGATCTACGGCCTTTGTCCTTGTCCACCGTGCCAGACAATGTATAGCGGCTAACTCCGACTACCCAGGGAGCGCTGATCTACGGCCTTCGTCCTAGTTCACCAGGCAATGTATAGCGACTAACTGTGACTACCCAGGGAGCGCTGATCTACGGCCTTCGTCCTTGTCCACCAGACAATGTATAGCGACTAACTGTGACTACCCAGGGAGCACTGATCTACGGTCTTCGTCCTTGTCCACCAGACAATGTATAGCGGCTAACTCCGACTATTCAGGGAGCGCTGAACTACGGCCTTCGTCCTTGTCCACCAGACAATGTATAGCGACTAACTGTGACTACCCAGGGAGCGATGATCTACGGCCTTCGTCCTTGTTTACCAGACAATGTATAGCGGCTAACTCCGACTACCCAGGGAGCGCTGATCTACGGCCTTCGTCCTTGTGCACCAGACAATGTATAGCGGCTAACTCCGACTACCCAGGGAGCGCTGATCTACGGCCTTCGTCCTTGTCCACCAGACAATGTATAGCGGCTAACTCCAACTACCCAGGGAGCGCTGATCTACGGCCTTCGTCCTTGTCCACCAGACAATGCATAGCGACTAACTGTGACTACCCAGGGAGCGATGATCTACGGCCTTCGTCCTTGTTCACCAGACAATGTATAGCGGCTAACTCCGACTACCCAGGGAGCGATGATCTACGGCCTTTGTCCTTGTCCACCAGACAATGTATAGCGGCTAACTCCGACTACCCAGGGAGCGATGATCTACGGCCTTCGTCCTTGTCCACCAGACAATGTATAGCGGCTAACTCCGACTACCCAGGGAGCGCTGATCTACGGCCTTCGTCCTTATCCACCAGACAATGTATAGCGGCTAACTCCGACTACCCAGGGAGCGCTGATCTACGGCCTTCGTCCTTGTTTACCAGACAATGTATAGCGGCTAACTCCGACTACCCAGGGAGCGATGATCTACGGCCTTCGTCCTTGTTCACCAGACAATGTATAGCGGCTGACTCTGACTACCCAAGAAGCGATAATTTACGGCCTGCGTCCTTGTTTACCAGACAATGTATAGCGGCTAACTGTGACTACCCAGGGAGCGATGATCTACGGCCTTTGTCCTTGTTTACCAGACAATGTATAGCGGCTAACTCCGACTACCCAGGGAGCGATGATCTACGGCCTTCGTCCTTGTTTAGCAGACAATGTATAGCGGCTAACTCCGACTACTCAGGGAGCGATGATCTACGGCCTTCGTCTTTGTTTACCAGACAATGTATAGCGGCTAACTCCGACTACCCAGGGAGCGCTGATCTACGGCCTTTGTCCTTGTCCACCAGATAATGTATAGCGGCTAACTCCGACTACCCAGGGAGCGATGATCTACGGTCTTTGTCCTTGTTCACCAGACAATGTATAGCGGCTAACTCCGACTACCCAGGGAGCGCTGATCTACGGCCTTTGTTCTTGTCCACCAGATAATGTATAGCGGCTAACTCCGACTACTCAGGGAGCGCTGATCTACGACCTTTGGCCTTGTTCACCAGACAATGTATAGCGGCTAACTCCGACTACCCAGGGAGCGCTGATCTACGGCCTTCGTCCTTGTTCACCAGACAATGTATAGCGGCTAACTCCGACTACCCAGGGAGCGATGATCTACGGCCTTTGTCCTTGTCCACCGTGCCAGACAATGTATAGCGGCTAACTCCGACTACCCAGGGAGCGCTGATCTACGGCCTTCGTCCTAGTTCACCAGGCAATGTATAGCGACTAACTGTGACTACCCAGGGAGCGCTGATCTACGGCCTTCGTCCTTGTCCACCAGACAATGTATAGCGACTAACTGTGACTACCCAGGGAGCACTGATCTACGGCCTTCGTCCTTGTCCACCAGACAATGTATAGCGGCTAACTCCGACTATTCAGGGAGCGCTGAACTACGGCCTTCGTCCTTGTCCACCAGACAATGTATAGCGACTAACTGTGACTACCCAGGGAGCGATGATCTACGGCCTTCGTCCTTGTTTACCAGACAATGTATAGCGGCTAACTCCGACTACCCAGGGAGCGCTGATCTACGGCCTTCGTCCTTGTGCACCAGACAATGTATAGCGGCTAACTCCGACTACCCAGGGAGCGATGATCTACAGCCTTCATCCTTGTTCACCAGACAATGTATAGCGGCTAACTCCGACTACCCAGGGAGCGATGATCTACAGCCTTCATCCTTGTTCACCAGACAATGTATAGCGGCTAACTCCGACTACTCAGGGAGCGATGATCTACAGCATTCGTCCTTGTTTACCAGACAATGTATACCGGCTAACTCCGACTACCCAGGGAGCGATGATCTACGGCCTTCGTCCTTGTCCACCAGACAATGTATAACGGCTAGCTCCGACTACCCAGGGAGCGATGATCTACGGCCTTCGTCCTTGTTCACCAGACAATGTATAGCGGCTAACTCCGACTACCCAGGGAGCGATGATCTACGGCCTTCGTCCTTGTTTACCAGACAATGTTTAGCGGCTAACTCCGACTACCCAGGGAACGATGATCTACAGCCTTCGTCCTTGTTCACCAGACAATGTATAGCGGCTAACTCCGACTACCCAGGGAGCGCTGAGCTACGGCCTTCGCCCTTGTTTACCAGGCAATGTATAGCGGCTAACTCCGACTGCCAAGGGAGCGCTGATCTACGGCCTTCGTCCTTGTCCACCAGACAATGTATAGCGGCTAACTCCGACTACCCAGGGAGCGCTGATCTACGGCCTTTGTCCTTGTCCACCAGACAATGTATAACGGCTAGCTCCGACTACCCAGAGAACGATGATCTACGGCCTTCGTCCTTGTTTACCAGACAATCTATAGCGGCTAACTGTGACTACTCAGGGAGCGATGATCTACGGCCTTCGTCCTTATTCACCAGACAATGTATAACGGCTAACTCTGACTACCCAGGGAGCGCTGATCTACGGCCTTTGTCCTTGTTTACCAGACAATGTATAACGGCTAGCTCCGACTACCCAGAGAAGGATGATCTACGGCCTTCGTCCTTGTTTACCAGACAATGTATAGCGGCTAACTCCGACTACCCAGAGAACGATGATCTACGGCCTTCGTCCTTGTCCACCAGGCAATGTATAGCGGCTAACTCCGACTACCCAGGGAGCGCTGATCTACGGCCTTCGTCCTTATTTACCAGACAATGTATAGCGGCTAACTCCGACTACCCAGAGAACGATGATCTACGGCCTTCGTCCTTGTCCACCAGGCAATATATAGCGGCTAACTCCGACTACCCAGGGAGCGATGATCTACGGCCTTTGTCCTTGTTCACCAGACAATGTATAGCGGCTAACTCCGACTACCCAAGGAGCGATGATCTACGGCCTTCGTCCTTGTCCACCAGACAATGTATAGCGGCTAACTCTGACTACCCAGGGAGCGATGATCTACGGCCTTTGTCCTTGTTCACCAGACAATGTATAGCGGCAAACTCCGACTACCCAGGGAGCGATGATCTACGGCCTTCGTCCTTGTTTACCAGACAATGTATAGCGGCTAACTCCGACTACCCAGGGAGCGATGATCTACGGCTTTCGTCCTTGTCCACCAGACAATGTATAGCGGCTAACTCTGACTACCCAGGGAGCGATGGTCTACGGCCTTTGTCCTTGTTCACCAGTCAATGTATAGCGGCAAACTCCGACTACCCAGGAAGCGATGATCTACGGCCTTCGTCCTTGTTTACCAGACAATGTATAGCGGCTAACTCCGACTACCCAAGAAGCGATGATCTACGGCCTTTGTCCTTGTTCACCAGACAATGTATAGCGGCAAACTCCGACTACCCAGGGAGCGATGATCTACGGCCTTCGTCCTTGTCCACCAGACAATGTATAGCGGCTAACTCCGACTACCCAGGGAGCGATGATCTACGGCCTTCGTCCTTGTCCGCCAGACAATGTATAGCGGCTAACTCTGACTACCCAGGGAGCGCTGATCTACGGCCTTCGTCCTTGTTTACCAGACAATGTATAGCGGCTAACTCCGACTACCCAGGGAGCGATGATCTACGGCCTTCGTCCTTGTTCACCAGACAATGTATAGCGGCTGACTCTGACTACCCAAGAAGCGATAATTTACGGCCTGCGTCCTTGTTTACCAGACAATGTATAGCGGCTAACTGTGACTACCCAGGGAGCGATGATCTACGGCCTTTGTCCTTGTTTACCAGACAATGTATAGCGGCTAACTCCGACTACCCAGGGAGCGATGATCTACGGCCTTCGTCCTTGTTTAGCAGACAATGTATAGCGGCTAACTCCGACTACTCAGGGAGCGATGATCTACGGCCTTCGTCTTTGTTTACCAGACAATGTATAGCGGCTAACTCCGACTACCCAGGGAGCGCTGATCTACGGCCTTTGTCCTTGTCCACCAGATAATGTATAGCGGCTAACTCCGACTACCCAGGGAGCGATGATCTACGGTCTTTGTCCTTGTTCACCAGACAATGTATAGCGGCTAACTCCGACTACCCAGGGAGCGCTGATCTACGGCCTTTGTTCTTGTCCACCAGATAATGTATAGCGGCTAACTTCGACTACTCAGGGAGCGCTGATCTACGACCTTTGGCCTTGTTCACCAGACAATGTATAGCGGCTAACTCCGACTACCCAGGGAGCGCTGATCTACGGCCTTCGTCCTTGTTCACCAGACAATGTATAGCGGCTAACTCCGACTACCCAGGGAGCGATGATCTACGGCCTTTGTCCTTGTCCACCGTGCCAGACAATGTATAGCGGCTAACTCCGACTACCCAGGGAGCGCTGATCTACGGCCTTCGTCCTAGTTCACCAGGCAATGTATAGCGACTAACTGTGACTACCCAGGGAGCGCTGATCTACGGCCTTCGTCCTTGTCCACCAGACAATGTATAGCGACTAACTGTGACTACCCAGGGAGCACTGATCTACGGTCTTCGTCCTTGTCCACCAGACAATGTATAGCGGCTAACTCCGACTATTCAGGGAGCGCTGAACTACGGCCTTCGTCCTTGTCCACCAGACAATGTATAGCGACTAACTGTGACTACCCAGGGAGCGATGATCTACGGCCTTCGTCCTTGTTTACCAGACAATGTATAGCGGCTAACTCCGACTACCCAGGGAGCGCTGATCTACGGCCTTCGTCCTTGTGCACCAGACAATGTATAGCGGCTAACTCCGACTACCCAGGGAGCGCTGATCTACGGCCTTCGTCCTTGTCCACCAGACAATGTATAGCGGCTAACTCCAACTACCCAGGGAGCGCTGATCTACGGCCTTCGTCCTTGTCCACCAGACAATGCATAGCGACTAACTGTGACTACCCAGGGAGCGATGATCTACGGCCTTCGTCCTTGTTCACCAGACAATGTATAGCGGCTAACTCCGACTACCCAGGGAGCGATGATCTACGGCCTTTGTCCTTGTCCACCAGACAATGTATAGCGGCTAACTCCGACTACCCAGGGAGCGATGATCTACGGCCTTCGTCCTTGTCCACCAGACAATGTATAGCGGCTAACTCCGACTACCCAGGGAGCGCTGATCTACGGCCTTCGTCCTTATCCACCAGACAATGTATAGCGGCTAACTCCGACTACCCAGGGAGCGCTGATCTACGGCCTTCGTCCTTGTTTACCAGACAATGTATAGCGGCTAACTCCGACTACCCAGGGAGCGATGATCTACGGCCTTCGTCCTTGTTCACCAGACAATGTATAGCGGCTGACTCTGACTACCCAAGAAGCGATAATTTACGGCCTGCGTCCTTGTTTACCAGACAATGTATAGCGGCTAACTGTGACTACCCAGGGAGCGATGATCTACGGCCTTTGTCCTTGTTTACCAGACAATGTATAGCGGCTAACTCCGACTACCCAGGGAGCGATGATCTACGGCCTTCGTCCTTGTTTAGCAGACAATGTATAGCGGCTAACTCCGACTACTCAGGGAGCGATGATCTACGGCCTTCGTCTTTGTTTACCAGACAATGTATAGCGGCTAACTCCGACTACCCAGGGAGCGCTGATCTACGGCCTTTGTCCTTGTCCACCAGATAATGTATAGCGGCTAACTCCGACTACCCAGGGAGCGATGATCTACGGTCTTTGTCCTTGTTCACCAGACAATGTATAGCGGCTAACTCCGACTACCCAGGGAGCGCTGATCTACGGCCTTTGTTCTTGTCCACCAGATAATGTATAGCGGCTAACTCCGACTACTCAGGGAGCGCTGATCTACGACCTTTGGCCTTGTTCACCAGACAATGTATAGCGGCTAACTCCGACTACCCAGGGAGCGCTGATCTACGGCCTTCGTCCTTGTTCACCAGACAATGTATAGCGGCTAACTCCGACTACCCAGGGAGCGATGATCTACGGCCTTTGTCCTTGTCCACCGTGCCAGACAATGTATAGCGGCTAACTCCGACTACCCAGGGAGCGCTGATCTACGGCCTTCGTCCTAGTTCACCAGGCAATGTATAGCGACTAACTGTGACTACCCAGGGAGCGCTGATCTACGGCCTTCGTCCTTGTCCACCAGACAATGTATAGCGACTAACTGTGACTACCCAGGGAGCACTGATCTACGGCCTTCGTCCTTGTCCACCAGACAATGTATAGCGGCTAACTCCGACTATTCAGGGAGCGCTGAACTACGGCCTTCGTCCTTGTCCACCAGACAATGTATAGCGACTAACTGTGACTACCCAGGGAGCGATGATCTACGGCCTTCGTCCTTGTTTACCAGACAATGTATAGCGGCTAACTCCGACTACCCAGGGAGCGCTGATCTACGGCCTTCGTCCTTGTGCACCAGACAATGTATAGCGGCTAACTCCGACTACCCAGGGAGCGATGATCTACAGCCTTCATCCTTGTTCACCAGACAATGTATAGCGGCTAACTCCGACTACCCAGGGAGCGATGATCTACAGCCTTCATCCTTGTTCACCAGACAATGTATAGCGGCTAACTCCGACTACTCAGGGAGCGATGATCTACAGCATTCGTCCTTGTTTACCAGACAATGTATACCGGCTAACTCCGACTACCCAGGGAGCGATGATCTACGGCCTTCGTCCTTGTCCACCAGACAATGTATAACGGCTAGCTCCGACTACCCAGGGAGCGATGATCTACGGCCTTCGTCCTTGTTCACCAGACAATGTATAGCGGCTAACTCCGACTACCCAGGGAGCGATGATCTACGGCCTTCGTCCTTGTTTACCAGACAATGTTTAGCGGCTAACTCCGACTACCCAGGGAACGATGATCTACAGCCTTCGTCCTTGTTCACCAGACAATGTATAGCGGCTAACTCCGACTACCCAGGGAGCGCTGAGCTACGGCCTTCGCCCTTGTTTACCAGGCAATGTATAGCGGCTAACTCCGACTGCCAAGGGAGCGCTGATCTACGGCCTTCGTCCTTGTCCACCAGACAATGTATAGCGGCTAACTCCGACTACCCAGGGAGCGCTGATCTACGGCCTTTGTCCTTGTCCACCAGACAATGTATAACGGCTAGCTCCGACTACCCAGAGAACGATGATCTACGGCCTTCGTCCTTGTTTACCAGACAATCTATAGCGGCTAACTGTGACTACTCAGGGAGCGATGATCTACGGCCTTCGTCCTTATTCACCAGACAATGTATAACGGCTAACTCTGACTACCCAGGGAGCGCTGATCTACGGCCTTTGTCCTTGTTTACCAGACAATGTATAACGGCTAGCTCCGACTACCCAGAGAAGGATGATCTACGGCCTTCGTCCTTGTTTACCAGACAATGTATAGCGGCTAACTCCGACTACCCAGAGAACGATGATCTACGGCCTTCGTCCTTGTCCACCAGGCAATGTATAGCGGCTAACTCCGACTACCCAGGGAGCGCTGATCTACGGCCTTCGTCCTTATTTACCAGACAATGTATAGCGGCTAACTCCGACTACCCAGAGAACGATGATCTACGGCCTTCGTCCTTGTCCACCAGGCAATATATAGCGGCTAACTCCGACTACCCAGGGAGCGATGATCTACGGCCTTTGTCCTTGTTCACCAGACAATGTATAGCGGCTAACTCCGACTACCCAAGGAGCGATGATCTACGGCCTTCGTCCTTGTCCACCAGACAATGTATAGCGGCTAACTCTGACTACCCAGGGAGCGATGATCTACGGCCTTTGTCCTTGTTCACCAGACAATGTATAGCGGCAAACTCCGACTACCCAGGGAGCGATGATCTACGGCCTTCGTCCTTGTTTACCAGACAATGTATAGCGGCTAACTCCGACTACCCAGGGAGCGATGATCTACGGCTTTCGTCCTTGTCCACCAGACAATGTATAGCGGCTAACTCTGACTACCCAGGGAGCGATGGTCTACGGCCTTTGTCCTTGTTCACCAGTCAATGTATAGCGGCAAACTCCGACTACCCAGGAAGCGATGATCTACGGCCTTCGTCCTTGTTTACCAGACAATGTATAGCGGCTAACTCCGACTACCCAAGAAGCGATGATCTACGGCCTTTGTCCTTGTTCACCAGACAATGTATAGCGGCAAACTCCGACTACCCAGGGAGCGATGATCTACGGCCTTCGTCCTTGTCCACCAGACAATGTATAGCGGCTAACTCCGACTACCCAGGGAGCGATGATCTACGGCCTTCGTCCTTGTCCGCCAGACAATGTATAGCGGCTAACTCTGACTACCCAGGGAGCGCTGATCTACGGCCTTCGTCCTTGTTTACCAGACAATGTATAGCGGCTAACTCCGACTACCCAGGGAGCGATGATCTACGGCCTTCGTCCTTGTTCACCAGACAATGTATAGCGGCTGACTCCAACTACCCAAGAAGCGATAATTTACGGCCTGCGTCCTTGTTTACCAGACAATGTATAGCGGCTAACTGTGACTACCCAGGGAGCGATGATCTACGGCCTTTGTCCTTGTTTACCAGACAATGTATAGCGGCTAACTCCGACTACCCAGCGAGCGATGATCTACGGCCTTCGTCCTTGTTTAGCAGACAATGTATAGCGGCTAACTCCGACTACTCAGGGAGCGATGATCTACGGCCTTCGTCTTTGTTTACCAGACAATGTATAGCGGCTAACTCCGACTACCCAGGGAGCGATGATCTACGGTCTTTGTCCTTGTTCACCAGACAATGTATAGCGGCTAACTCCGACTACCCAGGGAGCGCTGATCTACGGCCTTTGTTCTTGTCCACCAGATAATGTATAGCGGCTAACTCCGACTACTCAGGGAGCGCTGATCTACGACCTTTGGCCTTGTTCACCAGACAATGTATAGCGGCTAACTCCGACTACCCAGGGAGCGCTGATCTACGGCCTTCGTCCTTGTTCACCAGACAATGTATAGCGGCTAACTCCGACTACCCAGGGAGCGATGATCTACGGCCTTTGTCCTTGTCCACCGTGCCAGACAATGTATAGCGGCTAACTCCGACTACCCAAGGAGCGCTGATCTACGGCCTTCGTCCTAGTTCACCAGGCAATGTATAGCGACTAACTGTGACTACCCAGGGAGCGCTGATCTACGGCCTTCGTCCTTGTCCACCAGACAATGTATAGCGACTAACTGTGACTACCCAGGGAGCACTGATCTACGGTCTTCGTCCTTGTCCACCAGACAATGTATAGCGGCTAACTCCGACTATTCAGGGAGCGCTGAACTACGGCCTTCGTCCTTGTCCACCAGACAATGTATAGCGACTAACTGTGACTACCCAGGGAGCGATGATCTACGGCCTTCGTCCTTGTTTACCAGACAATGTATAGCGGCTAACTCCGACTACCCAGGGAGCGCTGATCTACGGCCTTCGTCCTTGTGCACCAGACAATGTATAGCGGCTAACTCCGACTACCCAGGGAGCGATGATCTACAGCCTTCATCCTTGTTCACCAGACAATGTATAGCGGCTAACTCCGACTACCCAGGGAGCGATGATCTACAGCCTTCATCCTTGTTCACCAGACAATGTATAGCGGCTAACTCCGACTACTCAGGGAGCGATGATCTACAGCATTCGTCCTTGTTTACCAGACAATGTATACCGGCTAACTCCGACTACCCAGGGAGCGATGATCTACGGCCTTCGTCCTTGTCCACCAGACAATGTATAACGGCTAGCTCCGACTACCCAGGGAGCGATGATCTACGGCCTTCGTCCTTGTTCACCAGACAATGTATAGCGGCTAACTCCGACTACCCAGGGAGCGATGATCTACGGCCTTCGTCCTTGTTTACCAGACAATGTTTAGCGGCTAACTCCGACTACCCAGGGAACGATGATCTACAGCCTTCGTCCTTGTTCACCAGACAATGTATAGCGGCTAACTCCGACTACCCAGGGAGCGCTGAGCTACGGCCTTCGCCCTTGTTTACCAGGCAATGTATAGCGGCTAACTCCGACTGCCAAGGGAGCGCTGATCTACGGCCTTCGTCCTTGTCCACCAGACAATGTATAGCGGCTAACTCCGACTACCCAGGGAGCGCTGATCTACGGCCTTTGTCCTTGTCCACCAGACAATGTATAACGGCTAGCTCCGACTACCCAGAGAACGATGATCTACGGCCTTCGTCCTTGTTTACCAGACAATCTATAGCGGCTAACTGTGACTACTCAGGGAGCGATGATCTACGGCCTTCGTCCTTATTCACCAGACAATGTATAACGGCTAACTCTGACTACCCAGGGAGCGCTGATCTACGGCCTTTGTCCTTGTTTACCAGACAATGTATAACGGCTAGCTGCGACTACCCAGAGAAGGATGATCTACGGCCTTCGTCCTTGTTTACCAGACAATGTATAGCGGCTAACTCCGACTACCCAGAGAACGATGATCTACGGCCTTCGTCCTTGTCCACCAGGCAATGTATAGCGGCTAACTCCGACTACCCAGGGAGCGCTGATCTACGGCCTTCGTCCTTATTTACCAGACAATGTATAGCGGCTAACTCCGACTACCCAGAGAACGATGATCTACGGCCTTCGTCCTTGTCCACCAGGCAATATATAGCGGCTAACTCCGACTACCCAGGGAGCGATGATCTACGGCCTTTGTCCTTGTTCACCAGACAATGTATAGCGGCTAACTCCGACTACCCAAGGAGCGATGATCTACGGCCTTCGTCCTTGTCCACCAGACAATGTATAGCGGCTAACTCTGACTACCCAGGGAGCGATGATCTACGGCCTTTGTCCTTGTTCACCAGACAATGTATAGCGGCAAACTCCGACTACCCAGGGAGCGATGATCTACGGCCTTCGTCCTTGTTTACCAGACAATGTATAACGGCTAACTCCGACTACCCAGGGAGCGATGATCTACGGCTTTCGTCCTTGTCCACCAGACAATGTATAGCGGCTAACTCTGACTACCCAGGGAGCGATGGTCTACGGCCTTTGTCCTTGTTCACCAGTCAATGTATAGCGGCAAACTCCGACTACCCAGGAAGCGATGATCTACGGCCTTCGTCCTTGTTTACCAGACAATGTATAGCGGCTAACTCCGACTACCCAAGAAGCGATGATCTACGGCCTTTGTCCTTGTTCACCAGACAATGTATAGCGGCAAACTCCGACTACCCAGGGAGCGATGATCTACGGCCTTCGTCCTTGTCCACCAGACAATGTATAGCGGCTAACTCCGACTACCCAGGGAGCGATGATCTACGGCCTTCGTCCTTGTCCGCCAGACAATGTATAGCGGCTAACTCTGACTACCCAGGGAGCGCTGATCTACGGCCTTCGTCCTTGTTTACCAGACAATGTATAGCGGCTAACTCCGACTACCCAGGGAGCGATGATCTACGGCCTTCGTCCTTGTTCACCAGACAATGTATAGCGGCTGACTCTGACTACCCAAGAAGCGATAATTTACGGCCTGCGTCCTTGTTTACCAGACAATGTATAGCGGCTAACTGTGACTACCCAGGGAGCGATGATCTACGGCCTTTGTCCTTGTTTACCAGACAATGTATAGCGGCTAACTCCGACTACCCAGGGAGCGATGATCTACGGCCTTCGTCCTTGTTTAGCAGACAATGTATAGCGGCTAACTCCGACTACTCAGGGAGCGATGATCTACGGCCTTCGTCTTTGTTTACCAGACAATGTATAGCGGCTAACTCCGACTACCCAGGGAGCGCTGATCTACGGCCTTTGTCCTTGTCCACCAGATAATGTATAGCGGCTAACTCCGACTACCCAGGGAGCGATGATCTACGGTCTTTGTCCTTGTTCACCAGACAATGTATAGCGGCTAACTCCGACTACCCAGGGAGCGCTGATCTACGGCCTTTGTTCTTGTCCACCAGATAATGTATAGCGGCTAACTCCGACTACTCAGGGAGCGCTGATCTACGACCTTTGGCCTTGTTCACCAGACAATGTATAGCGGCTAACTCCGACTACCCAGGGAGCGCTGATCTACGGCCTTCGTCCTTGTTCACCAGACAATGTATAGCGGCTAACTCCGACTACCCAGGGAGCGATGATCTACGGCCTTTGTCCTTGTCCACCGTGCCAGACAATGTATAGCGGCTAACTCCGACTACCCAGGGAGCGCTGATCTACGGCCTTCGTCCTAGTTCACCAGGCAATGTATAGCGACTAACTGTGACTACCCAGGGAGCGCTGATCTACGGCCTTCGTCCTTGTCCACCAGACAATGTATAGCGACTAACTGTGACTACCCAGGGAGCACTGATCTACGGCCTTCGTCCTTGTCCACCAGACAATGTATAGCGGCTAACTCCGACTATTCAGGGAGCGCTGAACTACGGCCTTCGTCCTTGTCCACCAGACAATGTATAGCGACTAACTGTGACTACCCAGGGAGCGATGATCTACGGCCTTCGTCCTTGTTTACCAGACAATGTATAGCGGCTAACTCCGACTACCCAGGGAGCGCTGATCTACGGCCTTCGTCCTTGTGCACCAGACAATGTATAGCGGCTAACTCCGACTACCCAGGGAGCGATGATCTACAGCCTTCATCCTTGTTCACCAGACAATGTATAGCGGCTAACTCCGACTACCCAGGGAGCGATGATCTACAGCCTTCATCCTTGTTCACCAGACAATGTATAGCGGCTAACTCCGACTACTCAGGGAGCGATGATCTACAGCATTCGTCCTTGTTTACCAGACAATGTATACCGGCTAACTCCGACTACCCAGGGAGCGATGATCTACGGCCTTCGTCCTTGTCCACCAGACAATGTATAACGGCTAGCTCCGACTACCCAGGGAGCGATGATCTACGGCCTTCGTCCTTGTTCACCAGACAATGTATAGCGGCTAACTCCGACTACCCAGGGAGCGATGATCTACGGCCTTCGTCCTTGTTTACCAGACAATGTTTAGCGGCTAACTCCGACTACCCAGGGAACGATGATCTACAGCCTTCGTCCTTGTTCACCAGACAATGTATAGCGGCTAACTCCGACTACCCAGGGAGCGCTGAGCTACGGCCTTCGCCCTTGTTTACCAGGCAATGTATAGCGGCTAGCTCCGACTGCCAAGGGAGCGCTGATCTACGGCCTTCGTCCTTGTCCACCAGACAATGTATAGCGGCTAACTCCGACTACCCAGGGAGCGCTGATCTACGGCCTTTGTCCTTGTCCACCAGACAATGTATAACGGCTAGCTCCGACTACCCAGAGAACGATGATCTACGGCCTTCGTCCTTGTTTACCAGACAATCTATAGCGGCTAACTGTGACTACTCAGGGAGCGATGTTCTACGGCCTTCGTCCTTATTCACCAGACAATGTATAACGGCTAACTCTGACTACCCAGGGAGCGCTGATCTACGGCCTTTGTCCTTGTTTACCAGACAATGTATAACGGCTAGCTCCGACTACCCAGAGAAGGATGATCTACGGCCTTCGTCCTTGTTTACCAGACAATGTATAGCGGCTAACTCCGACTACCCAGAGAACGATGATCTACGGCCTTCGTCCTTGTCCACCAGGCAATGTATAGCGGCTAACTCCGACTACCCAGGGAGCGCTGATCTACGGCCTTCGTCCTTGTTTACCAGACAATGTATAGCGGCTAACTCCGACTACCCAGAGAACGATGATCTACGGCCTTCGTCCTTGTCCACCAGGCAATATATAGCGGCTAACTCCGACTACCCAGGGAGCGATGATCTACGGCCTTTGTCCTTGTTCACCAGACAATGTATAGCGGCTAACTCCGACTACCCAAGGAGCGATGATCTACGGCCTTCGTCCTTGTCCACCAGACAATGTATAGCGGCTAACTCTGACTACCCAGGGAGCGATGATCTACGGCTTTTGTCCTTGTTCACCAGACAATGTATAGCGGCAAACTCCGACTACCCAGGGAGCGATGATCTACGGCCTTCGTCCTTGTCCGCCAGACAATGTATAGCGGCTAACTCTGACTACCCAGGGAGCGATGATCTACGGCCTTTGTCCTTGTTCACCAGACAATGTATAGCGGCAAACTCCGACTACCCAGGGAGCGATGATCTACGGCCTTCGTCCTTGTCCACCAGACAATGTATAGCCGCTAACTCTGACTACCCAGGGAGCGATGATCTACGGCCTTCGTCCTTTTTTGCCAGACAATGTATAGCGGCTAACTCTGACTACCCAGGGAGCGATGATCTACAGCCTTCGTCCTTGTCCACCAGACAATGTATAGCGGCTAACTCTGACTACCCAGGGAGCGATGATCTACGGCCTTCGTCCTTGTCCACCAGACAATGTATAGCGGCTAACTCTGACTACCCAGGGAGCGATGATCTACGGCCTTTGTCCTTGTTCACCAGACAATGTATAGCGGCAAACTCCGACTACCCAGGGAGCGATGATCTACGGCCTTCGTCCTTGTCCACCAGACAATGTATAGCGGCTAACTCCGACTACCCAGGGAGCGATGATCTACGGCCTTCGTCCTTGTCCACCAGACAATGTATAGCGGCTAACTCTGACTACCCAGGGAGCGATGATCTACGGCCTTTGTCCTTGTTCACCAGACAATGTATAGCGGCAAACTCCGACTACCCAGGGAGCGATGATCTACGGCCTTCGTCCTTGTCCACCAGACAATGTATAGCGGCTAACTCTGACTACCCAGGGAGCGATGATCTACGGCCTTCGTCCTTATTCACCAGACAATGTATAGCGGCAAACTCCGACTACCCAGGGAGCGATGATCTACGGCCTTCGTCCTTGTTTGCCAGACAATGTATAGCGGCTAACTCTGACTACCCAGGGAGCGATGATCTACGGCCTTTGTCCTTGTTCACCAGACAATGTATAGCGGCAAACTCCGACTACCCAGGGAGCGATGATCTACGGCCTTCGTCCTTGTCCACCAGACAATGTATAGCGGCTAACTCCGACTACCCAGGGAGCGATGATCTACGGCCTTTGTCCTTGTTCACCAGACAATGTATAGCGGCTAACTCCGACTACCCAGGGAGCGATGATCTACGGCCTTCGTCCTTGTCCACCAGACAATGTATAGCGGCTAACTCTGACTACCAAGGGAGCGATGATCTACGGCCTTCGTCCTTATTCACCAGACAATGTATAGCGGCTAACTCCGACTACCCAGGGAGCGATGATCTACGGCCTTTCTCCTTGTTCACCAGACAATATATAGCGGCAAACTCCGACTACCCAGGGAGCGATGATCTACGGCCTTCGTCCTTGTCCACCAGACAATGTATAGCGGCTAACTCCGACTACCCAGGGAGCGATGATCTACGGCCTTTGTCCTTGTTCACCAGACAATGTATAGCGGCTAACTCCGACTACCCAGGGAGCGATGATCTACGGCCTTTGTCCTTGTTCACCAGACAATGTATAGCGGCTAACTCCGACTACCCAGGGAGCGATGATCTACGGCCTTCGTCCTTGTTTAGCAGACAATGTATAGCGGCTAACTCCGACTACTCAGGGAGCGATGATCTACGGCCTTCGTCTTTGTTTACCAGACAATGTATAGCGGCTAACTCCGACTACCCAGGGAGCGCTGATCTACGGCCTTTGTCCTTGTCCACCAGATAATGTATAGCGGCTAACTCCGACTACCCAGGGAGCGATGATCTACGGTCTTTGTCCTTGTTCACCAGACAATTTATAGCGGCTAACTCCGACTACCCAGGGAGCGCTGATCTACGGCCTTTGTTCTTGTCCACCAGATAATGTATAGCGGCTAACTCCGACTACTCAGGGAGCGCTGATCTACGACCTTTGGCCTTGTTCACCAGACAATGTATAGCGGCTAACTCCGACTACCCAGGGAGCGCTGATCTACGGCCTTCGTCCTTGTTCACCAGACAATGTATAGCGGCTAACTCCGACTACCCAGGGAGCGATGATCTACGGCCTTTGTCCTTGTCCACCGTGCCAGACAATGTATAGCGGCTAACTCCGACTACCCAGGGAGCGCTGATCTACGGCCTTCGTCCTAGTTCACCAGGCAATGTATAGCGACTAACTGTGACTACCCAGGGAGCGCTGATCTACGGCCTTCGTCCTTGTCCACCAGACAATGTATAGCGACTAACTGTGACTACCCAGGGAGCACTGATCTACGGCCTTCGTCCTTGTCCACCAGACAATGTATAGCGGCTAACTCCGACTATTCAGGGAGCGCTGAACTACGGCCTTCGTCCTTGTCCACCAGACAATGTATAGCGACTAACTGTGACTACCCAGGGAGCGATGATCTACGGCCTTCGTCCTTGTTTACCAGACAATGTATAGCGGCTAACTCCGACTACCCAGGGAGAGCTGATCTACGGCCTTCGTCCTTGTGCACCAGACAATGTATAGCGGCTAACTCCGACTACCCAGGGAGCGATGATCTACAGCCTTCATCCTTGTTCACCAGACAATGTATAGCGGCTAACTCCGACTACCCAGGGAGCGATGATCTACAGCCTTCATCCTTGTTCACCAGTCAATGTATAGCGGCTAACTCCGACTACTCAGGGAGCGATGATCTACAGCATTCGTCCTTGTTTACCAGACAATGTATACCGGCTAACTCCGACTACCCAGGGAGCGATGATCTACGGCCTTCGTCCTTGTCCACCAGACAATGTATAACGGCTAGCTCCGACTACCCAGGGAGCGATGATCTACGGCCTTCGTCCTTGTTCACCAGACAATGTATAGCGGCTAACTCCGACTACCCAGGGAGCGATGATCTACGGCCTTCGTCCTTGTTTACCAGACAATGTTTAGCGGCTAACTCCGACTACCCAGGGAACGATGATCTACAGCCTTCGTCCTTGTTCACCAGACAATGTATAGCGGCTAACTCCGACTACCCAGGGAGCGCTGAGCTACGGCCTTCGCCCTTGTTTACCAGGCAATGTATAGCGGCTAACTCCGACTGCCAAGGGAGCGCTGATCTACGGCCTTCGTCCTTGTCCACCAGACAATGTATAGCGGCTAACTCCGACTACCCAGGGAGCGCTGATCTACGGCCTTTGTCCTTGTCCACCAGACAATGTATAACGGCTAGCTCCGACTACCCAGAGAACGATGATCTACGGCCTTCGTCCTTGTTTACCAGACAATCTATAGCGGCTAACTGTGACTACTCAGGGAGCGATGATCTACGGCCTTCGTCCTTATTCACCAGACAATGTATAACGGCTAACTCTGACTACCCAGGGAGCGCTGATCTACGGCCTTTGTCCTTGTTTACCAGACAATGTATAACGGCTAGCTCCGACTACCCAGAGAAGGATGATCTACGGCCTTCGTCCTTGTTTACCAGACAATGTATAGCGGCTAACTCCGACTACCCAGAGAACGATGATCTACGGCCTTCGTCCTTGTCCACCAGGCAATGTATAGCGGCTAACTCCGACTACCCAGGGAGCGCTGATCTACGGCCTTCGTCCTTGTTTACCAGACAATGTATAGCGGCTAACTCCGACTACCCAGAGAACGATGATCTACGGCCTTCGTCCTTGTCCACCAGGCAATATAGAGCGGCTAACTCCGACTACCCAGGGAGCGATGATCTACGGCCTTTGTCCTTGTTCACCAGACAATGTATAGCGGCTAACTCCGACTACCCAAGGAGCGATGATCTACGGCCTTCGTCCTTGTCCACCAGACAATGTATAGCGGCTAACTCTGACTACCCAGGGAGCGATGATCTACGGCCTTTGTCCTTGTTCACCAGACAATGTATAGCGGCAAACTCAGACTACCCAGGGAGCGATGATCTACGGCCTTCGTCCTTGTTTACCAGACAATGTATAGCGGCTAACTCCGACTACCCAGGGAGCGATGATCTACGGCTTTCGTCCTTGTCCACCAGACAATGTATAGCGGCTAACTCTGACTACCCAGGGAGCGATGGTCTACGGCCTTTGTCCTTGTTCACCAGTCAATGTATAGCGGCAAACTCCGACTACCCAGGAAGCGATGATCTACGGCCTTCGTCCTTGTTTACCAGACAATGTATAGCGGCTAACTCCGACTACCCAAGAAGCGATGATCTACGGCCTTTGTCCTTGTTCACCAGACAATGTATAGCGGCAAACTCCGACTACCCAGGGAGCGATGATCTACGGCCTTCGTCCTTGTCCACCAGACAATGTATAGCGGCTAACTCCGACTACCCAGGGAGCGATGATCTACGGCCTTCGTCCTTGTCCGCCAGACAATGTATAGCGGCTAACTCTGACTACCCAGGGAGCGCTGATCTACGGCCTTCGTCCTTGTTTACCAGACAATGTATAGCGGCTAACTCCGACTACCCAGGGAGCGATGATCTACGGCCTTCGTCCTTGTTCACCAGACAATGTATAGCGGCTGACTCTGACTACCCAAGAAGCGATAATTTACGGCCTGCGTCCTTGTTTACCAGACAATGTATAGCGGCTAACTGTGACTACCCAGGGAGCGATGATCTACGGCCTTTGTCCTTGTTTACCAGACAATGTATAGCGGCTAACTCCGACTACCCAGGGAGCGATGATCTACGGCCTTCGTCCTTGTTTAGCAGACAATGTATTGCGGCTAACTCCGACTACTCAGGGAGCGATGATCTACGGCCTTCGTCTTTGTTTACCAGACAATGTATAGCGGCTAACTCCGACTACCCAGGGAGCGCTGATCTACGGCCTTTGTCCTTGTCCACCAGATAATGTATAGCGGCTAACTCCGACTACCCAGGGAGCGATGATCTACGGTCTTTGTCCTTGTTCACCAGACAATGTATAGCGGCTAACTCCGACTACCCAGGGAGCGCTGATCTACGGCCTTTGTTCTTGTCCACCAGATAATGTATAGCGGCTAACTCCGACTACTCAGGGAGCGCTGATCTACGACCTTTGGCCTTGTTCACCAGACAATGTATAGCGGCTAACTCCGACTACCCAGGGAGCGCTGATCTACGGCCTTCGTCCTTGTTCACCAGACAATGTATAGCGGCTAACTCCGACTACCCAGGGAGCGATGATCTACGGCCTTTGTCCTTGTCCACCGTGCCAGACAATGTATAGCGGCTAACTCCGACTACCCAGGGAGCGCTGATCTACGGCCTTCGTCCTAGTTCACCAGGCAATGTATAGCGACTAACTGTGACTACCCAGGGAGCGCTGATCTACGGCCTTCGTCCTTGTCCACCAGACAATGTATAGCGACTAACTGTGACTACCCAGGGAGCACTGATCTACGGCCTTCGTCCTTGTCCACCAGACAATGTATAGCGGCTAACTCCGACTATTCAGGGAGCGCTGAACTACGGCCTTCGTCCTTGTCCACCAGACAATGTATAGCGACTAACTGTGACTACCCAGGGAGCGATGATCTACGGCCTTCGTCCTTGTTTACCAGACAATGTATAGCGGCTAACTCCGACTACCCAGGGAGCGCTGATCTACGGCCTTCGTCCTTGTGCACCAGACAATGTATAGCGGCTAACTCCGACTACCCAGGGAGCGATGATCTACAGCCTTCATCCTTGTTCACCAGACAATGTATAGCGGCTAACTCCGACTACCCAGGGAGCGATGATCTACAGCCTTCATCCTTGTTCACCAGACAATGTATAGCGGCTAACTCCGACTACTCAGGGAGCGATGATCTACAGCATTCGTCCTTGTTTACCAGACAATGTATACCGGCTAACTCCGACTACCCAGGGAGCGATGATCTACGGCCTTCGTCCTTGTCCACCAGACAATGTATAACGGCTAGCTCCGACTACCCAGGGAGCGATGATCTACGGCCTTCGTCCTTGTTCACCAGACAATGTATAGCGGCTAACTCCGACTACCCAGGGAGCGATGATCTACGGCCTTCGTCCTTGTTTACCAGACAATGTTTAGCGGCTAACTCCGACTACCCAGGGAACGATGATCTACAGCCTTCGTCCTTGTTCACCAGACAATGTATAGCGGCTAACTCCGACTACCCAGGGAGCGCTGAGCTACGGCTTTCGCCCTTGTTTACCAGGCAATGTATAGCGGCTAACTCCGACTGCCAAGGGAGCGCTGATCTACGGCCTTCGTCCTTGTCCACCAGACAATGTATAGCGGCTAACTCCGACTACCCAGGGAGCGCTGATCTACGGCCTTTGTCCTTGTCCACCAGACAATGTATAACGGCTAGCTCCGACTACCCAGAGAACGATGATCTACGGCCTTCGTCCTTGTTTACCAGACAATGTATAACGGCTAACTCTGACTACCCAGGGAGCGCTGATCTACGGCCTTTGTCCTTGTTTACCAGACAATGTATAACGGCTAGCTCCGACTACCCAGAGAAGGATGATCTACGGCCTTCGTCCTTGTTTACCAGACAATGTATAGCGGCTAACTCCGACTACCCAGAGAACGATGATCTACGGCCTTCGTCCTTGTCCACCAGGCAATGTATAGCGGCTAACTCCGACTACCCAGGGAGCGCTGATCTACGGCCTTCGTCCTTGTTTACCAGACAATGTATAGCGGCTAACTCCGACTACCCAGAGAACGATGATCTACGGCCTTCGTCCTTGTCCACCAGGCAATATATAGCGGCTAACTCCGACTACCCAGGGAGCGATGATCTACGGCCTTTGTCCTTGTTCACCAGACAATGTATAGCGGCTAACTCCGACTACCCAAGGAGCGATGATCTACGGCCTTCGTCCTTGTCCACCAGACAATGTATAGCGGCTAACTCTGACTACCCAGGGAGCGATGATCTACGGCTTTTGTCCTTGTTCACCAGACAATGTATAGCGGCAAACTCCGACTACCCAGGGAGCGATGATCTACGGCCTTCGTCCTTGTCCGCCAGACAATGTATAGCGGCTAACTCTGACTACCCAGGGAGCGATGATCTACGGCCTTTGTCCTTGTTCACCAGACAATGTATAGCGGCAAACTCCGACTACCCAGGGAGCGATGATCTACGGCCTTCGTCCTTGTCCACCAGACAATGTATAGCCGCTAACTCTGACTACCCAGGGAGCGATGATCTACGGCCTTCGTCCTTTTTTGCCAGACAATGTATAGCGGCTAACTCTGACTACCCAGGGAGCGATGATCTACAGCCTTCGTCCTTGTCCACCAGACAATGTATAGCGGCTAACTCTGACTACCCAGGGAGCGATGATCTACGGCCTTCGTCCTTGTCCACCAGACAATGTATAGCGGCTAACTCTGACTACCCAGGGAGCGATGATCTACGGCCTTTGTCCTTGTTCACCAGACAATGTATAGCGGCAAACTCCGACTACCCAGGGAGCGATGATCTACGGCCTTCGTCCTTGTCCACCAGACAATGTATAGCGGCTAACTCTGACTACCCAGGGAGCGATGATCTACGGCCTTTGTCCTTGTTCACCAGACAATGTATAGCGGCAAACTCCGACTACGCAGGGAGCGATGATCTACGGCCTTCGTCCTTGTCCACCAGACAATGTATAGCGGCTAACTCTGACTACCCAGGGAGCGATGATCTACGGCCTTCGTCCTTATTCACCAGACAATGTATAGCGGCAAACTCCGACTACCCAGGGAGCGATGATCTACGGCCTTCGTCCTTGTTTGCCAGACAATGTATAGCGGCTAACTCTGACTACCCAGGGAGCGATGATCTACGGCCTTTGTCCTTGTTCACCAGACAATGTATAGCGGCAAACTCCGACTACCCAGGGAGCGATGATCTACGGCCTTCGTCCTTGTCCACCAGACAATGTATAGCGGCTAACTCCGACTACCCAGGGAGCGATGATCTACGGCCTTTGTCCTTGTTCACCAGACAATGTATAGCGGCTAACTCCGACTACCCAGGGAGCGATGATCTACGGCCTTCGTCCTTGTCCACCAGACAATGTATAGCGGCTAACTCTGACTACCAAGGGAGCGATGATCTACGGCCTTCGTCCTTATTCACCAGACAATGTATAGCGGCTAACTCCGACTACCCAGGGAGCGATGATCTACGGCCTTTGTCCTTGTTCACCAGACAATATATAGCGGCAAACTCCGACTACCCAGGGAGCGATGATCTACGGCCTTCGTCCTTGTCCACCAGACAATGTATAGCGGCTAACTCCGACTACCCAGGGAGCGATGATCTACGGCCTTTGTCCTTGTTCACCAGACAATGTATAGCGGCTAACTCCGACTACCCAGGGAGCGATGATCTACGGCCTTTGTCCTTGTTCACCAGACAATGTATAGCGGCTAACTCCGACTACCCAGGGAGCGATGATCTACGGCCTTTGTCCTTGTTCACCAGACAATGTATAGCGGCTAACTCCGACTACCCAGGGAGCGATGATCTACGGCCTTCGTCCTTGTCCACCAGACAATGTATAGCGGCTAACTCTGACTACCCAGGGAGCGATGATCTACGGCCTTTGTCCTTGTTCACCAGACAATGTATAGCGGGTAACTCCGACTACCCAAGGAGCGATGATCTACGGCCTTCGTCCTTGTCCACCAGACAATGTATAGCGGCTAACTCCGACTACCCAGGGAGCGATGATCTACGGCCTTTGTCCTTGTTCACCAGACAATGTATAGCGGCTAACTCCGACTACCCAGGGAGCGATGATCTACGGCCTTTGTCCTTGTTCACCAGACAATGTATAGCGGCTAACTCCGACTACCCAGGGAGCGATGATCTACGGCCTTTGTCCTTGTTCACCAGACAATGTATAGCGGCTAACTCCGACTACCCAGGGAGCGATGATCTACGGCCTTCGTCCTTGTCCACCAGACAATGTATAGCGGCTAACTCTGACTACCCAGGGAGCGATGATCTACGGCCTTTGTCCTTGTTCACCAGACAATGTATAGCGGGTAACTCCGACTACCCAAGGAGCGATGATCTACGGCCTTCGTCCTTGTCCACCAGACAATGTATAGCGGCTAACTCCGACTACCCAGGGAGCGATGATCTACAGCCTTCGTCCTTGTTCACCAGACAATGTATAGCGGCTAACTCCGACTACCCAGGGAGCGATGATCTACGGCCTTCGTCCTTGTCCACCAGACAATGTATAGCGGCTAACTCCGACTACCCAGGGAGCGCTGATCTACGGCCTTTGTCGTTATTCACCAGACAATGTATAGCGGCAAACTCCGACTACCCAGGGAGCGATGATTGACGGCCTTTGTCCTTGTTTACCAGACAATGTATACCGGCTAACTCCGACTACCCAGGGAGCGCTGATCTACGGCCTTTGTCCTTGTCCACCAGACAATGTATAGCGGCTAACTCCGACTACCCAGGGAGCGCTGATCTACGGCCTTTGTCCTTGTCCACCAGACAATGTATAACGGCTAGCTCCGACTACCCAGGGCGCGCTGATCTACGGCCTTTGTCCTTGTTTACCAGACAATGTATAACGGCTAACTCCGACTACCCAGGGAGCGCTGATCTACGGCCTTCGTCCTTGTTTACCAGACAATGTATAGCGGCTAACTGTGACTACTCAGGGAGCGATGATCTACAGCATTCGTCCTTGTTCACCAGACAATGTATAGCGGCTAACTCCGACTACCCAGAGAACGATGATCTACGGCCTTCGTCCTTGTCCACCAGACAACGTATAGCGGCTAACTCCGACTACCCAGGGAGCGATGATCTACGGCCTTTGTCCTTGTTTACCAGACAATGTATAACGGCTAATTCCGACTACCCAGGGAGCGATGATCTACGGCCTTCGTCCTTGTCCACCAGACAATGTATAGCGGCTAACTCCGACTACCCAGGGAGCGATGATCTACGGCCTTCGTCCTTGTCCACCAGACAATGTATAGCCGCTAACTCCGTCAGTCGAAAGGCGAAGATCTGTTACGGTACAGAAATAGAGATAAAGCTCTACAGATCTACGACCTTCATAATTGAAAAATCGAGCCTGTAGACGGGCCATGTCCGATGTTTGCCCTTCCGACCGCCTAAGAACTAGAGCGACTACTGCTTACCATCGTAGTAACTATAATGATGGGCACTAACAGTCAGCCAATATAGATAGGATAATCTGCCTTCGATTCGGGTTTCAGTATGATACCCCTAACTCACCTGGCAGAGTTGCATTACTCCATTCCTTTTTATCAATGATCATTATCATCCTAATCCTTCCCATATGCTTCCGTTCATAGCATAATCACGGTTTACGGAGCATTTTCACCCACACACTCACTACATCCTCTTGTGGGGCGATGAGAGGGTTGGAGGAGTGGGTGCCGGGGTGTGTGTGTGTGAGGGGGGGGGGAGTCGCAATCAGGAGCTGGATAACAGGAACCATGTCGACGGCGGTTGAGAGGCCAGTGGAAACGGCAAGCATCAGTATTCTCTAACTGTGTAGAGATCTGTAACCCCACCCGTGATTTGTACCCATGTTGTAACTTACAACAGAAAAAGTCGGGACAGTCGGTCGAATGCCACACGCAGCGAGATGACGTTCGCCGAGTTGCCTGCAGCTGGTCGCTGCCATCTTTGCCGGAAGTCGGTAAATCTACCTCCACCCCGGGAGAGTTGGCGATGGGCCGTGGAAGCCTCCCTCGCGCCTGTGGGAGCCCCACGATTGATGGGGTCCCAGGTGTGGGTTGCCCGCGCTCCCTCCGCAAAGTTTTGAATTCCGTTCTAATTACTGCTGATCTTCTCTCGACTCGCAGGTCAAACACAGCCAATCAAGAGAGCGTGTTTGTGTGTGATGACACGGCAAGGAAGCTGGTCTAAACACACAGCGTGCCCTCCGAACATGCCCCCCCCCCGCCCCCACCCCCACCCCCATCACATCCCCAGCCCCGTCTCTCCATCCTCTAGTCAGAAACCCTCTCCCCAACCCCCTGTTTGTGTCTTTAAACCACCCCTCTCCCCACCCCGTTGTCACCGCCTCCCCAGCCCCCCTCCCCCCGCGGCCCTCCTCTCCTCTTTCCCTCTGCTCCCTACTGCCTACTCCCACGTCAACCTCTCTCTCGAGGAACCTTCTCCCGACTCATTGCCATTCTCCTAAAATAATAATGTTGTTCTATAGTATCCACTATTATAGACTAATGGCGCGTGGGATGAGAAGGACTGGGGTAGTGTTGGGAGGTCAATTGACATGGAAATTGAGTGCAGAGAACGAGGCGACATCCGCCTAGATCACCGCCATTCCATCATGTGACACTCAAAGAGAGGGAGGTGGGGAGGGGGGGGGGGAGAGGGGAGGGGGCCATGGAAGGGGCCGTCCAGGATTATGTTAAAATTATCCCGAATTATTTCACCATATGCACCTGCGAATTTGTGAATGTATGACAGCACCCTGACAAGGAAAGTTAAAGAGGTGATTGTGTTTTGTCGTTACTGATCTTTGACCTAACCATACTAATAATATATTGGGCATGTCAAACAATAATATGCAATGCTGCTTTGCTATTCTCGTATACAAACAGGTTATTGTTTTATTTAGTCGTTATGGTGGAGATATCTATCTAGACCCCACGTGTATGTAATGGCCATGCACTCCACCCCCCCCCCCCCGCCCCCCTTCCGCACCCACCCACACCCCTAAACATAGACCATACAACACACGCCCCTCTCCCCGGCCCGTGCACACCCATCGCCCACCACCGGCCGTGCTGCCCTTCTCCCACCCCTATCCCCTCCACACTATGCCCTCGTCTCCCCGGACTCCCCTCACGCCCCTCGCCACCCCTCCCCACTCACTTCCCCGTCCTCACCTACACTTCCTCCGTGTTTTCTCAGGCGGGAACGAGCAGACCTCTGACATCTGCTTTGAGCACCCCTTGCTCCCTCATTTGTTGACCTGTGCTCGCTCAACTCCCGGCCCATCCCAGACCTCCTCCCATTTCCACTCCCCTATTCGTTCGCGTCCGCCCCGTCCCTCCCTCCTATGATGCCTACCCTGTCTGCCTCCCCCCCACCAGGCAGCTGTTCCCGTCAACTTGCGCCTGAGTTCCCGAGGCTCGAGGGAACATCTGGGATCCGAGATCTTACTTTTGTTACTGCCGAAAAATCTATATAAACTGAAATCAGTAGCACCTCTAATTCGTACCACAATGTCGTTTAATCTATAAGACATATGTCAACGATATCTTAAAATCTAGAAAGATCTAGAAGTGCCACAATCTTTGCAAATAGAATTCGTTACCCGCACCAGCACACAAGCTTGGTAAGTCCGAAAACCCATGGCAAACTCCAGATTGACAACCACAAGTTTCGTAAATCAACACCAATCAACGAAACGGTGGAAAACATGGTCTCCGGTAATCCAAACAATTTATTTCTAGGGTGCTTCCGTTGTCTTTGCGAGGCAACAAGCTCGGTCTCTGTTTACCTAGCAATAATTTCCTCGGCTCTTCTGGGGTTAGACAGCTCAGTCGGCAAACAAATGAAGCGATGATACTTCGTTGACGAGACTATTAGTGGCAAGAATGCATGGATAAGTTTTTATGACGGTGTCGTCTGCCTCTCTTACAAACGGTTCTTTTGGGCGGGAAACTGACGTGCAATGCTGTCTGACTTACGGGCTTTGATGTTTGGTTACTCGGGGCTAAAATCAACAAACTGTTTTCTCAATACAGTTGTTGTACATAGACAGTTTACGTTTTGTAATGCTCCAAAGGTGGCTTATGCATGGTGGGTAAAACTCGATCAGTTTTCTGTGACATTATGTTAACCACCATAAAATTAAGATTTCAATGTAGGTAATAAACATGCTCCAAATTCAAATACCCCCCCCCCCAAAAAAAAACAACAACAAAAAAACAAGAAGCTCCAACTGCGCATACAATAATATTGAACCCGTAAAATAACTTAAATGTTTCACATGGAGTAACTATAGTTCGAATGTGACTATTACCATATTACTTTGAAGTAAATAAAACGACATACTGGTACTTTCAACGTGACGGTAGACAGGATAGTGACATAACGCTGGCCGTATAAAACTCGACCATTGCATTATAAGCTTTAATACTTGGACAGGTACCATACAGGTGGAAAGTTACTGTTTGAACACTTGGTTCCCTCTGCTCTAAAGGAGACAGGCTTTTTTTCTTTTTTACGCATATACTTCATATTTGACGTAAAATATTCATATTTATGCTATTTTGGATTAAATTCCATACGTATTTACTTAACATCAAATTATGTATCTGTCAATGCCAGATCAATGTGTGCTGAAGACGCCATGTCCGTTTTTTGAAGATATATTCTCGCCCCTTGTAAGTAACCTTGCGGCACGCTCTATTTCCTGGTGGATGCCTCGAACGGTAAACAGGCCAAAGGCGGTGATAGATTCCCGCCGTTAACCACGGGTTTATCGGAGATGCGCGCAGCAAATGCCGTGTGCCAGTGTAACATTTTCAATGAGTAATGCATGTATAACGAAAAAATATTTGTCCTTAATTATGTCTTCATTCGCTAAGGGCGTATTTCTTTATGTGATTTAGAGAGACGGAAGTTTCAATCAAATTAAAGCTCCAGTCTGGAGTCCCGAGATTCAAATATTTTTTTATATGAGTTTATCGTATAAATAAAGGATTTAATAAATGGCAACCCTGAGCCAGTAATCGCACATAAACAAATACGATTCATATAGACCACTAGCGATTTATTCACCGCCTAGCCTCCCCTCCAAAACTCAGTCGACTGCATGAATCCAATCACACATAAAACACCAGGACGACAGAAGAAAAACCTGTAAGGTACTTTGAATAACGAGCAACTGAACAAACACGGCAGAATATTGAATTGAAGATGGTTTAATTAAAGAACGGTGAACAGTTGACAATAACACTAGGCCACTTGAGTTGTCTTAGACGGCCTACGACTGGTACAAACGTTAGGACACTGGTGTCGGAGGAACCCATATGGCACTCGGTGAAAAGGAATTGAGCGCTTTTCAAAACAGCCCGAGGCATCGGCGTAACAACTGCCACCATTATTATCCGCTTCGCAAAATAACGATGTTTTCCTTTCACTGAGGCGTACGCAAACATTTTGGCAGAGACTTTCCATGGCACTAATATTTAGTTTCTTTTAATGGTCAGGCCCGCTTTAAACCCCTACCCATATATTCACCGCCACATGTATGCGGGCTGGAACCGATGTGGATAGAGTATACGTCTTTTACCACCGATTGGTGACTGGTTGAGCTCTGCAGCGAAACACCTGTCAATTATGCTCTTTATGAGCTTCTGGGTAAAAAGTATTTTGCTTAGAGACTAGCTGCGTGTCAAATGTGTTTTCATAACTTATTCCAAACACTTGACAGCACACGGGTTGCAACTTGCCATAACCGGGACGGAGATTGTGTAAACACCCCCAAAGTGCATTGTCAAAAAGCGAGCCTCTGCGGGAAGAAAGGATTTTTCTCTACACGGCTTCATGTGCTGTTCAACGCTGTGCTGCAATACCGATAGGACCAAAATTGTCGCTCACCGCAGCGCTTATACAAAGGTGTAAATCCCGCGCAAATCGATTTGCTGCGGACCTGTCCTCCCCCTCCAGTCGTTGCTGCGTCGTCTGCGCAGAGCATGGTTTGAAAGGGTTTCGTCTGTCATTCGTCGATGAAAAAGCCAATAGTTCGGGACTTAATATCGCCCAAGTAGTCTACAGCCTTTTGTCGGGAACCAAAATCATTAGGTTTTCCTTACAAACCTCTAGCTTGGAATCGATTTGTTGGTGTGTCGGGAATAACTCGGGCGTAATAAGTCTAAACATGGCCCTCCGCTGGATTTAAAGCACGACCAAGATCGGCTCTCGCCTAACTGATTTTCCGTAAAGCAGGCCGGTTACCAAATATGGAGAAGCCGGGAACGGTGGTGAATGTTCTATCATAGAGACGGACAACTGAATCAATGTCTGGGCCAAACCAATAAATAACAAGCCTTCAGGCACGAAAACAATTAATAATTGAACAAATATTTTAACATGCTATTTTAGTCAAGAAAGAGACGCAGGCATTTATGAGTTGCGAAATTCTTAAAATGTTTAAATTCTTAAACTTTACAAATCAAAATGTAAGATTGTGAAGAAGCTCTTTCTGATGATTGTGGTGAAAAGTGTTCATTTTGGTTTGTATTAGTACATATTCTAATATTTTTCTAAAAATAAAGCGGAACGATATATGTCGAGCGAAAGCATGATAGTTTATGCTGACATACCCGAGTCAATAGTCTCCCAGGCAATCACAGTTATTATGATACTCAGGCCGGTGAAACATTTGCGTCAGCATAAAACTACCCCTTTAGAACCGAGGTAATGAATAATGTAGACTTGCACAGAATGTAGAATCGCAGTAACAAAGGTGACTCAAATCAGCTTTGCTGGTGAATGGTGTGACGTCACAATAATACAGTTCGTGGTGAGATGAGATGAGGCCGGAATCCTAGGTTTGACTCCGACCCTCCGTCCCTCCGTCACCAGCTCCCTGTCTGCGCGTCCACACCAGGGGCTAAAGGCGACATAGAACGCCCCCCCCCCCAGCCCCACCGCCACCCACCCCCATCGACCCCGAGGCTTTGATGCTTTCATTGACAGAGAGATTGTTACATTAGCGGAGAAAGACCAAATACCCGGAGGAAAAAGGCAACAAATTGATGAAGTGAGCACACCCCCGTGAAAACAGTGAGTCTCAAATTAAGCCCCGGCTTGCTGACAACGGCCCTCCATTGGTTTGAGGTCGGGGCAAACAACGGGGTTCTATTGGCCAAACACACCGCTGGCAAGCCGGCTACTTTACCGGTCGCCGCCTTCGGGCAGTCCAGTCAATTGTTGTCCCTTCCACCCCAAAACAGACTGCCTCGCCGGGCCCGGGGCATCTAGGGGTCCCCGACACATCAGGACGCTAAATATTTAACCATCTCATTCTTTCCCCGCTACCACTATGACTGAAGTAGCTTTTATCCGGCCAGAAAAGAGTGAGTAAACGCGCGCAGTGGAATTTACTCACCTCCCGCGGGTCGTCGCTGAGTGAATATGAAATTTGGTTATTGAGGTTTTCCATTGGTCCGCGGACCGTCCCCTTTGTTCAGCCAATCGATGGCGACTTTCATTTCCTGGCAGTGGCCATTGTGTTGCGGAGGCAGTGGGGGTGATGGCTGGGGGCCCCTCTAGAGGCGATGGGGAGGGGGGGGGCTGTGGGGGAGTGGGGGGAGGGGTGTTTGTCGGAGAGCAGGGCGGTAACTTGACGACTAATTACATGGCCCGCTGGATTAATTAGGCGACTCGGGGCCACGAGGCTGCGAAAGGCCACCAGCGGAGGGACAAAGCGGGCACACCAAGTGAGGCACACCAGCGCCACAGTGGTAAACACCGGTGTCAGACACAGACTTAACGTGTCAAAGCCATCCTCCAGCAAAACGCTTTGGCAAATATTGCCTGGCAGTACTTCCACCAAAGAGCGAAGTGCTTTCGTCAGTCGCATATTTATGCTGTAACTATGCTGTTCGCCGATTCTTCTGACTCACTGTCACTTCCTTGCAAATATCTTGAAGTCATGTCACCGATCTTAAAGTTTTAGAGATCGCTTGCCATATGCCTCGTAACAGATTGTGAATCGTTCAAAATAAACTACAGAAGGCTCACGAGATTTCAATTTCAATTCACATGTCTGTCACATTGACATGCATATATACTTATACTGCTATAGGAGAACATATTCAATCTAAATAATGGGTGCCATTATTTCATTGGACGTTTATACTAATCATATTTTATTAAATAAAACTTAAATATAGTGTTTACGATTGTAAACCTTTGAAAACAACTGGTTTATGTAAAACAATTTCTTGTTGTCAAACTGGATAATAAATCGCGCTGATGAAATCTTAAATTGTTTCACATTGTTTTACGGTTAATCAAATTTGATGTTATATATACAATGATTATCTCTTATATATGGTTTTATGTACTACTAGTCAATATATAGTCTATATTTCCTAATGGCAGCCTGCAGCCCACATCATTTACCTGATTTCTGCTTTTGGAGTTCAAAAGCCTTATCGTTTAAAGCCATTCAAAACTATTACTTGACTAGCCATTTTTTTTTGCAATAATTTTAGTCAAGCTCCAACACAACAAAGTTTAGACATCGTCACATTCCATCTCTAGATTCAATGTAGCCATGTACACGTAAAAACAAGCGATGACACACAAAAAAGACATGTTTTAACTGGCACAACATCTCGACAAACCCTTCGTGGGGGACGAGAAGTCCCGGGCAACCGTCCCACGCGGCAGCACGGTGAGGGCGGCAGGCACAGGGCCATAAAGTGACATTAGAGGCTGAGCCAGAAGGGAGTCGCGTACCCCTGCCAAGTGACGGCCCGCCGCCCCTGAGGCCAGGCGAGGCCAGAGTGGCGAGGTGTCGCTGACGGTGTGGCCGGGGAGACCCCAGGCTGACTTTATTGTCAGTCGTCAGGTCGTCGAGCGGTGTGAATCAGTCTGCACCTAAAGCCATGGACCACGGACACAGAGGCCATGATGGGGAAAAACGGACAACAGGATGTTGTCGTTTCCACAAAAAACACTAGAGCAACCAAATACATACAAACTTTATTGTGTATAAAAATACTGACGTGTAATGAGTATAAAAATATTGACAACATTTCAAGCATATTGTTTATATAAACCTTATATAGAAGGAGTGAATAGAATAAGCACACGCTAAAGCATTAAACGGAGATAATGCAATTGCCCACAACACGACCTAATTAATATGCGCTACTTACTTAATATGCTTATGTGGTGTCACCATTTTTTTGTGGCAGGCTGCATGGCTTCTTCTACCACTACGTAACATACTACATTAAAAAGTTGAGCATTATTTTTGGGATCAGGGAGAATAATTTGGCTGAACTATCCACGAGTGAGCTGCATAACTGTCTTTGCGAAACAGAACAGTGGAGGTCAAAATGCGACGATGGAGTCACAAAGTCTTATGCAGAGAGCCCAAACATTGGAATAACAAACGAATCACAAAAAAACAAATTGGATTATGGCTAAAAAAACGAGTAAATTACCAGCTGTGGGGCCATCGTAGTGGACCCAGAGACCTTCTTCGTGCGGCATAATAAAGGATTCTCCATAATCAATGCTATTCGGTGAAGTAACACAAGAGGCGTTTAGTTTTAGCCATGCGATAAAAAAAGTACCGAAAACTACAAATGATGTGAATAACATTTGTTGTGAAAGCAATTATCAAATCGTAGCCATGGAAACACCTCCTTGCGGTAAATGGGTTTTTTTTTTTTTTAAGGGAAGTTTTTAAGAAGAACATGCCTCGCCTGACCTCTGGTGGTCTGGAAGCGAGTGCCGTGCATGGATGTCTCTTTGTTGACAGCTTAAGGCAACAGTCAAAACTGTCAGCTAGTGGCCAATTCAAGTGACCGGGGTCTCAAGCGGACCGCTGACCACGTGGTCAGTCCCACCGTTTTCCCGACCGCTGCCATGGTTCCCGCCGCCCGGGCAGTGGCAATCACCTCCTTGCGGGTGGCCTCCGCTGACTCGAGGCGTGCGGGACAATTAAAATCCCTTAATTGGTGGAGCGAGTTCATTTGTCCGCGCGAAATGCGTCTCGTAAATACGATGGACAATGTCCCGGAGGTCCAGAAAATTCGGGCGTGAGTGGTTGTCATGTGGGTGCTGAAAGGGGGTGGAGGGGGAGGCGAAAAAAATGGCCGTCAAGAGAATCGAGCGAGAGCAACACACCAAGTCAGACCAATAAAAGCAACAGGAAACGAGATGATGTAAATCTGGTGACCCTCGACGTACCCCGCCCTCCCCGGAAACAGACGACGCGTGGCGGAAAATGCAATCTCGTCAGGCCACGGAGACGCACATTTCCCGCTACACGAGACGTCATTGTCGTGGATGATTATTTACGGCGACACATGCCGTCTGGTCTCAGCGAGAGTGTCCCGGCGTGGACATGTTGTTTGCGCTGCGGCCCGGCTCCACCTTGTCTGTCACAGCTCTTTATCCCATTGCAACCGCGCTGACGGACTCATTATTAGATTCCTAGCCAATGAAGGTGGACTAATCACCCCGCAATAGGCCGAACGACCATGTTACATTAATCTCTCAGAGGTCCTCACTGTCCCGACATAATGCTTATTCATTGCTAAATAGCAACCGGCCTCGGTCAGTGCCGAGACGCCGGCGGTCTATGATGTAAAGGGTCCCTGATTACTCCTAATCACCACAAATTGTAATTTATTGCATTTTTGTCGCCCGGTGTACCATCGCCAGTGAGTTGCTTAAATGGCGATTCAGTTGTGTGGAATTCAATCTTGCGGCAGGCCAGGCTGGGTCGGGCGTCGGGGACCCGGGTCGGCGCATATTGCGGCCGCTGGGAGCGCGAGGGGCTCTCCCCACGACACGCCTGCATACATGCGGTAATAACATCGGTGCCCGTACACTTGGAAACGGGTGTCAAAATAATTTCATTTCCTCGCGTGAGGAGATGATTGGCCGAAGGCGAGGCGCTGTCGGCAAACATCGGGCACCTTAAGAAGCGGTCTCCATGCGGAAGAATGCCGGGCTCGCAGAGAATTCTGCAATTTGGTTTCCCTTTACCAATCTCGGGCCGCAGAAGCACCCTCCGCTTCCTACCTACCACCCCCCTTCCCGTTGTTCCCACCCTCATCTTACCTCAATTCTATTCCTCCCTCCCTCCCTCCTCTCCGTTCCATCCCGGTCGTCCCCCTCACACTCTCGTTTCTTCCACAGGTGCACATGACAATGCGATTTCCGTCAAAATATAATGCAATAACCGACAAATATTTGCAGTTGGTAGACAAGCACATTAACGGCTAGCGAGACAAAAATGCGGTGACGACAACAAGGGTGGCCGGAAAAGAACGGAGAAACCATACCAACAATGGCTGACATATCGCATCAAATAATGGAAAAAAGAAGGAAACTGAGAAATTGGGAAAAGCAGTAAACTTAATAAGTATGCAGAAAAATATAATGGAATGGAAAAATCCTTTTGACTTTTGTTTTGTTGCCGCGGAGGGCATGTTACACTGTACGTATCACAATGTATATTTCTAAACTGCACTTAGTTCCTGGAATATGTACAACCAAATGAGATGTATTACAAGCGAGATGTGAAAGACTTGCGCCGGTTTCAGTTGCCGTGAAAAGCAACGGAGTCACACTCAATTACCGGTGCTAACATGTGACCAGTTTTACCTAATGAATCAGAAAGGTTTTCTTTGATGAATACATTTCTATCAAATGTGGCAGGTAAGTAACGAATCGAATGAATCTGACCGCATAGAAGCCAATGCTCTTACGTCACATGTAACCATGGTAACCCGCATTACCAGATGAGAGTCGCAGCCTGCGTGGCTACATTTGCCGCAAGGAATCTGGCTTTCATAATTACCCATAATCCGCTTGTCGAACGATAATATTGTCAATTTCCCGGGTAAATAGGCGCGCGACGTTTCACTTACCTCTGTCCGCCTCTGTTCAACAAATGTTCCTAAGACCCCTGCTTCTAATCGCATTTCGCCGTCTGATTGGATCAAACCCCCGGTCGAGAGTGTCCCGGGTTTTCTATGACAAGCTTCTCCCTCGATTCCGAGAAGCTGACAGAAATATGGGACGGCGCTGTGGAGAGGAAAATGGAAGGCACTCAAGTAGGCTCACTTGTCGGGGTAATCGGGTAGAAATCCTCTCTCCTTGCAGGAAACCGAGCTCATTTTCCAGGCATTATTCGCTTCTTTTCAGTCCCACAATGCACCGCGACCCAGCAGACATGTAATTTGTCGGGGAATAATCAAACTTCAGTGCTTGACTAGAGCGGGATGAAATTAAGTCAAATGATAGAGGGCTGGCCCCTGTAGTGGGCGTCTGTACCACCAGGGGGAGCTCGGTGTTAAATTGGGCTGCTGACGGTATAACAAAGTCCGAGTCCGCGACAAGGTCAGTCGATAGTGGCACGGAGGATGAGGGGGAAAATCCCACTTGCTATGGCAGGAACCGGGCTCCAGTGACTATAGTGCACCCATTGGAAAACACAGGCTGTCACCATATGTGACATATTGTGGGCATACCAATACATGCACAGTGAATACACAAAATAATCCGGCGCAGTAGAGCATAGATACAATGTCAAGCGAATCGATGTGATATAGTTGAAGCATAACTAGTTAAGTCATCTACCACTTTTATCCGTCTTGTTGCCAAATCGTCTCCAAAATAAGGAAACGGGTATTCAAGTACAAGGGTTGGAAACCTGAATATTTGCTACCTGCGACCGCCGTTGTCGTAAGACAATAGGCCTACAATGCCATGAGTCAATGGATAATATTACCGTTCTTCTTCATATTTATACTTCTTTGAATCAAAAGGTTCCAATACCTAATAATTTTAATTCAGGTCCAAATGAGTGTCTGCCAACACAGGATCCATGGGTGTGGAAGACATACATCCCAATAGAGCAGTTTTCTATAAAATTAATTCTAGATTATTAATAGACTGTATGCGCCCTCATTTATCACACACAGCCTATTCCCCGGTGACGAGGTCTGGACAGGGGCTCAGCAGGTAAAAACAGGTAGTGAAGGGTACTCACCCCTGGTCACATAAAGATATGACTATTCTCGAAACTTACAGCGTACGTATGACGTCACGTCTAATGATGATATCTGTTCCGGTTGGGACCACAACGCTCTGATTGATACTTCAAAATTGTGACGACCGGGGGAAGGTGGAGGAGGGGAGACTTTCTCTGGTGGGGATGGTGTGTAATTTCAAAGTATTATCACAGGGGAGTGTGGGGAAGAGGGTCTTTACTCTCTTTCTCAGTGACGCTTCATATAAATATATTAAGTTATGTCCAAGTCATTCAATTTTGACCCCTCACCTCCATCATCTCAAGGTACTATACTTCTATTAATGGGAGATATCTATAATGTTATTCAGGGCCATCGAGTCTCTGTATGAGAACTGATAGGCAAGGGGGGTGGGGTGTTGACAGCTATGGGTGGGTCACCTCCCAAACCGCCCAGTGCACCATCTGTGATGTTCATATACTCATTTGCCGTTGCATTCATGAAGACCACTCATTATTATTGGTCTGCTGTTCGCCCAACAAGAGAGGTGACATAATGGACATAGAGACCCATATATGCCTTGTTAGCGGGTGATGAACACCCAAGGAATCTTCCATTGAATAGCTGCAGGAAAATTGTTTAAATACGTATAGGTGAAAAGGTGTTTTTTTCTTTCTTTTTTTTTTGCTTTCGCTTATGTATCGGAGTTGTAATGCATGAAATCTGCAGCTGCACATCTATAAAGACCGGGTGTGTCAGGGTGTGAGAGGGGTGGTCCATTCAACCTTCACTAACGTTACATACAGGGGTCGTCCTTATGTGGAGATGTTTGCCCCGTAGCGCATACACCGCAGTGACGCTAACCTGGCTCAGGTGCGCAAACCGAACACGACTAGAAAATTAATATGTTACTAAGCGTTTACAGAATGAGACCTGAACGCCAATTTGGTTGTTGCTCCCTGGCCTCCTGCCCTGGTGGTGCTTCAGGCGTCACGGTTGGGCTGAGCGACGCCGTTTGATTGGCTGATGGGGGCTCTAGGGCCTCTCTAGGGATGACACTATTTCCCCGGCCATGGACTCCCTTCTCACTTACCCTACCTTCTGCTCTTAACCCCACCCCACCCGACCCCACCCGACCCCACCCCACGCCACCCCTACTGGCCATTGCTTCCACAACCCCCCCCCCCCCACACACACACACACACCATACGTATGCGCAGGGTTGACTCTGACGAACAGAACGGTGGTAGAGTGAAGGTGGAAGGCATGAAATTGAAACATATCAAAGGGCTGTTGTATTGTATGGAGTCCGGTGGCGGGTTGAGTTTTTGAGTTGCACCCCTCGGGGTCTGGTTTACACAAGATGTCGTTGAGGGGGTGTAGCCGGTCTGGCCTATCCCCTCAGACGGGGCGCGCGCGGCGGGGGGGTGGGGCAGTAGTGATTGAGGCCGGGGCATTATATCGCGCCCCCATGGTGAGAGCCGAGCGTCTCTTCCGCTACATCTATGTATACACAAGCCACCCGACATGCCACATTTGGTAGTAATTTCTGAAAAGCTTCGAGGGAGTTTAAAAAAACCGATCGTTATGAAAGAGACATCAAAGTCTACCGCTTCGACAGGTGTGTGAGGAGACGAAAACGAGGGGCAGGAGGGGGGAGGAGGGAGGCGGGGGGGGGGGGCACGGTGCAGAGGCGGAGGCGGAGGAGGGGTAGGGAGGGGGTGCTACGTGACGACCAACTGATAGCTACAAAGCACTGTTGGTTTAACAACCCGGTTCCTCCCGACAAATTAACGCTCTTCAGGGAAAAGAATCGCTGGTTTTGTTAAGTACTTGAAGTTTTCATTTGGCGGAATTTCGGCCGGGTTGAGTGCCGGCGGACGGCTGCAGGCCGCTCGAGTGTCCCTGGGGGGTGTCGTTGCTAGGGTCGCGCCTGACACTCACCGGGGGTCTCAGGGTGTGGTCGTCCGGACGCCAGGCGAAAGACGACGCCAGCTACCTACAGATGTAGGAGTGGTCCCGCTGACTTCACCATGTGAATATAGCAGAATAGTTAGGTCTGGACACAGACAACACAGCTTAGATGTAGGCCTATGCTACATGTAATAATCTATTGCGTGGATTTATTATTATTTGTGCAGTATTGAGCTGTATAGTTAGGTAACGTCTCGGTGAATAAAAAAAGTGACCAGTAGACTTAATTCAATGCCTCAAAGTAGCATATACTGGACTGCAGAATTAAACTTTAAAGTGGGGGAAACTTCAACGTAAAAACCCTGAATAATAGAGCTTAATCATGCATCAATACAGTATATGTACCTTGTCTTGGCGCACCTGTAAATGTAAAATACAAGGACTATATATTTGAATATTCATTGTTACTGCGCCACAAGTGTTATATAAGTGTTTTACTCGTGCAGTGTCAATGATGCATAGACCTATAGTTTATCATGGCAAGAAGTCCAGTGTAGGCCATGATCCAGAATGTTTCATACTATAATATGGGAATCAAACAATCACAAACAATTTTATATTATAACAAGACAATGTTAAGTGGCTGGTTTTTAATTATTAGTTTGGGTTTGATATTACATTTTTGTTTATTCATGTCCACTTTTATTTCTTGTGCTAATATAAACAAAATGTTATTATAAAACAATAGTAACAAATAGCGATTTATAGAACAAGGTCCCTTCGCGTGCAAGAATACCTTTCTGTTTGACATCGACGAGTTAATGACCGCTGAGTGAGAGCATTTATTGCACATCTATATAAATGTCCAGCGTGTTTGTGACGATATCCGTTGATGGTCGCTCGGATCAACCTTACTGCATGGTCGCAGGCTGAGCCACACACACACACAGCGGGTGATAAAGGCGTCCAGGCTGCAAACACCTGCAAACACACACTGGCAACAAATCACTTTAAGTATTAATGTTGATCGGACCCCAGTCGTGCACATATTATAATATGGTGCGACTATATCGCGGCTTTGTGGTTGTGGTCCCCATCGCTAGCTAACGCGCCTCGATCCCTCCCTCTCTCGCCCCCAGTGTAAACAGCTTACGAGGCATCGCACGCCCACCGCTAATATTCCTATATTAGTAGCAATCTCGAGTGTATAGGAGTCGCAGCTCTTGACATGTAGCGCGAATACAAACAATAAATAAGGCTGTATATCAATAATGATGGGCTTTTATGTTGCCGATAAAGGGCGCCATTTACTTCCACAGAGGAGAACTGTTGTAATGGCGATAAATACACTGTCTGGTGCGAGTCGCTGAGATCAGGCATGCTGCAGATCGACTCGCCTCAAGCGGCCTGGACATGCATATTATATAGCTGCCACAACTAGGTTATACGTCACTTGTGTATGTATACTTACACAGAGATACAGGTATAAATATCATCGCTGATATATATATATATATATATTTATTGTTTTCTAGTATATTGATACTTACATTTACAAAGCAAAAATGAATAATATGTATAATGTTTAATATTGCTAATATCATCAAAAATCCCTTCAAAACACCAATAAAGGAGGGCTTGGCCCGATAGCTCAGTGGGATAGAGCGCTCGCCTTGAGTGTTCTGGCCACCTGAGAGCCTAACGGCACGTGGGTCGGTGGTTCGAGCCCTGCTATGGCCATGTCTGTGTGGTCGCAGGATAAAGATCCCGTGCCCTTCTTCGCAAAGAGTAGGGGTTACCCCCGGGGACATGGCTCCACTTTTCTTTTCTTCTCCCATTGACGCGATATGACCAAAAGTGGTTAAAGCGTTCTTAATATACAACCAACCAACCAATAAACAAAACTGAACCTACCGGTATGCGTGTTTCGTGCGTCACCCTTGACGCCCTCAACCTCAACCAATACTTGTATGACAATACTTGCTACACTGCAAGTCCATGGGTATCCCCAGGAGCTTATATGTCTATACAGAACTGCGGGAATGTGGAAGTGAAAGACGGTCAAGAAAACCCGCTTGTTATTCCACAGTTGTTTTGATAACCAATGGCAGTGGCTCAGCACTTCAGGACAAGGGGAGGTCAGACTAGGCGTGCATACATCCAAGCCACAGTGACCCTAGAACGATTGATTTATCATTAAAAGCCTAATAAATCTACTGTTGGTCACCAAGTTAATAGAGAATAATAAACTACGCCAGAACAGCAGAATGGACTTATACCTTGACGGATATGTGCAGACTGACAAGTGGCAGCGACGTTTGTTCGTTGGAACCACCTGATTCGGGTCAGCTCGGGACATTCGCAAGGCAGACAATGCATACGTCAGTATGATATTTTATGGGATATTAAGCCTAACTATACAATATCTAGGCCTATTGACTATATATAGCAACAACACTTATACAGATGGAAATACGAAACAACTAAGACACAATTTGTCTGTGTTGAATTTGAGTCAATCTCTCCATGTTTTATACGTATTCTCGTAAAGCGTCCACGTGTCGTGCAAAAAAAATAAGCCATTGAATCGATTTAACCTTGCATTTCACATGGTAATGTTAAACATACTCTAGCTCAGTACATGTAACTCGGTAAATAATATTTTTACAAAAAATCTGTAGTAGCCAACAAGAGGCATCAGGTTTATATGCCAAGATATGACTCCATTGTTAACCGACGAACATTATGTCACGCACTGGTGTCATTTCTTACGCAATTTCAATTCTTTTTTTTTTGTTATTTTTGTTTTATGGAAATGCGTACATGTCCGTTTCCATGAGCGAGACGCCGCATATCTCTGACGTCACGCGGTATGTAGGTCCATAAACCGTTTCTATTCACGTTCTGCCATGTTAGAGACGCAGTGGTGTATGGGGGATGGGGGTGAGGGGCAGGGGGGTACGTGCTTCCGGGGGCCCAAATAGAGGCCGTGGCGGCCGTTGAGATTAATGGACACGTGATTTTGAAAAGAGTTCCTCGGTGGTTGCTCAAACAGGACAGCCCCACCGAGGCGAGGGACGTTTCTTTCACGGCCAGCCTCAAGATCCATAAATTGGGTAAAGCAAATATTTGTTTATACAGGGCGAATCCCACAGAGCTGGGTCCGTATCACTAACTGCTTGGTTCCGCTGGTCTATAACATCCCACTAAACACAACATGCTCATTATATTGTAGCCTTTCGCGACGCGACAGGGAGGGCTTTTAGCCGCCCACACCCGCGCCTCCCCCCCCCACCCCCCCTCCCCCTCCCCACACCCGTTGCCCCATCACCTCTTCCGTCTGTAACCCTGAACCCGGTAAGTCCATGCATCTCAACCCCCCACCTCCCATGCTTATTACTTCACCTCCGCCGCATTCACACCCCATCCCCCCCCTCCCCCCCTCCCCCCACACCCGCCCTCTCCGCGCCGCTCCCCCTCGGTGGCCGTCTTACAGCAGCGCGCCGCGCCAATGTCTAACCAACAGAGTCACACAGGCATACAAACCCACATGCATTTCCCACAATGCCTTTGTGCGTCTCGAGCGGGATCGACGCTCCTTTAGAAATCAACAGCGCCCTCTTTGCTTTCATAATGGGGCGTTCAGAATTGATCTCGGGGAGATTAGCCGCACCTCCGAGACTATGGAAGTTTACGGTGAGCGTCCGATAGTTGGTTGGGTTGGTTGAGCCTACCTGGACAGACGGCTCTACGGGGAGCGCCGCCACCACCACCAGACCGGGCGGCCGTTTCCATCGATCCCAGGGTGAGCTGGCAGCCCTCCATTGTTCGCAAGTGCCCCTATTTTTGCTATAATCATTCTCTCCCCGACTTTAGAACAAGGTCGCATGATCGTGCAGTTTTCACTCCTTCGCAACAACGCACAGCACGCGTTGTGCTCTAAACTAACAGTTGCCATTGCAATTTTTGTCGAAATGAAAACAGACTGCATGAGAAGCTGCCTCATCGCACGTATCGGCTATGGTTTGGCCTGAAGGTTTTTTTCTTCAGTAGAATAACACTGGTTCAGTTGACAACGCTGTTAAAGGCCATATTGTCAAATCGTAAACTAGCCCAATACGGTGTGATAACTTTATTTTAAAATTTGTCACAATTTCTTGTCTTTAGTAATGCTCCAATAAAGAAAATAAAAATAAATCCGAATATAAATATGGATGTAGGAGTGTTTACGTCAATCGTCATTTTAAGCAGCGCATGCTTTTGAACAAAACAAAAAAAGTCAAATATGAACTAAATCTGACTCGTTTTCCAGCAGTCTCGTCACATGTGGTTACATCCTGTTGACGTGTAGCGTTACATCCTTTGTGCGTGTTATTTGTCTCCCAACAAAGTGGATACTTCTCTCTGCGGTGAGAAGCCGGTTTCATCAAGGTCATACCAAGGTTGTGCGTAAATAGCCTTGACGCTTGTCACCAGGCCGGGGGAAGCGTTCACTCGAGGTGTCGTCTTTCAACGCCCGGCGAGGCGTACGGCTTCTGCGGGCCGTCGCCACGCCATTAACAAAGCAAAGTTAATGGACGTTTCGGCAGGCGCATCCCCCTGCAATGACGGCGTGTCCGGCGCGCAATGGATTAGTCCAGACAGATGATTTCCTTTCCTTCGATGCGCTTAAGCTGTGACCAATGGCAACGGTTACCTAGGAGAAGCCCCAGCATGCGGAGAGTCCACTCTCCGCCATTTGGGACGAGCTGTAAAGCGCTATACGTCAGCGTAATTAAATTTTCCCGCCGCGCCGTCAGAGCAGACGTGGACTGGGATGAAAACGCGCGAATCCCTAAAGTGTGAACAAATTCTGACGTCTGATTTCCTGGCTCGAATCATTTTGTGGCCTCTGATAATGAGACTGTTGCCACTCACGTCTGCCGCGTGGGGTTTCAGTAATTTTTGTTCCTTTTCGCTGAGTAATTGAGCGGAAGCTTGCGATTCTTAGAAGAAGCCCAAAACATTTCGTGTTTTCTTTTTTGGTATTCGAAATGTGGTGGCATTAACAGAGCTTAGCGTGTTTCCCAAAGTACTCGTTCGGTAACAATTTTGAAACTGATAAAGAACTAAAAATGAGACGGAGTCTATGTAATTACGCAATCATGAAGCCATTTAGTATATCCATATAACGTCCAAAACAGGCCCAGTATGTAAATAATTTGGTATTATTTCTTTAGTCTGAACATATGAGAAACAGTGAAATGCTGCCGACGAATTAATTTCTTCTTAGCGATGAAATGAATGGACACTTCTCACTTGATCTTCAATTGATTTTAAAACACTTTTTCCAATTTCAATCTTGCCTAAATATAAAAAAAACATTTTCTAGTTATCTGCATTGCGCATATTCGTCATAACCTATACATGTACCAAAATCCAAGTCTAACCCCATCTTAATATCAAATTCCTTTTCAATACGAGAGATACATTGCATTTAGGCATATTTAGATGAAAGATTTAATTTGATTATTGTTCATCTCACCAGCAGTGTATCTCCAGGACGAATAAAATGAGGTATCCACACATCGTACAAATAGCCTCAGACAAGTCCTCACAAAAACCCACAACCATGTCCCCACAAACACCCACAACTACGTCCACACAAACACCCACAACCACGTCCACACAAACACCCGCAACCACGTCCGCACAAACACCCGCAACCATGTTCGCACAAACATCCACAACCATGTCCGCATAATCACCCACAACCATACACGCAAAAATAGCCACAACCACGTCCGCATAATCACCCTCAACCATGTCCGCATAACCACCCTCTTCCACGTCCGCACAAACATCTACAACCACATCCGCATAATCACCCACAACCACATCCGCATAATCACCCACAACCATGTCCGCATAATCACCTTCAACCATGTCCGCATAACCACCCTCAACCACGTCCGCACAAACCCCCGCAACCATGTCCGCATAATCACCATCATCCATGTCCGCACAATAATCACCCTCAACCACGTCCGCATAACCACCCACTACCAAGTTCGCATAATCACCCTCAACTACGTCCGCATAATCACCCTCAACCATGTCCGCATAATCACCCTCAACCACGTCCGCACAAACCCCCGCAACCATGTCCGCATAATCACCATCATCCATGTCCGCACAATAATCGCCCTCAACCACGTCCGCATAACCACCCACTACCAAGTTCGCACAATCACCCTCAACCACGTCCGCATAATCACCCTCAACCATGTCCGCATAATTACCCACCACCACGTCTGCATAATCACCCTCAACCATGTCCGCATAATCACCCACCACCACGTCTGCATAATCGCCCTCAACCATGTCCGCATAATCACCCACCACCACGTCTGCATAATCGCCCTCAAACATGTCCGCATAATCACCCACCACCACGTCTGCATAATCGCCCTCAACCATGTCCGCATAATCACCCACCACCACGTCTGCATAATCGCCCTCAAACATGTCCGCATAATTACCCACCACCACGTCTGCATAATCGCCCTCAACCATGTCCGCATAATCACCCACCACCACGTCTGCATAATCGCCCTCAACCATGTCCGCATAATCACGCCCAACCACGTCCGCATCTCCCTAGCCCATATTATCCGCTAGTGCTATTCCCACTTTTGCTTCCATTCCGACTCCCACTCTCTCTCACTTCTGCTACCTGCCCCCCCCCCCCCACCCCCAACCCGCCTCGCCCCCCACCCTTCCCCAAGCTTCCCTCGTCCCTGTCCCTCCTCAAAATGACGCAGAGAGACCGTAGAGCAAACAGTTTTGCCAGACCCACGGGTCGGGCGCGGAAGGTCAGGCTGGGAGGGCCAACCTCACCCGGTGGCGACTTTGTTGCGCCCAGAGATCTGGAAGGAACTGGGGGTGGTATTTAGAAGGTAAAGGGGACGTAGGCGGCAGGGGGGGAGGGGGGGGAGCGGGGGCGGGTGCTTGTGCAAGCCTTATATTGGATTCATCGGGGGATGAGGAAAGGAAAGCAGGCAGCTGTGGCCAGCGTGCGTCAAGCAAACATATGCCTGACCACACACACTTGGGCAAACTTCCTTCACCCCTCGCCAGCCGTCTCACATGGCTTTTAACAGGAGGGTTATGATCCCCAGCCACCTTGTGTAAGTCCAAAGGACACACAGAGGAACATATCCCGAACTTTTCTTGTGGGGGAATGCTCACGCGGCACATGGTAATGTGAACTGCACCCGCAACCACGAATCTCCGCGGCCCCTCCCCCACCCCCTCACCCACGCCCTCCCAGCCACCATTGGTGCGCGTTGTTTCATGGATGGTGAACACCTGAGCTTAATTTGCTCCCCGCTCGTTATAATCAGTAACAGAGGCGCGAGTCCCTCTGCTGCTCACTCTATCAAGCACCGACTGAGCCAACCAGGGAATAGGATGATGGTGGGAGGGCGAACAAAAATCATTGCAGAAACAACTGCCTGCTCCGCCACCTGCTTTCATTGAAATTGGTAACATCTGTAAGAGGAAATATACTCCATGTAACATAAACACATATCTATATATATCGCGTACCACACAATATAGCTTACAAGTAGCTCATTGTGTCAGTTTTTTGTTGGTCATCATGTTAACCAAAGCCTATCACACAAGTTAATCTTCAAACGCGCTCGGACGCACAGACAGATAGTTACAGATGAGGTGAGGAGCGAGCCGCAAGGTGGAGAGGGAGTTTGGAATAGTGTGGGGGTGGAGGGGAGAATGGGGAAGGGGGGTGAGGGGTGGGAGAGGGGCGGTAAGGAGGTGAGGGCTATCGTCTATGGTTGGTCGATTTCGCGAGGGTAGGGAGCGATCGTTCTCACCTTTAGGTGTCCAAATATTGTCCAGGGAAGACGTAGTAGAATTCATAACAAGGGTCACTTGTCTTTATTATCCCCTTTATTATTAGCCTCGGTGCATACATGTCAACCCGAATCCTTGAGAGAATTTCACACCTATAGCAGAAACGACATGAACCGTGGAACTGTTGCCGTGGAGAGCGGGGAAGATTATCGGGTCCCATTGGTGTGGATGATCACCAGGACGATGTAACATATGAATCATCTTACTCTCTGGTCATCTATATTACATTATATGAAATGTCACCAATGTTTTTATCGGTGGAAGATTTACGGTTTAAAGAAGATGCGATGATTCAGAGGGCCGACGACAAACCGACGATATAAGTGGTAGAGAATCCGGCCTTTAGTATTTCTGTTTTGCATTCACTTCTATCTGCTGCTTTATTACTAAATATATTTAAAATATTGCAAGCTAACGCTCTATTGTAGCATGCAGAGCCAGGATGACCCCCGTATGTAATCCTGATTCCATTCATTTGAGCCACGGACTCATGTCGCTGACTGGACTCGAGCCCGTGACTTCTGCAAATGAAGCCGTATGGGATTTGAGAGACGTGCAACATAGTTCTGTGTGGTATGCACGGAGAAGAACAAAGTTAAAACTCAAATGCCGGTTTACTTATAACTACAAATAGATCCATTCACATGTCTTTGTCCATAAAATTATCTTTTCATTCTTCTTCTTACTATTATAAACATATACATATATATATACTAATCACTCATGCGATGCTATCGGCTGACCTGCGTGCTTGTGATGGATCGATACAAGCTGAGTGACCTAGGAACATGTGAGTGTGGGGAAGGTCTCCTACCCATTTCATGTGATGATTTGTGATAAGTTGTGATAAGTTGTGATGAGCACCACTTGGCGATAAGGCATGTAAAGCTTACCCTCCAGATTACTGTCCACCGGCCCGAGGTCATGCTGCTTCAGGGGTCATAAAGTTTACAAACATTTTATAAATGATATATACTATCTTTGTGTTCCACAGGCGTTTCCGAGTGGACGTACAGAGAGTAACTTGTAAATTACCGTGCACCTTGCATACATTCTTGTGCGTCGTTTATTTCTCGGTCAACCAGTAGTTATTCCGTGTTTTGTCAGCCCCTTTACCTCTTCAGTATGACCTCTATACGTGACTAGGTAAACACAACGACTCTAGCGGAATGTCAATGGGCAGAGGTTTGCAGTTGTGGAGTAGGTATGACTGGTACTTGTGGTTAATGTTAAGTTGTTTGTGGGCCTTAGTGGCATCTGATTTAAGGAATTTAGTCTCATCCAGTGCGTTGTTGAAGTTGTTTTTACAAGCTTTCGTCTAGTCTTCAAAACTCAAAATTGTTAAACGTTCTACTTTGGAAAGTATACTGTCTAGACTCTAGTTAGTTTATGGCGAATAGTCACGGTATCTGACTGAGTTTGTTAACGTTCAGGCAATGATTAGACCAACAAGTCTTATTTTGGACCGCTCTTTTCCACCGATGGGGTAGTATCTGGTGCGAATAACGCTCATTTCTTTACGTTAATCAAAGCGTTTGCCGTATACAAATACTGCATACTGGGATGTCAGGATTGATGTGTTATATGACTTGTGAAGAGGGAGGCTACATTGGGCCGAGACACGCATGGGACAATCAGATGGACGGATGAGGCGACCCAGATACACGTGGGGGTTGAACCTGCAACCTGTTGGTCTGCTGTCATGGACGCTGCCCCTCGACCGCGGCAAATAAAATGAAAACAACAAATCCCGTAGATCTTAGATCCCTACTCATTGACCATATTTATCGAACCGGGAGGTGCATATACAATATATATTTATATATATGATTTAACCATGCACAGAACCGAGTGAAATCTGTACTAACGGTGTTTATTTAGTCTGCTGACACTATTCGTCAGATCAGTTCAAAATAGGTGCTTTCTCAATATGTTGAGCAGCAATGCCTTCTAGTAGAAGCTAAACGAGAAGGCCATTTCACTAATCTGAGCTATACCTGTCCGCGCTATTTGTTATCTTTGCCTTTTCTTCACATTTTCATCGGGGAAAGTTTCCAAAATATCACTCACACACCCTGTGCTTGTATATATAGGAAAAGCAGAAAGCAACAGAAACCGAAATCTCTATTAGTATCAGAGTGAGGAGAGCAATGGCGGATCCGATGTGCTAAGAACAAACAGGGAGAGATCGAATGCTTAAAGAGTCAGACCCTAAAACGTGTACTGTTGGATTAACTGGACACCTTCGAGTAAACGAGTAGGTTTTCCCGGCGAGATTCACACGTGGCATCCATCGGTCATGTTGTTCGACTCGGGTCAAGATACGAACTTAGTTGGCCGTGAAGGAAAACGAAATGCACCTCTTCGCCGGTCAAATTACAGCAACCAAGCGTTCGGAAAACACGACTGAATTCGCGACCATTGCGGCGAGAGTCTGGCGTGGATTGGCAAGAGTTACTGTTTGCGCAAGCGCTGAGATCTGGATATAATCAGTAGCTCCATCAAAACTGTTGAGAAATGTTCTGGCATTAATAGCATGGCCATGATGCCATATCGGGGGTGCATAGAAGTTATGGTTTCGAATTCCAGTGGGTATCCATATGTTTGTGTTCACGGATGAGTTAACTTTTGCATAAAGCAAAATTGGCGGATAACGGGTTGATGTCAAGCATTGCTTGATGACGGGCGGAGGTGATGTACTTTGGCTGTTTAATAAACTGGTATATGGCCCAGACAAACCTTAATTTCACTTTTATTAGTATACATGGACAAGCCCCTCACACTTGATGATAACAACATAAGCGCCGCTGCCTTTTACGATTTGAAGAGTCAACTATTCTTTCGCTTTTTTCACCCAAAAAAATAAACGTTTTCACGCTCTGCGAAATAAATCCGTACTTGAAGAGCGAAAATACCTGTATGAACAGGTGCAAACAATTGCATGTTAAAGCAAACCAGGACGAGGAGGGGGGTCGGGGGGGGGGGGTAGCACAAGGTACACCTTGAGGTACCATCAAACATTCATCCAGATGGCGAGGGTCAAGAAAACATTCGCCACTCCTTTGCATTTTAAGAATACTCACTCCCGTTCTTTACGATTTCCAGTATCTTGTTGCACAATCCGTACTGACGAAGGATGCTTCCCATGGCTCTGCCACTGTCCCTCCCCCCACCCTCCATCCCACCCCCACCCGGCACCCCCGCGTCGTAACCCCTGTGGCTCCCACAACACAAGCGGAGGAACGCTCAGTGTCTGCTCCCGTTATCGACGTGACTTGCTGTCTCAGATAATGAGGTACTTGTTTTCTATGTATTCCGCGGGATATCCAAAAAGAACCTGACGACGTTATGTAAACTGAAACATGTGGTTAAGGCAGTACTTGGTGAATGCGGTAAGTGGAACCAGGGAAGCCGCTCCCTTATAATATGCCGTCGTGGCCTCAGTAATATCACTTGTAATAGCTTCGTCAGCTACTTCCCGCAGTCCTCTCGAGATGACTATGTAAATGCTGCCCTACACATCAACAAATACTTTCTAGTAGGACAGCTGGGCGACGGGGTGTAAAAGATCTAGCGGATCAGTGGCTGTAAGTAGTGTATATGTATGCATGAGTTGTGGTGTGTTGGATGGGGGAATCGGGGTGTGAAACTGACAACGCCTAAGCCTCGTCACACCCGGCTGAATATTTGCAGTGGGAATCTTGAATCCCCACGGTCCTCTCCCCTCTCCCATGTTTACAAATTGTTCACCCCCACCACCATCCCACCACGCTGGCGAACCCCGCCTCGTCACCGGTTATTCAGCCGAGCGTCGACCCGTCAGTTATCACGCATTAGTCCCCCTAACCCCGCCACCCCACCCGTAACCTCCTCTCCACTCTCACCTTCCCCCACTTCCCGTGGTTTAGCTTTAACAATGCAGGTGTCCCACTGCCCTATACCAGAGCGCCACCTATTGTAGCAATACAATGACCATGAGATAATTTTTTTAATAATATAGACCTCATAATTTAACAAAAGTTTAATGTGGGGAGGCGATCTTTTCGTGATACACTCCGGGCGACACTCGATGGCTTCCGGAGCCCGGTGATGACGCGTGGACCCGACGCAAACCGTCCGACCGGGCGGGGCTTCTCTGACATTTCACTTATTGTCCGCGAAAGGCCGTCACCGGGCCAGTCACTTACTGGCGGAGAGTGGTATATCTGGGCCTGTCGTGCAGGCAGTCCCCGTTCCGCAAAGACCACAGTACGCCGAGCTTCCGACAGCCAAACCCGGGTAGTTTTAGGGCGCTGTATCACACATCACTTGTCTCATTGTCTTTGGCGGTGCCTTGGAACGGCTGTGCCATGCATGCATGTAGTTGCATAAAATTTGTGCGTAAGACTCATAGCCTTTTGTCATTATTTCCTAGACTGCGTTATTAACATGATGTAGGTTTCATTCAAGCTTTAATATTCAAATAATTGCATAGACTGTATTAATGACATGCATGACAGGTGGTTCCTATCCGCAATAAACTCCAGGGCCTAACCGACGGCGTATTCAATGTAAATTGTTAACCTGCATGCTCATCAACCATAATTATGTGGTTCAGCTGCGATGGCAGCAGGTGGAGAGGTTCGTCCAAAGAAGGGAAGGATCAATTCATCGTGCGATTAGCCACAGAAAAGTGGGAAGAATATTTATATGTATCTGATTTTAATAGTAGTAGGCCTTTTGCCATATAAAATCAAGTGAGCCCCACAAGGGGTAAACTGCGTGTAAACCAGCATTATTCTATCGTGGCAAGAAGACGACCGGCGGTCAGAATAACCAGACAGACCAAGCGTTGCAGATCGTGGTTAAGTATGCAATGCATGCCAGCAGTGCCACCCGTATCTACGTTGAATGTGATCCCTAGATGGCGACACTGCGCCATATAAAGCTCCGACCCCCCATATCTCGTGGCTCTGACTTATACGTGAAATATAATTAAAATCATGTTCATTCTTATGTTTGAGCAATTGATACCAACTAATAGCAACCCTTTAATCACAATGTTGTCGACAAAGAAATGGGACGATGAGACGCGTACTGACAGAGATGTGGTTAATGCCCAACACAGCCTCCTGCTCCGCACTGAGTCATTCCGAAAGCTACCATAGACTGATACAGGTTGTAGTTTATAGCAGTAAAAACCAAGTTACATAGTTACGTCGTTCTTTTCTTTAAGGTTAAAGATGTAAGACTGTTACCTGCTCTTTATTTAGCAGCCTAAAAGTAGTTTAAAAGAAGTTCCTTTGTTGGTACCTAATGCCATTTATGAGAGCGAGTCTTCGTTTTATGTTTCTTACCGATAATATGTATTTAATTAGTACATTATAGGAGTAAGATGTTGTATCCAGGCATGTAATACCATAATCTTTGTCCAGGCTTAATTCACGCTAGCGTTATTTGTAATTAACAGTCTCGTTTGGACGGCACACGAGAAGACTAATTCGCTGGGTGTAATGCTAGCTTATAGCAGTTCACAAATATGTAAAGGTTTATATGTCTGTGAGTGGTACTTATGCTCTCTTACAGCTGTCTAATCTGCTTGGAGGTGGATGTCCCTTATTCCAAAATCCGATTGTGTTTCTATTTGGAGCTATTTGTTTTCAGATCATCGCCGCGCACGGCAGAAGGCTCTGCGCCTAATGCATACAGCGGAGGTAATTAGCGGGCATTCATTACAGAAGCTAAATAGTTACACGTCCCGACTTCAAACACCCCGGGGGTGGGTCTAACGAGTTCCTCAGCTGTGGGTGGGCAACGCGCAGGTTGTCTGCTAATCAAATTAGCCATTCACACCTCGCGGTAGCGAGTCGGGGAGACAAACACAGTCTTAGAGGTCTTATCGCTGGGCTGCCTGCAGGCTTAGGGCGCAGGCCGGTGGAGGGGGTATCTATCTATGTGTGGGAGGAGGGAGGGTGGGGGAAGTGCGCAAGGCCAGTGGTGTAATATATACTGAGAGGCCCGATCACTTACGGCACTGCGGGTTTCCCCTGCACCGTCTTGTTGTGTACGCCCTCTTGAGTATACACCAAATCAATTATAGTAATTACAATTTGAGTCTATCTATGAATGGTTAACTGTTAATGCTATTCCCAGTTTGACTCATATATATATTATTGCGTATCTCCACTGCATTGATATTCCTGCCGAGGATCGTGGCGGCTTACCGAAACAGTTAATTGGAAAGATGATTTTAGAATATTATATCTGCATGTATATATTATAGTTTGAAACATATAGGTCCGTGTCTTAACTGTTATTATTCTAAAATGGTTCCACCCTGGCAATCGGTTTTATATGCCAAAGCCTGTATTGCCCCACTTTCAGCAAGTTAAACATTTCAACATTTCTGCTCACTTATTACATCAACATCCAGCTCACCTGCCGATATTGGTCCGTTATAAAGTTACATCAGAAAATATATGATGTAACCCATAGCCATCTTGGTCATGTGACACCTCCACAACTTCCGTCGACGACGCCCCTACAACTTCCGGTCAAGGGCACCAGCCTGGATCCCTTTCCGGCCGTGCCGCCAGGTGGACAGACGGAAGGGTGGTGGGGACGGGAACCAGGTCATGACCGTCGCCAGTGGCACCAGCGTTATAAACTATACTTCCTCCACAGGGAGTATGCCCAGGGTATGTATAACCCGTGTCTGTTACAACACACTAACAGCGTAGGGGGACGGGCGACAGCTGGTTAACACACCACTGATCGACTGCCGGTCCTTTTAACTTTCCGGATCTGGCGAGAAAGGAGAGCGGGACCAGAGTGGACACATAAACCTGACCACAAATAAACGCCCAGCGTAACGGCCAAAGAAAGGCGTGACAGGCCTGCAAAGCACGTGATATTGCAAATTAAGTTGTAACACCAGCTGCGACGTTGCCAATTATATATAACCAATGGTTTGACAATACAAGGACTACGTTTTATTTTACGCGAGTATTTATCATTACGCTTTTGGTGGGGGCACGGTTTTAAATGACTATTTTTATATATAGTTACTATTATAACTCTCCCACGGCGGGACCTTGGCTTACTTATATATTTACAACCGAGATTTTAGCCACACTTCTTTCGATTACAGCTTTTAATGTCGCAGGGCAAACGTCTAAAACCTTGTGTGGTATGAACATTCGCGATTTTGCCTTATTTCTATCATTAGTATAACAAGCAATAATTTCATTTAAATACATAGCCACACTGAACGCTTCCATTTTGTTGGGGCTACAAGCGAAAGAAACGTTGTGTCTGTGTGGACAAGTTAACATGATGTTGCCAACACATTATTTATTCCGTGGGAAAGAAAGTGCAATGGATCTTAAATCTATGAATAACTTCGGTTGTTCCAGTTTACCAAGCTCGTGTCTATATTTATTCAAGGTGCCACCTTCTGCCACCGAGCTGACGACCTTGGGTTATGCACCCAACAACTGTGCACTGTATAGATGCCACACAGGACCAGTGGATCAGCACTTACAGCCATTAAAACATATGTTCATGGAGATTATCGTGGCAATTAAGGGCCTTCATGACTATTTTACCAGTCTGATTGGACGTTTGCGTTATATCCACGTGTAATGCTTGAGCGGGATAGTATTACACTGTACGTTCACGTTGCGTATTCAAATCAAGGCTCTTGTCTAGATTATGGGACGTTTGCGGCTCCAACGAATGTAATCTGATTTTTTTCGCTCATGGTACGTATATATTACTTGCTCTGTTATTGGTTTCGATGTATGTCTGTCAGGGTGGGGGAAGGGCTGGGGTCGGAGAGTTAAAGATGCGCTTAAGGAAGGAAAGCAGGGGGATGGTGGAGGCGTCTGAGACACCTGTCGGGATGTTAAATGTCAGTGGAAGACCCGGCGGAGAGAGAAGTTCCGATTGAGGGGGTAAACTGATTGTATTTACCGCCAGGGGGCTTCGCGGGTATATTTATAAGTTACCCTTTTGTTTCCCACGAGGAAGAGGATAAACGTTATTGGAGGCTGCGATCTGTAAACACGGAGCTACACAACGTCGCTCTGAGACCACCAGGACTCGCCTCACATCAAAGACGCACCTGCCCACGAACAGAAACAGCGCACTTTACATCAAATTACAATATCATAAACAGAGGTGGCACTGTAAGTATATACATGTAGTAAAGGGGGAGGCAGGCGGGGAGGGGGTGGTGGGTGACGGTTGGGATTGGGAGGGGAGAGCGGGGGGAAGGTGGAGGGAGATTCTGGTGGGGGTGCTGGGTGACGGTTGGGATTGGGAGGGGGGAGGGGGAGGGGGCAGGAGGAAGTGGATGGCAGGACTAAGGGGGTGGGGGGAGTGAGGGATGATGAGCTTTGTGCCTGTCTGCAGCCCGGCCGCGTTAAGGGTGGAGACACGGGGGCCCAGTGGGCCAGGGTGACTCGATCGAGATCCCCCATGTTTGTTCTTCCCATATGATACGTGCAGCATGTGAACAAATGTTGTCGACAAAGACACGATTGTTTGTTTACCCAGAGGCCATGGTGTGGCCTTTAGAGACAATGATCGGCCCGAGACATTCAGCCTCGGCTAAACACAACACGGCATCCGATATACCGCGCCCTCTTGCGGACTCAACCACTAACAATTCCTCGGTCGGTGTATATACGTTATCCCCCTCCCCCTCCCCCCCAACCGCTCATCCTTTCCGGGTCCCCCCACCCTTTCAGCGACTCACCCCGCACCTCTATGGATGAATAGACCCTTCTTATGTTTGATACGGCAAGAATCCCAAAGCGATCTTTTTTTTCACATCACTCAGCGACGATAGGGTATGAGTCGCAGCAAAAAGCTGCGAACAACAAGCAAAAAAGTGCTTCTTCTGGCCTGGCGAATTTGTATAGCGGATCGCATTTTGCTTAACTGTTAGCTATTCGGCTCACCGACTACCGGGGTGTTGATTGAGTAAACAACGTTTGTTTTTGGACACCTACACCAGCACCACAACGAGACATGCACGGCCGGAGTTACAGCGCCTGAGCCGGGGGGGTCGGGTAGCCATGGGGACGCGCTGTGAGCTGAGATGATCAGCTATTCGACGCGTGCTGTCAAGGGGAGGCTGGGCTCCCTGGAAGTCTATGCCTAAGATGGGGCATTTTTCATTTCGTATATTTTTGTGTGTGAAGTTTCGCGAATATTGAGAACATATTAGGCCTACCATCATACTATTTATTCCCTCGATGTTTTTTTGTCCAGTTCCCCAGCACGAGTTATAAAGTGGCTATGAATATAAGCTCGAGAAGTTTCATTTCGATTTGTCCAAAACCAAGCCCCGCTTTACGACACACACGACCGGCCGCACACCTTGTTCATCCGTGTTTTAGGAGGAGCGCAGTTCACTTGTCATAAGTGGTGTCAGAGTCGCGGCGCGCACCCACATCCGCAGATCTCCAAAAACACCTCCCGCGCCGTCGCCACCTGCCGCCCAGCTGCGCATGCGTGGCGACTTTCATAGGAAGCTTCCGGCCATATGGAGACAGGCTATACCCAGGCCTCCCCCAGGCATCCCCTAGGCCTCCCCGTAGCAAGACGGCCACCTAGGAAAGCAGGCCGCCGGAGACCGGCCAAATCCTTTCCCCTCTCACCAAAGACAACACAGACAGCTCCATAGCTGCCATACCTCCCCGGCTTACGCAGGATGAAAGCCTCGGAATGGCGAGGAAACCGGGGAGAGAACATGACCTTCAGACCTCGCCTACTTTTCCTCATTTCGGCGCCTGGTGTCTTCGTTAGCGTTTGGCGCGGCGGCACGGTCGCTGAGCATTAGTGGTCACAGAGCGCCGTGTTGGTATAAGGAAGCCAAACAAATGTGGGCGGTTTATTTTCAGCGGCTCTATTCGCCGCTGCCGCTGCCTCTACTACGATACGAGACGGGCAGACATCAGGCTTAGCGGGTCCGAGGAATAAGCTAAACACTGCTGGACCGAAATAATTACGGGGTGGAGCGAGAACAGACAAATAACGATTTTGGTGAAGTAATAGTAAAAACCTTCATCAAAAAACTGTTGACAGTATAGTTCTATTGTTATCTTTACATTATTTAAAGACCATGGTATTTAGAAATTTATAAAGAAATGGAATTTGAATACCATCACATGAAACATTATCATGGTATAGGTATGTCATAACACCCATGTCGGTCAGTCTATGGTACTAATGTTGGCTCTGTTGGATGGCAGTACAAGTCAGAGTCGCATTGACTAAGAACAAAGCCGTGATGTGTCATCACACAAGGACATCCCAGGCATTCCATTTCGTATATTTTCCTTTCTTTATTTACACATGCGGTACCGTATATTTAGGCTGATAATAGAAGAGGTATGTCGAAGGAGAGAAGATATTTGTGTTAGGTCCGGAACTGACATTTCCAAACTTAAAACGATTGGTGCATTTATTTCCCCACGAAACAAAGACCGGTATACAACAAAGGGTTGGGGCTTGCTGTTTTAATGGGGTTGACCATCTTTTCCACAACGATGGCTCGACCTAGTGGTACATAGTCCACAATCTTACTATAAAACTATCCCCAGCGTTCACACATGTGCCTCATTTATTTTTACTCCAAAAATGCCCTTTTCGGCACCTTTAAAAAGAAGCTTGACTTCCTTCAAAGTAAATAATTAAGTAAATAGTCTGACTACGAGGACTGAGGATTCATATCGGCTGCCGGGCCCCATACAAAAAACATTATAATTGATAACAACAACAGCAGCTAAATAACAAAGCTGCACCAGGAAGAAAGAGACTCTCAAAACAAATATCGTTGGCGCACTATAAACAAAAACAAAGGGCATTAAATAGTTTCAGAGAGGGGGACAGTTTAGAATAAACGGTGACATGTGAAGGGACTGTTTACTCACTGACGCGAGTTCGATCTGTATGTAGGCCCTACTGTTAGTTTTCCTTCCGTTATTTGTGTAGAGGTGCCTGCAACGAGCCCAGCATAATCTATCTTCGTGCCAAGTTTTATTGCACAAATTGCTTCATGATTTCCCCCGACAAATTGCGTGCGTTTTACGCCACATCTGGGGACCATGTGTATCGTAGCACACGGCCTATTGACATGTTGTCTGTAGTAGTCATCAAAGTAACATCTAATTATTTACTTTCCAGTTTTCGGAGGCTCTCATAATATCGCGGCGGACCGAGCTGGCCCGCTGATACCTCAACATCAAACATTTGGGTGGCTTTCCACAGCATTTGTCTTCCCTTGTAAAATTGCAGTCCGTGTAGCTATAAACAACTCGGAGCCTAATTCCTCAGCGCGAAACAACATGTGTTTTGGTCATTGGGAGTCCCAGGGGGGACGGTTGGGGGGTAGGGGGATGGTGTGTAGCTACCAGGCAGAGCTGCTTCAAAGGCGAAGCGAAGCGCGGACCGGGGTCGTATAAACCCTGCCTCGGGAATAACTCGGATGGTTCCCAACCACGCGTGTGTATGTTGACAGCCTGTGTTAATTAATTAACTCAGCTCTTCACCCCCCTCCGGCGAGTCTTGATTGGTAATAATGTATAGCCAGCTACCGGAATTATCTCTTATAAAAGACGCTGCATGTTGCCTCGCGACGTGTGAGACATTCCCGGCCCCTGGCGGCAGCGTTAAAGAGGGGCCCTCAAGTGATGAGACGGGGATGGGTCTCAGGGGGAAGCAAGACGGTTGATGAGACGGTTACCTCGGGGGGGCGGGCCGCGCATCGCCGAGCGACCTCACCCGCCTCTCGCCTTTGATTCAGATACTGTACAGGAGGTATGGGGTGCCTGGGCTACCAACATACCATGCTGAGCTGCATGTGTCTCATGGGAAGCAGGGGTGTGGGGGTGGGGTAGGGGGAGGGAACAGCTCGAGCCGCTTAATTCTTCACGCCCCGACAATATATGATGGCTGCGGCATGCATATATATTCATGTCTGTTCGCCAGGTCTAAAGCATGGTTAACACTATCTCGAGGGTCGTCATCCCCCCGCTCGTCCCCCTGGACCCACCTGCAACCACCCACCCACCTCCGCCCCCTGACCCTCCCGGCCCCCGACCCGCCCACCCTCGTCGCGCCGCCCACATCCTCCCCTATGTAATGGGTGGGGGATCACAAACATACCCCCCGCCAGCTCCAGGGACTCTTTTCGGGATTATCTTCCGGGAAGATGATTACCACTCAGTGATGTGTTACGCTGATTCTACACGCCCCTAACTACTACCCTCTACACATCCTGCCCCCCCCCCTCCCCCGGTTAACAACCCAACGCTCCCGTGTGGGATCCCCTTTACACGCCCCCCCCCCCCCCCCTCGCCCACTAACACTTTGATGGAGACAGTGGCTAGCCACTACCAGATAACACGCACCGGCGGGTAAAGAACCTATTAAACGATAACTTCTTTTTAATCTTCACATGTGCAGTATGTGTAGAAGCATCCTGCATCAGCTCCCAGACATCATTTTATGGCAGACGACTATCCCTCCCCCACCACCCCTCCGAAAAGACACAGCTGTTTACCCTCACCCCCCCCCCTTTCCTGCTGACGTCTGGTCCAAGCAACATGTGGATGGTACGCCCTACACGTCGTCAAGGTGTTTCATCCTCCCTCTTGTCCCTGTATCCCGACTCACACCCCGCCCCCCTCTCTTGATCACATCCCTCATCCTGTTACCCATCTTAGTAAGTTACACCATTTGTTGTCAAAAGCAACAAAACGTTTCGTTAAGAAGATATTCAAATTGTAAGTGATCGTTTTCGCGAAGGGATCAGCAGCAGGTGGGGCCGTATTCATAATCGCCACTTAGGCTACACCACTAGACTCAGCGCTAAGTGGAAAATTTGTCGAACGATTATCGGGTTTAAAATGCATACGTAGTCACCCAAGAAGTTGATTTTGTTGATTAAGTTAAGAAAGTTGATTAAGAAAGTGCTAAAATTATATTGAAGATGGTTTCCTAATCATGAGCACCACCACAACGAGCTGGTGAGGCTAAGACAAAGCTGCACTTTTCGTGCGTAACTTACGAGGGGACTATGAATACGCGCCTCAGGCTATTACACGCCAATCTTACTGTATGCAATAAGTTAGGGGTCGTTCATTTGTTCAATATGAGCTCTATTATATATATCGTGCATATTGCTGCACTGAGCCCCCACGGAAGTGTTACATGGATCCCTTTACTTTAAACTTATACCAACCATGCAGGTCAGCAACAACTGAAATGGGGTCCCACTTTATAGTTCGTCTTCGTCAAATTGTCACTATTGTCAGCTACCGACTCGTAGACTTTGGGAAGTTTTTCGTTGCAACGTAGCCTCCACTCCATATCAATCATCCAAACTCGTGCATCCCTTCTGTGAGGCTTTCGCCTGTCTCATGATGAGTAAATTGCAAGTAATTACAATACTCCATGATCACTGACCGAGCAGCAGGCTGTCCACCATTGTGGGCCGGGCTCAGGGTGACCAGTTTGATTGGGGGTAGGGGAGGGTGGGTGGAGGAAGGGGGTGCGAGCGGTTGGATGGGGGCGGGGTGGGGTGGGGTGGCGAGGGAGGAGGGCGGGCATGGGGCGATACCACTCGTTCCGCGTTTCGCTGCCATGCGGTATTATTTGATCAATCCTCCCATCAAGACAGCGTGAAACACGCATTCCCCCTCGCCCTGGTCACCTACACAGGACGACTGCTTCATTACACCACACTGGGTGGCCTAGCCTGACCGCCCACCCCACCCCCACCCCCATTACCGCCTTTCCCACGACCTATTTCACTGCTGCATCCACCACCCCACACACACCCCCTCCGTCCCTGCTCCACCACCACCACCACCCCCATCCGGGGCCCTAACGCGTCATATCCGGTGTCATGGCCGTCACGCTGAGGGCAGGCGTGAAGGAGGTTTGACGACCGCCGCTGCTGTCGATAACACCGTCGCCGCTATTATCACATGACTGGCCGGTAGTGGTACAAGCAATATGCTCCAGGCTGAGCGTGAAAGGTGTCGAGAGTGACATGCAGAAACATTTATGTTCATGTTTCGTAAATAATTCGGATTGTTGCGGGTGACATGGACCACTGTGACTATGTTTAACAATAGAGGGGTGAACAAGATGTATATGAACTTACACACAGAGAACTGCACTAACTTGTCATAAGAACACTCATTGAACCGGCCTGATTTACATAATTTATCTCAGGCGCTATGACCTGTTTTGAGCAAGTGATTGGAAATTTAGTATCGTTTCTGCATTTTATCCCAAATTGTGGCATATTGTAATTATTTAATGTAACACATAAGCATAAAAATCCTGGCCTATATATACTTGTATTTATTACAAATCTTTGGATGAAAATAATTATACGTGCCATCAAAATGCAGTATGCTATCAACACTGATCAGTGGACCTCGTACAAGCGTAACCAGGCGTGCCACCTTGAGCAGCCATCGGAGGGCGCCACCGTATGACTAGTACAGAATGGACGGCGGAGCACTGACTGGGGGAAGGACAGGCAGGCCACATGGCACTGAGACGGCCGCTATCCCTCCTGGCGATAGATAGCCATGTTATAGCATGTAGGGGGATGGACATCCTGGTCAATATATGCGGTCTGTATCGGACAGGAGGGGGCCATGTGTCTATAACAGGTCGGTCACCCACCCTTCCAAACAGCCCTCGTGATATTATGCCTCTGACGCTGTGCCCTGTCCTGGACGTTTGACGATAGGTCCACTCATTCACACCATTATAAAGCCGGTCGTTGCTTCTGGACCCAGGAACCCTTATGCTGACATATAATAGCCAAGTCAAACGCCTTTGATGGCGCCAGATGCTCGGGGAAGCGGACACAATAAGGAGCGTTAAGCGGCGGGACCCACTGTGACTGCCGCGGTCGCGTTGTTAACTCACCGGCCGCGGCCGCGGGATGAAGAGACAAGTGAGACACCGAGTCCCTGATTAGTAAGCTACTTGGGGCGTTACTGGTCTGATTTCTAATGAAATTACACTCATAAAAGGCGCCGGAGGGACATTCGGTGGAAGACCAATTAAAATGAGCAATTCTCTAGGCGGCCATTAAGCGGTTGGGTAAGGTATAGGGCGGGTGGTCGGGGTGGGGTAGGGGTGGGTGGGTCAGCGGGGTGGGGCAGCATGGGACCCGTGGCCTGCCCGGGGGTCGTACGTCTGCCGGGGCGGGGCGGTTTGTAGCCGGGGCGGTTTTTAAGCCGGGGCGGTTTGAAGCGTCCGACCTGTCATGTGTTAATGTCGTCCTCGGGGACCAGCGCGCCGGTTAAACCCTCTCACTCGGTGCTAATCCTATTGGGACAACTTGGATTGGAATCAATTAGATTGTCGATCCACCAGGCGGAAACCAGGGCTTAGGGGCGGGCGGGCGGGAGGGCAGGGGGTAAGGGTGTGTGGTGGGGATGAGAGGGGGGGGGGGGAGAGGAGGGAGAAAGGACGGACGGGGGCGGCCATGGAGAAAAAGGGAACGGAAAAAGAGGCGGATGAACGGTGGGGTGGTTGGGGGTGAGGCCAAATTCAATAGGGGCACCGGCAGATCTCCATGGACCACCCTAACCCCGTTACCCCGTTACCCTGTTACTCCGTCACCCCCATCCTGAACCCCAGCCACTCCACTTCCACCTCTCAACCAGTACCTCTTCACCCCCTCTACCATCGGTCCGCCCTCTTAGTTCATTCAGTCACCCACCACTCTCCTCCTACTGCCGTATCCGCTATTCCTTGCCCCTCTCCGCTCCCCTCGCCATTCTGTGGCATGCGTGCCTGAGGAGCGTGAGGGCAAAGTGAGTGCTGGTGGCCGTTGTATGAGGGTGGTTGCTGCAAATCATATCGCCTGATCACGTACGTCTTTCTATCCAGGAATATACGGGACTGGTCTCCATCTGTCCATGTGTGTGTTTTGTGTTTTGATTTGTATTGAATACCTAAAATATTATTGTATATATACTACGGTTATCTTTTGTTGTAACTGTATAACTTTAGAAATCAAAATGTTGAGTGGCTCTAGCGCCAGCGACCTTTAAGATCTTAGTTCGAGTCTCTCAGGCCAAGTCGACACTATTTGTCTCACTTCTCGTTTGTATTCACGTCATACTTGGTCCAATGAACGAATCTTGAATCTTGAGTCCATATCACACCGCCAATTAATGGCCGATACATTAAGTAAAAGGCTATCTATCTCTTAGTTAATGTCCCCTTTAGCACCCCACTTATTTGATGAATATCCCAGCACTAATAAGTGCAACCATTTGGATAGGATATTCTACGGGGTATCGGGATACAATGCCAACGGACATCAGACAGATTGACAAAATATGAAACTAGGATACTCGTTCAAGATTCTTATGAAATTTATGTAAAACATATCTTTTCCCAATTTATTTATTATTTTATCATGTATGAATCAGTCTCTAATACGATCAGTCCTCCGTGACTGTAATTGCTGTAGAAATAAACTTGCCTTGTTAGCTCGTTACTATGACTCATATGTAGACATATATATTGCTATTCATGAGAACCGTTAAACAGCAGAGCCGATTACAGCAGAACACATCTAATTAAACCTATTGTGTTCCCATTATTGAGCTCAACCTTGCAATCCCAGGGCCGTGCATGCGTCCGCCACGCCGCCGTCACACACTTGAAGGCAAATAATGTTATTATCAATGTTAACAGTGTTATTGTCACCTGTCTCAAAGATCAAAGCGACGACTTCAAAGACTGAGGATAATCTGCCGCGCGTCCAAAAGCGAAGACCTGCCCCGCCCACCAAGCGGCTTATCAACCAACACCCGCCGCTCTGCCCCGTGCGTTGTAACGGGTGTACATGGGAGGAGCTTCAGATCTCACAAAGAAGCTCATCTACGCTATATATAACTGGTAGTGCCAGGCAGGAAATAACAAAACGTGTGTACAGATAAGCCGCGCTCTTTCTTTATACAATAGATATCTAATGACGTTTATTATTAGCTCAAAAATTCTCATTCCGGCCGCTGGTATGTTTTGCTTTGAAGTCAATCTTGGGGGTTAAGCCCGTACTTGTCCTGTGTGAAAACGTATAAGCTCTGTCTAAGCTCTGATCTCTCGTCTCCCTTATTTGTCCTTATCACGCTATTTGGTAACATTTTCCCCGGATTTATCACCGTCATTGCCTGTGGTAGTTACAGTCAATGTATATGTTGTTTTACTTAGTACATTAACTTGAATAAACATTTATTTACACTGATAACAGGTAATATATATGAATATATATATATATTTACACATTTCTTACATGTCGTATCTGAAGAAAAAAGGATGATAACATTATTAACCTGTCATCACCACATGTTAATCTTTCTCGTACCCTTCCTTTCTTAAGTTTGCCAAGATTCAATCAAAAATGCCTTGATAAAATACGACCATATGGATAGTTTTGTTTCCAGATTTGTTAAATATCTATGGACATCACCCTACACCCCCGCCCTCCCCCCCCCCCCCCCCCCACACACACACCACATGTGTCCTGTGTCATCTCTGCTCGACGATGTCAATACACTTCACTTCATCAAACTTGCTGTCTTAACCCATCTAGAGTAGATTAAGGGACCTTCCCGGGGGCTAAGCAACGGGTTAAGATGCTCAACCCAAGCTGTGCGGATACGCGTCAGTGCCTGGTCCCTGTTCCCGTGGGAAAACTGCGGGATTATATGACGTGGAAGCGGTAATGACAATCGGGGGGCTTGACCGCCTGGCGGTAGCTATTAGCCTGTTTATGCGGCAGTATACTGCCAATGACGTATATATACATGGATAGTCAGCTCTTCTACTGGTATAATTACAACAACTCATCATTTTTATTGCCTTGCGCACAGCGTTTGAAGTGGTTGAGCACATATGTAGCCTCGGACCTCTAATTATTATAGCTCCTGATATATATGTATATCTATCTATCTATATATAGACTTAGTGGAAAGAGTGTGGGAAGACCGGGATTTCGGGAAAGAGGGGAAGCAGGGATAGACGGGGGAAGGAGGGAGAGGGTGGGAGGAACGGATGCCAACTTAAAGAAATTAGTCACGGGTGGCAAACCACATCCCGAGTGACGTGGGTAGTTAATATAGGACCATTAAGGGCTCGTGTTTTATTGAGGATTTCGAATTGAAGGTTACCTTGCGATACAAACGAGCGTCTCTCGTGCGTTAGACAAACAGATTTATATGGCATTTAGTGAAGACTTCTATCTTCTATGGGAAAGCAACTGAGAATAGGGGGGGGGGGGGGGGGCTGGCGAGTTTATCACCCTACTTTCGGGATATAGGCCTGGGAATCTGAAGCGCTGTCGTATTTTATACCACCGAGCGACTCCGAAACCGGAGTCCGGATTTCAGTTGATCCAGAATAGAAAAGGGGAGTGGAGGGTGGGGTGGGGGTGGGATATTCACTAGGTCAGCGTTAACGGTTATATGGCTTCATGCATGAGATGATGATATGAGTTTGATGAGCCTCTCGCCCATACCTCCCCACGGCCACAAGCGTGAGATCGGTCTTCATACAAACACACAGATGGTATCGGACTTCCCGCGATGATGTCTTGGCCGTTATAGCCATGGGGTGCTTTATTTAGGCTTCCGCTTCGCCATAGATCATTAAGATTGGGACACACGAATGCTAGATGTCCGACTGGCCAGTCAGAATGACGGGGATGCCCTATTACGATGGGGATATGCCCTATTACGACGGTTTATTAAAAGATTTTGCCCTTGCGACCTTAAAGTTACTCATCCAGCAACTATTTTGTTTGGAAATGATGTATGTATATTTTTAGCATAGAAGTACACCTATTGTTTGCAATCAAACCCAGATAGGTTGTTAAGCCTCTTTTTTCGCAAAATTAGTGCATCACATGTGAAAAAGTGTGGCTTTCTTGTGTACTACGTCATCGAAAAACGCACATTGCGGCTGTTTTATACCTTTCAATATGCGATGACAGATGTATTTCTCATGAAGGTTACATTTATACAGTCAGACAATGTGTTCTAAATGTGTTTCCAAAATATTTAGAAAACCATAATTTAAGTACAAAATTGCTGCATGAGCAGCTTTAAACTATAAGGAAGCACCCCATTGGTGGGGGAAGAGTGTCAAGTTATAAACTCATAAACCACCCTCACCATCCCGTGGAAGAATGCCACTGGAATATGGGGAGATTGATATCATAATGGATTTCCATTTGCAATTTGGAGAATTCGTGCTGTATTGCTAAAATGGTGGATTGGGCAAAGTTCATGGGATACCTGTTGTACATATACAACACGTATATGACTTCAGACTCTGCTCTGTGTTTATACGGAAACAATAGTCGCACTTGTTTCCATTTTCATTTAATAGCACTTACTATACCGGAGTTTTGGTTTAACTCCCTATCAATATGTTCCAAGCAGTTATTTCTTCTTGGTTTTGTGTTTGACAATTAAAATGTGTGAAGTTTTTTAACTGAAAAGGCACGAGGAAACTAAAACTTCAAAGGCTATGCAATCGGGGCACCCATACCTCTGAACCGGAGAGTATAGGACGCGCTTCACGCGTTAATTGTATTGCTTCCATTTTTTTTGCTCGACTTTAAAATCGACCTTTTTTCGGTTTAGTCAGGTTCTGGGTGATACGGGAGTGTAAACGGCAGAGCACGAGGGTGAAAGCTGAGCTGGCAGAGGTGGGTAACTCAGGCTGCGCGCGAGTGGTTGGTTGACTTGGGGGGTCAGGGCACAGCTGGGGTGTGAGCGAGGAATTCATTTCAGGATCCGAACGGTGGAGTGGGGATGGGGATTGGGATGGGGATGGGGATGGGGGATGGGGATGGGGATGGGGATGGGGATGGGGATGGGGATTTGGATGGGGATGGAAGGATGTAAAAGATGAGGGGGTGGATGGAGAGGGAGGGGGTGGAGGTGGATGATGGTGCTGAGTGGGGTAATAGTCATTTCGCGGTCACATGGTCACAAGATGTCCTGGCTGAGTGAATGCTGCCTGCAGCTTCATGCGGACTTCCCCTGGCTGGGGCCCTGTGGGGGTGGTGGCCGACTGCCGCTCCCGAGTCTCAATCCCCCTTCTGGCTTCCCTCGGAGATCGGCGTCATCAGTGGTCCTCGCCCCCGGGGCCATGGCTCCCGCTCCCCGGCCGGACAGGGCGGGGCTCCCCCGGGGGGTGTCCTGCCGTGCCCCCCGGGCCTTGAGACCCGCATGCAGAGACGGAGGTTGGCTCAAGAAAGAGGAGGCGCTATGGATGGATGGGCAGATTGTGTGTGTGTGGGTGAAGGGGTAGGTGGTGGTGGTGGGGTGTAGGGGAGGGAGCAGGGGGACTTGAGACACTCCCCATATAGACTGCGGCACATGGATCTGATAGCCGGCACGCACTTAGCCAGAAATTGGATGTCAATTTACTGCGCTGACACGTGTTACAACTGGCGGCTCACTCGCCGCACTGGAGTGGGGGGGGGGGGGTAGGGGAGTGGGATGCCTGGGGGGGGGGGGTGTAGGGCAGTGAGACACCGGGGGTGGAGGGATGGGGGAGGGGGCGTAAAGAGATCGAGATGGAGTGGTTAGGTGGCATAGCGACGCATCTGTTCGACAAGACAACTGCATCCACCCGTGCATCAGCGGACAAAGTACTTTTCTCTCAGCGGTTTTATATATAGAGTGCGAATCATATATTTAATTTATCGGGTGAATTTTCGCACCTGCATGTGTTAAGAATATTCATGCTCCTCGGAACGTGGGTTATCTCCTCGAGCTGGCTATAAATATTTCTTTTAAGGGCTCCGTGGCGTCCACAAGAACACGTTTTGGATCTATTAATGGTCATTAAATAATACATATCTCTTATTATTTTCGACCGTTTTCTTCTATATTTAATACAATTGCAATATATGCCTTTTGTTCTTTCTCTAACTTTGACTATGCTTGCTGTTGTTATGTTTAACTATTTTCTGGATATTCCGACAAAAAGAAGTAAATGCATTAATTGCCATATATATTATCATAATTTATTGAACTGAAGGTCATCCTTAGTGCATTTCATTGCCTGATACTTTGATAATCAAGCCGAAATCATGAGCGAAGCGTGGATTCTCGTATAGCCCTATGGACAGAGTGGGATGATCGACGGGTCACGGGGGAGGGTCTTTAAAGTTTGACAGTGGTCATGGGCATTCAGTTGGGGGGTCAAGCAAGGTATATTGCCTATGCATCGGTATATACGGAGAGGCTATATATACATCAATATATATGTAGGTGTACTACCGCGTGATATATCCTGCAAGGTATGGTTCCAGTTAGAATTGGCTACTACCCCCGCGTTGCAGATGAACGTAGTCTCTTTATGCATCGCCATGGGCGCTCAGAGCCGACACTTAGCGATGCCAGATGGACCCCAGACAACTGCTTCAGTGAAAAAATAACCATGTGAATTCAATTTATACACAGAGCGCGGGCGTGCTTTGATTAAAGCCGGCTTCCCTAAGCTGGCTAGAATAACTACCCGCAGTAAATAGAACTCGCGCTCCGCACTAAGCCATGTTTTCTTCTCACATTCGTGCATAGAATATATAGACCAAAAAAACACAG